>CM035411.1:126079347-126169347 GCA_020310875.1 Ceratopteris richardii
GACAACAAATTAGATGCACCTCTATCATATTACACTCGTTCATGCTCTCATAGTGCTTTTTTAGCATCAAATTCCTACGTTATGGCTGCCTCTAGTCTCTGTGATGAGAATGATCTTGTTTTTTTTTATGAAGCACAAAACTCAAAAAAATGGATGGCTGCTATGTAATTTGAATATGATGCTATAATGAAGAATGGTACCTCGTCTTTATGTGACTTGCCTCCTAGCAAGAAGGCCATTGGCACTAAGTGGGTATACAAGTTGAAGCATAATCCTAATGGAACAATTAACATGTATAAGGCTAGGCTTGTTGCAAAGGGTTATGCTCAGGAAAGAGGCACTGATTCTGATGAGATCTTTGCTCCTACATGAATGACTACTGTTCGTAGCATTTGTGCACTTCGGCTCATCGTGGTTAGAATGTACATCACTTGGATATTAAAAGTGCATTTTTGAATGGTGGCTTGCATGAAGAAGTGTATGTTTTTCAGCCATGTGGCTTTGTGCAAAAAGGGCATGAAAACCAAGTGTGCAGGTTGAAGAAGGCATTATATGGTTTAAGCAAGCACCAAGTGCTTGGTATGAAAAGATACATGCCTATATGATTGCACATGGTTTTGAAAACAGTCCAAATGAGAGCACCTTATATGTTAAGCGTGCAAATGATGGGCTTTGAATCATTGTTGTCTATGTTGATGACATTTTGCTCACTTTTCCTAATGAGAAGCATATTACTGATTTTAAGGCTGATTTGCATGCCTCATTTGAGATGTTTGATTTGGGGCATTTGCATCATTATTTGGGCATTCAATTTATGCAAGTTGATGGCGCAAAAGCTTTGTGTCAAACCAAATTGACACGTTATTGTAGCATTTTAGCCCTGAAAATTGCAAACCTATTGCCACTCCTATGGAGACAGTTTATGATTGAGTCTTCATGATGCTAGAGATACATTTGATGTTGTTCTCTATCAATAGGCTATTGCATGCTTGATTTACTTATGCATTATTGGGATAGATATTCAGTTTGTTGTCTCAGAGATGAGCACGTTTATGCATTGCCCAGGTGTTAAGCATTGACGGGCGGTTAACCGCATCTTTCGCTACTTGAGTGGTACCCAGCTATTTGGATTGTTTTATCCCAAGGGGGGATCACTACTGCCAGATTTACATGCTTTTTTTGACTTTGACTAGGCTGGTTGCTATGACACTCATGTGTCCACTGTGGTTCTTGCTTCATGCTTGGTAGCTCATGCATATCTTGGTTGAGCAAGAAGTAGCCTACTATGGCCACTTCCATTTGTGAGGCTAAGTATAGGCAGCTTTTTGAGTGACTCTTGAGTGTGTGTGGCTGAGATGCCTTATGGATGATTTGGGTGTTGGTTAGTCTTTTGTCAATACCATCTTCACTGATAGTCAATGCACATTGGCAGTTGCGAGGAACCCTGTGTTCCATGCTCACACCAAGCACATTGAGGTGCACTATCATTATTTTAGGGAGAGGTTCTCTATTGAAGAGATCAGTTTGGCATATATGCCCACATAGGAGAACATTGCAGACCTTTTCACAAACCATCTACCTAGGGAGAAGTTTGAAGCTTTCCACAAATCTTTGGGCTGACTTGCTTTTGTGGATTGATTCCACATAGCTTGGCACTTTCTTATAGATGAGTTGTTAACACCTTCTTCACTGCATCCCTCCCAAGGGGATTTGTTGATATATTTGGGTAGTTACGTGTCAACACACTAGGAGGTTTTTTCCCCTCGGTTGTATATACGCCTATAGCCCTAAAACGTTACTTATCTTTGTACATTCTAGTGGTAATACATTTAGTATTGTGTGTTGTGCTCCAAGCTTCTTCTTCTTCCTTGTGTTGTTCATGTGTTTCCACAGACCTTGAACTCCAACAAACTTTGTTGTGTTGTTATAGAAGCTATCTTGGTTGGAACATGTAACAAATCCATATTACGTAAAATGTATACCAAATCATTGACATGTGATACACTTAAGTAATTTCTTCATTTTGAATGAAAAAAATCATATGCACTCTAATTATGTAAATAGCTTCAATACTTTTCTTCACTTTATCTACATACTCTGCTTGCATTTTATTGTAATCTCGCATGGTGAATCCTTTCCATGCATCTTTGAAAATAGGATTATGAATAACATTCAAAGGAATCCCACATGCTAAAAATGCTTGAGTCCATTTAAGATGAAGCTCAAGAAAATCTTGCTTTTCAAAAGCTATAGGTATTGTATTCTCTGATTTAGTATTGACAAAGCATGGAGACACATTATTAGATCCACTATTTTTAGTACATTTGCTAGGTCCACTCTTTCTTGACGTAGCTGGAAAAAATGGAGTACATGTATCTTGATTATTCTCAAAAATAGTCACCGATACTTGAGTAGAAATATCATGAGGATCTTGTGTTGTCATTGATACATCTACTCATTCTTGTTCTACACTTGGACTACTTCGAAAGTGCTATGAACTACTCAAGCTTTTAAATATTTCTGATGTGATACATTGAGATTTGCATTTGTTTGCATAAGTTGCAAAGTGTACCCATGTATCACTATCTAGATTAGAGACATTATTATGTGTACTAAAAAGATGGTGTTTTAACCGATTGCATTTCCTACATAACGATGTTCATATGATTTACATTGTATTGTGGAGACTGGTTTTACCCTCTTCATGAATAATCACATATGACCATTCTTTTGCCTTTCCCATAATGCTTGCTTTACGAAGACCTTATAGATACAATAAGACAACATAAATCAATATCAATCTCTCTCTCTCTCTCTCTCTCTCTCTCTCTCTCTCTCTCTCTCTCTCTCTCTCTCTCTCTCTCTCTCTCTCTCTCTCTCTCTCTCTCTCTCTCTCTCTCCTTTCTCTATTGGCGTGGTAGTGAGAGATGGAGAATGAGGAGTTAGAGAGGTGAAATTCATTTTCAGTCCATACATAGAGTACGAGAGAAAAAAAAGGATTGAAAGAATGAACCTTAAAAAATCAATTGGGAAAAACCAAATGATCAATGAGGTCGCATTTTCTAGACTTCAAAGAATCCACTTTGCAAATCGAAAGCTTTGCTTTTTTTCAGAGGCATGGTGCTTCTAAGATCCTTCCATTTATTCCTTTCTAGATTTTAGATTGTTCCCAAATTTCCATTCTAATTTTTAAAATATCTTCTTTTTTTGCTTTCCAATGTTTTGTTTTGGTTTTTTTTTGTTTTTATTTTTTAATTTTTATTTCTATGTTTTCTTTTTATTTTTCATTTTCATATTTTTCTTCTTTTTGTTTTCAAGACTAAGGTTTATTTTTATTACTTATGTATATACAAAGATTTCAACTAACAAAAGGGTTACAATTGGGGAAAAAATGTGTTTCCTAAGGTTCCAAACTAGGGTTTATCATTAGAACAATTAGGGTTTGTTATGACTTGGGTTATCAACTTCCTATCATTGGTTAAGCATTTACACTAAGGATTTAAAACCCTCGGTTTTTAAGGGTTCAAGGTAAGTTTTCAAGGATAAAAGTTGGTTTTCATAAATTAAATTTTAGGGTGTCTAGGGTTAGGAGTTAGTTTTGCAGGGTCAATTCTAATGTTTTTAATGGGTTTCATGCTACCAATTAATTTATGGTTCTAAAGGATTAAAATTCCTAGGGTCTCTTGCTCAATCAAGGTTACATATACATGGGTATCTGGGCTTCCCTTGATTATAGACATGGGGTTTTCAAAGGTTAAAGAGGGTAAAAAAAATGGGATGTTTATACAAATTAATGTTACATTTTCCTCGAGTTTTCCTTGGTCAATACTCACTCAACTATACAATTGAAATGTTTTGTGTGATGCAATCAATTAAAATTAATTAGGTACTTGAACAAATGCACTCTTTTCTTCTTCCTGCAGATAAAAGAAATCATGAGATCATAACCAATAAAACCATAAAAGATAAAATTTTAAAAAAAATATTGCACACAATCCTAGAGGGGTTTCATCTGGGCATCCATCCCCACTAAACCTACACATTGTCCCGGTGGGCCAACCTACAAAATCAAATAGAAGCGTATCAACATTCTCTTAAAATTATTTTTAGTTTTTTTTTTTTTTTGGAATTTGAAATCATAAGTTTCATATCCAAATGTAGGTTCTAAGCAAAATCAATATGATTTTAAAGTATGTAAGCCATGATTGGAAACTCGATCTACATACTACCATCAAAAATAAGTCAAACAACACCTATCACTTAGACTTTCTTGTAACAAACTTTCCTATCGACTCATTTCAAAGTCAACTTTTATTTTGTATGAATTTTTTCATGTTTTGCTCCTATACACCTATCAAGAAATACAACTAGCTCCACTATTGCATAGCTCCACCTAGTGTAGCCCCCATAATAAATCTCACAAATGGTTTCGAGACCACATCTAAGTCATGGAAACTATTTTTTATCATTTTCTTTTTCTTTATTTTTCTTTTTCTTTTTCTCTTTGTAGCAACCATTAATGTACTATGTTTCTTTTACTTTGCAACTTTTATGTTAAAGAGGAAAGGCCTAACACCTAACCGTAGTTGATGATCTAGAAACGTGCACTAGAAGGAGTTAGGATGTCACTTCCTAAGTGTTTTCATAACTTCACATAGCCCACCCATATAAATTAAGTCCATCTTTCTACAAAGAGCTTTAGGTAATAGTGTCCTATCTAGATCCTCATAACGGATATAGGGTATTTGATCCTACTCTCTCAAGTGCATATATCCCTACTAGTGTTTCTAATCACTTCTTATTGCAATTTAAAACCTTCTTTTATTTTCTCATAACATCATGAAATGCAAAGCATGGTATGCATGAAATCAAAAAATATATAGATAAAAATAACTTAAAAAAATGGACAAATCGGATAAAATACATTCATGTGATTTAAATTTCTTTAGTAGCATTAGCATCATCATCATCTTCTAGTAGTTCTTGATCAATCTCATATTCTTCTTTGTTTCTCTTCTTGAATAATTTTACTCTCTTCCCTGTAATCAAAGATCTTAAAGGATTGTCATCAGACTCATGAAGCTCATATGATCCATTATTAAACACAAACATCACTACATATGGTCCAAACCATCTCTTTGTCAGTTTCTTCCTAGTATCATACTAAGCATCGAATGTACTATCATACATCAATACCTGCTCATCAATCTCAATCTTATGTGGCCTAAGTCAATGAATTTTATCAAATTAAATCTTATTTTTCAACCTTGACTCCTTTATCTTTTGTACCATTTTTTTTTTACTTCTCATTTTTGTGTTCTAATTGTCTTATCCTTAGTGATAATAGTTCTTCTCTCCTCATTTAATCATTGCATGAGTGCATCATCCATGTCAAGGTCTGAGTCTGGATAGGGAAAATTGGCTTTTGACTGTACATCAGTTTAGCAGGCATAAAACCCATGAGCCAAGTATATGTCATCATATCTGTCCATAACTAGAATGGAAGATATCTAGGCCATTGCTTTATGTCACCGTTGTAGGCCTTAGTGATTGCCTTCATGATAGAAGGATGTTCTCTCTCAATCCTTCGATTAACTTAAGGGCTATAGGAAGTAGTGAGAGACAAATGAATCCCATAAGTGTCGAAGAACTCTTTTGCTTCTCTTGCATCTAATTCTCCCCGATCTACAACCACTTTCTATATGTATCTGAATCATGAGATCACTTCTCCTAAAATAAATCTGCATACATTATAAGTAGTCTTCATCCGAACAACTCAACCTTCCACATGGTTGGTCAAGTCCTTTCTAGCAAGTACAATATATCTCATTTTATCAATTCCCTTGGGCATGGTTACAAGTTAATCACCCACTTGTAATGAATATAAGGAGGGTAGGTCCGATGTAATGGGTCTCTATGACTAACTAAAGAATGCACTTGACATGTGGCACAAGTGCTCACAAAGTCTCCTACACTCACATAAATTTCTAGCGACCAATAGGCTTCCCTAATTTTTTCATATGTCACATAAAATCCTTTATGACCTGCCCATAAGGTCTCATGCATCTCTCTCATGACCTTGATTGCAAGACTCCTACTACTCAGTACACGATGTGGATTCTTCACCTTGCCTTTAGCATGTCACCAAATAAGCCCATCCTTTAGGAAGAAGTGGTAAGACTTCTTCCTGATGGATCTATACGTATTTGTCGACTAGTCTAAGGAAGGTTTTAGTCAACTCAAATAATTTCCTATGTCTTTCCATTCTCCATCATACTCATTCTTGCAAAATCACTCGTAAACATAGATTAGTGGATCATATCCCATCATGTTTATATCTCTTTTTATATCATCATTATCATCAGATTCTTCATCAAACTTTTCTCTTGAAAGCATATCAACAATTGTCTTTAGCTTTCCAGCTATGTGAATAAAAGCCTGATTAATAAACTTCACATATGAAATCTACCTAAGCATCGCAATATCGGGAGAAGAACAATTTTCTATCCTACCAATCAGTGGAAGATAATAAATCTTTCAACAACATTTACTCCAATGAAATATTCTTTATCAGATTTCAATGCAGTCACCAATACCCATAACTCTTTGTTTATTTGTGGGTAATTTCTCTTAGTGCTATGTAGTATCTTCACACCAAAGCAAACTACGTATCTTTGCCCCTTATTGTCATCTTGACCTATGAACTAGTCTATACCAATAGGATTGGTATCAAAACTCAAAATGATAAGCTTTCAATTTCAACCCGAATAATCAACACACTTCAGAATCACAACTTCAAATAGTAGTTGCTTCAGCTAATGCATGGCACTTGATTGTGTTTATGTCTAACAAAATTTCTTTCTCTTTCTCAAAAAATCATATAAAGGGTTTGCAACATGAGCAAAGTGAGGAATCCAAATCACGTAGAAGACATAGGCTCCTAAGAATCTCCTTACCTCATTGACATTAGGGCACACCTCATAAATTCTTCTAATGGCATCAACTTTCTAAATGTATGGATTGCATCCATAATGTCCACACAAACGTCCAAAAATGAGAACCTCGTTGACTCCAAAAACAGATGTCTCTAGAGAAAATGTTAGCCCAATCTATTCGAATCTCTCAAAAATTTTATCACAGTCAGAGATATGATCGCTAACAAATTTCGTGCAGTCGAAATCATCTAAAGTCTTATCTTTTACTCTTTCCTCATAACCCTTTATCAAAATATCATCAATGAAAGGCATAGTCACTAAAGTTACAAAGTCATGTAGGACCAGATTCATGGCATTCATCATATGAGCTACACAATTCGTTGCTCCCTGAGGCAAAGTACACATGCGTACAAGGCCCAGTGGGGTCTTCATCATAGTGATGTCTCTACTCTCAACAACCAATAGAAATTGATCATACATTGAATACAGATTATCCATGGAGTAGATGGAATGCCCATCAAATATTTTAGCAAACTCATCTACTATAGGTCTTGTCCCTACATTTGTAATCGTGACTTTATTCACAGGTTGCAGATCTTGGATGAAATGAAGCTTCCCATTCTTCTTTGGCACTTGGAACCACCTATTCAAATATGGCACTCAAGATGGTTCCAATATTGGCATGGATATATATTCCTTTAATAATCTCATAAGCTCAAGTAAATAAGTCTTTGGGATAGGAATAGGTCAAATATTCCATAATATATGGCACTATAAAGATGATCATGGGTGGAACTTGTTTTGGATCCACACAACCTATCTCATGTTGTAAAAGAGCAAATGCTTTTTTGTGTCTCTTGATAACTCCTATGAAATTTTGTCTTTCTTTCTCTGTAAGAAACTATCTCTCTCCAAACCTTATCTGCTTAATAGTCTCTTAAGTAAAGTGATGCCCTATAAGCTCTTGTGTTCGCAACATAAGGTCTTCAGAAACTCTGTTATACTTTATGGCATATTGGAATGTTAAATGGGTTTTAATGCCTTGAGGTTTTTAACGTGTTTTGTGTTTTGATTTAGCAGGTGAAGATCCATGAGGGTGTGAGCATGCATGGACTTATTCAAATATTTTTGGAGATATTTGGAAGAATACTTTTAGAACATAGTTAGTTTTAGAAGATAGTATTTTTAGTTACTTTTTGAAAAAATAATAGATCGCTTTAGAAAGCGACATTTTTTTGTAAAAATAGAAAACTATGATTTTTTAAATAAAGCAAAATCATGCTTTTCAAAGCGTAGCCCTCATGTATCCTCTATTCAGGACATAATATGAATTACCTATAAATACACATGCTTTGATAGACCCATCGATTAGAGTATGTGGGGGGAGATTGTACCCAATCTAGTGTCGTCTCTTCTCTCTTTCTATTCTCTGACTATGTTTGTGTGATTTTGTTTTTGTATTATCCTCTGGGTTCATGCATCTACGGGAGCTCAAGGGCAATAATGGTATCAAAGCCAAGGCATTCGTGGATGTGGTTTCGGAGTTCGATTATGATTCGCAACATCCATTCCATTTGTGATTCAACATACATCTCAACCATCCAATCTAGGTTTTTGTTCATCAAGTTCTTTTGTTTTGGTTCATCGGTTGGTTCATTCAAATTTTTTTGAATTTGGTACTATGCAAACCCCCTGTCACATTGTCATACTATACCCCCTGTCACATTGTCATAATGTACCCCTTGTCACTCTATACCCCCGTCATACTCTCACACTGTACTCCCTGTGCCCCCTGTCACACTGTCACCCTGTACTCCCTGTCACCGAAGGGCAAACTATCCTGAGTACTTTTGTGTGATTTTGTTTTTGTACTATCCTCTGTGTTCATGCGTCTACGGGATCCAAAGGGCAACAATGGTATCAGAGCCAATGTGTCTGCGGAGTTGGTTTTTCCGTTCAATTGTGATTCACCACGTCCATTCTATTCGTGATTTGGCATCCATCTCAACCGTCCGGTCGAGGTTTACGTTCATCAAGTTCGTTTGTTTTGGTTTGTCGATTAGTCTTTTCTAATTTTTTTGAATTTGGTACTATGCACTATCACATTGTACCCCCTATCACACTATCACACTGTACCCCCTATCACATTGTCATATTGTACCCCCTATCACTCTGTACCCCCTATCACACTCTCACACTATACTCCCTGTACCCCCTATCACCCTGTACCCCCTGTCAGCATGTACCCTTTGTATCCCCTATGCTCATTGTTCACGTTCGGTTCAATTATCAAAGTCGATTATCAAATTTGGTTATCAAGTTTGTTTATCAAGTTTAGTTATCATTCGGTTACTCCTTCGGCTTTCTCCAAGGCATTGACGAAGGCATAGAACTATGGCATGACTTTGGTATCTTTGGCTTCTCTGGCACTCATGGTTCTCTTGGTTCACTTTGGTTCCCTTTGGTTCCGTTGGCTATGCACGAACCAATTCTAACATATGAGTGGCGATAAGGGCTTAGTTATTTCCCTAGTTAGCTTAGTTACCCCACATAGTTCCTTATTTAGTATATAGGGGATTTGAACCCATAACCCCATACTACCAAGAGATAAGCCTCATCTGTTGAAAATCAAGTCTCAATCATGCAAAAAGGCTCAACCACGAGTTTTTCAAGTGGACCAATCAAAAAGGAGGACCCAAAGTCATGGAATAACGTTAGAAGCTCCACCAAACTCAATCAAATTCAAATCTCATCAAATCAACCACCAAAAAGTGCACCTAAACTGATTGGTGGGTGGTTAGTTAGATTGTAGGAAAAGTAAAACTCTATATAAGCATCATGCTACCTTTGTTTCTTCATTTTTATGCCCCCAAAAGTTTCCCACTTAGTTTAGTGAAGTCATAAACTCCATCAAGCATCCCCCTTGCTTGCTTACCTCATTTTCGCATGATTTTGCTCCTCTCTATCTAGAGGTGTAGTTAGGCTTTTCCAAATCTGATTGTACCAGATTGAAGAGCACTGTTTGCTCTCTCATTGTACTCATTTCATTGAATTCAAGGTTCATTTGTTCTCTCATATAGTTTCATGAACTTTGCCAAATTTTCAAGTTATTTGGCTGAGTGAGTTGTGAGAAATTGCCAACTTTGTGAAGGTATATCTCTGCATATAGGCAGAGAGTGTTGCAAAAAGCAGAATATCCATATTGAATGCTCTAAAGCTTGTTGTGTAGCTCTTATAGTCTACTGTAAGTGTGCAAAATTTCAGTTTAAATCCTTGTAATGGTGTAGAGAGTAGTTCAGAAGAGTGAGCATATATCACTACTTGTGGACCTAGTGGAGGGCAACCATCTTCCATTGTTGCATTGGGGTGTTAGAATCATCCCCCATCAGTGGTATTAGAGCAATTTTGGAGGCTTGGATACATCCGTGGACAACATATTGAAGACTTGAAGGTATCAAGACAACTCGTGGAAGCACAAGGAGGACTTATCAAAGCAAGAAGACATCGAAAGGGGGCTACATCGATCGAGATCGCAACTAGTCAAAGGTTTGCAAGGGAAAAGCTATCGAAAGGTAATATCAACACCTTCTAAAGCATACAACCACTTGAGGAGAAGCTAGAGGAGCATCTTAGAGCTCAGTATGGCTGAGTATAATGCACAAATAGAGAACTCAGAGAAAGGCAATTATCAACCATGGAAATTTAGAGTTAGCAAGTGGGCCAAGAATTGTGGGGATTAGTGAGCAACACGGAGCCAGTGCCTCATCTACATGATTCACCACTTCAAGGGCAGGTCAAGGCACTTAATGAATGGATAGAAAGGGATAGGAGAGTCATATTCATTCTATCCCAACACATAAGAAATAGCATGATAGGGCATATACAAGACTTGGACACATCCATGAAGGTTTGGGAAACCTTGCAGAGATTGTACTCCATCAACCAAGGCAAGGAAGATTCAGCTCAAGAATGAGCTGAATAATCTTAGGAAATAACCAAGCACTAACATAAATGAGTACATTTTGAAGGTTAAGGAGCTTGCAAATGCCCTAGGCTCAATTGGGACCCCAATCAAAGATGACGATCTTGTCGCACATACTCTCAATGGCTTGAGAGAGGGTGAAAGGTGGAAAGCATTTACCACATCAGTTTATGTGAGGGATTCCCTACCAAAATTTGATCAATTAGTCATATTGATGGTGACCGAAGAGATGAACCAAGGAGGTTCACAATCAAAGGGCAGCCAAGCCCAAGTTTTCTATGGAGGTAGAGGCAAAGGCAAAAGAGGTGGACAAAACTCCCAGGGAAGAGGGAGAGGAAGGTCAAACTCAAGCTCAAGCAACCAAGAATGCTCCAACCAAAGTTATGGATCAAGAGGAAGAGGAAGGAGTAGTAGAAGCGGAGGAAAATCACATGGAAGAGAAGCATCCAATGGAGAATGCTACAATTGTGGAAAACTGGGCCATTATGCAAAAGATTGTTGATCCAAAGGAGGAGGCAATCAAGGATACAAAAGGAACCAAGGTAATTATGCTAGTACTTCAGCAAATTCAAAAAATAAGAACTTGCTTATGATGTATGGTTCAAGTGAAAGAGTCAATTCAGATTTTACATGGTACATTGATAGTGGTTGTAGCAACCATATGAGTTGCAATAAAGATGTTTTCTTTAATTTACACTCACCCATCACTCAAGGACATGTGGAGATAGGGTATGACACTAAGCACAAGATTACATGTGGGAGATGTTGCATTGAATGGATCTCAAAGCTTCAAGGTGTTGAAGGATGTGTTGCATGTGCCAACCATCACAAAGAACTTGGTTTCGGTAGGTCAAATGGTTGAAAGAGGTTATGAGGTGAGGTTCAATGATCAAGGATGTTTTGTTGAAGACCCCATGCAGGAGTACAAGCTCATAGAAAAAGGAAAAAAGCAAGGAAGACTCTTCACCATGGAAGTAAAGCCATTAACCCCTCACATTGTCTACTTGTCAATAGGAAATAAAGAGATTGCAGAAATTGACCTATGGCATAAAAGAATTGGACACATAAACTTACAAAGGATGAAGGACATGCAAAGGAAGGCCTTGGTGAGTGGTCTACCTGATCTTACATCTCAGAATATGCAACATTTGTGTCATGCTTGTCAATTAGGGAAACAAAGTAGATTGCCATTCAAGAAGGGCGCACATGTGAGCAATGAAGTGTTGAATCTCATACACAGATGTATGGGGAGCTACAAGGGAGCCATCCATTGGAGGTAATAGATATTTTGTCACATGTATAGATGATCATTCAAGGTTTGTTTGGATGTATTGCATGAAGTCAAAGTCAGAGGTGTTTTACCACTTCAAGAGGTTCAAAAACCTAGTGGAGAAGGAAACAGGGAAGTATATAAAGACTCTCGGACCGGATGGAGGGGGAGAGTATTTTTCAAATGAATTTTCAGATTGTCTACAAGCCCATGGCATAAAAAGGCAATTCACTTGCAGTTATACACCTCAACAAAATGGGGTGTCAAAGAGGAATATTAGATACATAGCAGAAGTGGCTAGGGCTTTGTTAAATGAAATGAATGTTCCTAACTCTTATTGGGCTGATGCAACAAATACAGCCATATACATTATGAATAGGTGTCCAACCACAGGAGTACATGGACTTACACCTTATGAAGCTTGGTATGGTAAGAAACCCAACCTTTCACATCTCAAAGTATTTGGTTGTGTGTGTTATGTTCACATACCTCAAGAATTGAGACACAACCTAGACCAAAAGGCTGATAGGTGTATATTTCTTGGATAGTGGAAATATCTTTATATTTATTGTTGAAAAATCCTAAATACAACTAATACTAGAAGTACATGAAATTGCTTTTCTGACAACTGAAGGTGTGAGTGGCAACTTTAGGATCTGCTATCACCAGGGGAATTGCCTTGCTTCATGTCCGATTTAGCTATGTCAGAGGGAAGAGGGTTGCGATGGCAGAATCAGTGTAGGGTTGGATCAGGCCCTTAGGCTTGCATCATCCATATCCGATGAGCAACATTTGCATGCTAGGCACCTTTCCTAGGGATCATCTATGAAGCCCTACCTGCACTTCAGGGGTAGCAGCAAAGCACGTGGAAGAGAAAGCAAGATGTTGTGGATGAAATCAGTTGGTGGGGTAGGAGCGAAAGTAGGTCTATACAAGAGGAACTCAAAAACAAAAGATGGCATACTACTAACTATCAGACTCCATGCCAAACATAAAATGGAAACCTCAATTCTATTGCCATCCATGGGCATATACAATGTAAGGGGGTAGAGCCATAATACAAACTAAATGAAATCAAAATATAAAATGTGCGTGGGTAGAGCCTAATACAAGTAAAAGATCCTCGAAATAGGTAATGATCATTTAAAACTTTGCTACAACGTAGATAAAAAAAGATATCAACTCTGCTACACTACGGATTGGAACAAGTAGTTTTAACTTTGGTCTTCTCAACGACAGGGCCAACAAGCACCTCTTTGGACTTTGCTTTACTTCAAACCTTCGAGGTTTCTGAAAAACTCAATTGAGAAAAAAAACTTAGTATATTTGAAGTTCAAGAAAATACTTTTGGAAAAGAAAAAAACCATCCCCTTTAACTTTTATCATTTTCTTTTAATTTTGATTTGATTTTATTTATCATTTTTAGATTTTCCTTTTAATTCTTTTTATATTTTTATTTTCTTTTTATTTATTAACGTAATTCTATTTTTTTTATTTTCTCTTAATTTTCTTTTATTTACTTTTAATTTCTTTTGTTTTATTTATATTTCTTAGATCTCTGTTTACTTTTTTACATTTAACTCGTAAATTAGTTTTATCTAGTTACTAACTATTATTAAATAGAATCGATTGTTTTTATTTTTACTTATAAATCAGTTATCTAATTAATTATAATTTAAACACAACAATAAAAAAATGAATTTTTCTCTCTTTCATGTTCTCTTCTCTCTCTCTCTCTCATACACACACACCTTCTACAATGCTGATCCCCTCTCTCTGTCTCTTTGTCCCTATCTCTATCTCACTCTCTTTATTTGCCCCTACTAGAACTACCATATCTATCTTGATATTTATCGAGATGGTGGGATATGTTTTGCCTCTTTTGATCTCCTGGAACCTTCATTTTTCCTCAAAAAGAATAGAAATATCTTGATATTTATCGAGATGGTGGGATATGTTTCGCCTCTTTTGATCTCCTGGAACCTTCATTTTTCCTCAAAAAGAATAGAAAGCATGAAAGAAATGGGTTCCAAAACTTTGCGGTGTTGCTTGTATTGCTAAATATTCAGAAAGTAATGATGCATCGTTTCAATGTCAACCATGTAACCTCTGAAGAGGCCCTTAATATGAGCCATGAACCCAATATTGCTGCAAGTGATAGGAAATGCTCATCCAAAAATTGGAATAGGAAACCCAAAGATCATCTCTCTCCCTCTCTCATTCAGTTTCTTAACCAAGTTTAATAGCGCATCTTCACCTTTCCTCTGTGTTCAATTCAGTAGTACCTATCTAAGCAACGAGATACCTTCTTTACTTCTCTCTCTCTCTCTCTCTCTCTCTCTCTCTCTCTCTCTCTCTCTCTCTCTCTCTCTCTTTGTGTCTCTTCTCCTTTCTCTATTGGCGTGGCAACGAGAGATGGAGGATAAGGAGTTAGAGAGGTGAAAATCATTGTTAATGCATACACAGATTATGAGAGAAAAAAAAAGGGAGTGAAATAATGTACCTGAACAATCAATTGGGAGAAATTAAATGATCAATGAGGTCCCATTCCATAGACTTTAAAGAATCCACTTTCCAAATTGGAAGCTTTGCTCTTTTTCATACCCATGGTGCTTCTAAGATCCTTCCATTTATTCCTTTCTAGATTTTAGATTTCTCAACATATTCCATTCTAACCTTTTTTTATTTTATTTTTCTTCTTTTTTTATTTTGGAGAATACTTTCTTTCCTTTCTATTTTGGTTTTTCTCTTTTTTTATTTCTATTTTTGCTTTTTACTTTTCATTTTTATGTTTTTACTTCTTTTTCTTTTCTTTTTATTTTTAAGACAGTTTTCTTTTTATTACTTATGTATATACAAAGATTTCAACTAACACAAGGGTTAAAGTTAGGGGAAAAAAACTGTGTTTCCTAAGGTTCCAAACTAGGGTTTATCATTTGAACAATTAGGGTTTCCTAGGGCCATGATTATCAGCTTCCTATCATTGGTTAAACATACACACTAAGGGTTTAAAACTTGGGTTTCTAAGGGTTCAAGGTAAGTTTTCAAGGGTAAAAGTTGGTTTTAAGAGGTTGGATTTTAGGGTTTCTAGGGTTAGGACTTAGTTTTGTAGGGTCAATTCTAATATTTTTTTAATGATTTTCAGGCTACCAATTAATCTAGGGTTCTAAAAGGTTAAAATTTCTAGGATTTCTTGTTCAAGGGTTACATATACATGGATATATGAGCTTCCCTTGATTATACACATGGGGTTTTCAAAGGTTAAAGAGGGTTAAAAAGAATGGGATGTTTATACAAATTAATGTTACATTTTCCTTGGGCTTTCCTTGATCAAAACTCACTCAATTGTACAGTTGAAATGTTTTTTTTCCATGCAATCAATTAAAATTAATCTGATTCTTGAACAAATGCACTCTTTTCTTCTTCCTACAGATAAAACAACTCATTAGATCATAGTCACCAAAAGCATAAAACATAAAATTTTGAAAAAACTCTTGCACACAATCTCAAAGAGATTTCATCTTGACAATGTCATGTATTGGTGGCAAAGGGACTACGGAATATTCTGTAGGGTGTTGAAAAATGACCTACTACACCTCCAAATATAGTTATTCAATGTGATGCACATGGCATCAAAGATGACGATCTTCAAATTCCTATTCATGGTGCAGTTCCTACTGTAGCTACCATAGAGCAACTTTGATGGGATGGTAGATATGCTCCGACACATGCATTGATAGCTTTGCCTATCAAACATGCCATAATTATCCCTGATATTCACTCTTTCAAAATAGCAACGGATGCTTGGAATACACTTACCACCTTATACTAGTCAAGAAATGAGGCTCATGTTGCTTACCTCTAAAAACAGTTGGAGAGTGATCATATGAATGAAGGAGGCTCAATGGACAGTTATTTGAAAAAGATCAAATATTTTAAGGAATAATTGATTTTTATTGATGAAGTCTTGCCAAAAAGTTTACTTGTATAGACCATTCTGAATGATCTTCCAGATTCATATCAAAGTTTTCCTTCTACTCTTTGGTTGATGATGAAATGTAATCCAAATGCCTTAACATTTGAGGAATTAGTCTCTGTTTTGTTGCAAGAAGATCAATCCAGGTAAAACAGGTCCATTATGCATGTAGCAAATCAAGTTTTCTTAGCTAGTCAAAAGGGCAAAGGCTGATTTGGGTGTTGGTCAGATTTCTTCCACCACCATCTTCACTGATAGTCACAACACATTGGTAGTTGCAAGGAACCTATTGTTCCATGCTTGCACAAAGCACATTGAGGTGCATTATCATTATGTCATGGATAGGTTCTCTGCTTGAGAGATTATTTTGGTATACGTGTCCATACAAGATAGCATTGTAGATCTTTTCACAAAGCCTCTATCTGCGGAGAAGTTTGAAGCTTTTTGCAAAGCTTTGGGCTTACTTCCTTTGTTGGATTGATCTCTTTCCATGTAGGTTGGCACTTCCTTATTTATGAGTGCCAACTCCTTGTTCACTGCATCACTCCAAAGGGGGATTTGTTGATATATTTTGATAGTGCTGTGCGTGAACACACTTAGGAAGTATATTCACTTGGTACTACATTCAATATTGTGTATTGTGCTCCAAGCTTCTTCTTCTTCCTTATGTTGTACACATGGTTTCATAGACCTCAAACTCCGACAATCACCGGCAACCCAAATTGGTCTACTAATTAATCAAAGTATCAAAAATATGATGTAGCATTTAGCCCATTGAAGTCCCCTTATTATATTTAATAAAGCCGATTATTTTCATAAATGTTTTTCTTCAAAATTAGACATCATATTGCTATGCCTAGTCAAAAGAGCAAGAAGTGGTGTAAAAGTGTAAGTCAAGAAGAATACCTTCAATTGTTCCTTCTCCATTTGACGGGTTCATGATGAATCTTAATATCAACTCCAAGTACGCTGCAAAATCTTCTCAAAACTCACAAACAACTTGCATAACCTTAGTAGCAAAGACGCACACAAACAGTTTGTTTCATGTTGGGTTCAAATATTGTTGTGCGGATCCAAGCCTACATGCATGATGCTCGCAATGTATGTGAATGCAACTAAAACTGATGCCTAGTCCTCACACTTGTTTTAATGGCAGGACTTTGGTGCGCCCTTGTGGGAGGAGAATTTCAAAGATAAATTTCTTATTGACATTATGTGTTTGTGGAAGGAATATGGGCATATTTGGTTGTGCCTTATTGAAATGTCTTTTGAGGCATAGATTTGAACTTTAAAGTTTTCTTGCCTTCCATATTATCTCGAAATAAAAATTGACTATCTTGAACTCTCCATCAAGACCAATTCGACATAAGCAGGTCGACGGATAATACCATCAAATGTTTTTTAGCCACGTGGCAATGATGCAGCCACCTGGCAATGATGCAGTGGCAATACTGCAAGTTGCAATGCAATGCGATGAGCTAGTTATTTCGGATGGCAGTGAATGATGATGATGTCATGAAACACGAAAGGCTCTGAAATGCTCTCGTGGAGGAACTCCCATGTCAGACAAACAAGAAATGCCAGAGACTCTTTCTATGTCATGCAGGGTGTTCTCTGCACCAGACGACAATAGGAATTCACATGGGCTCGAGTATTCTATCGCCAGATAATTTCGAGGTTATGTTAATGCATCTTATTATCTTTGTTTCTTCCTCAGATAGTGCAAGTTAATTTTCAGCGGCGTGGTTTAGCGGATGTGTCTTGTACTCTTACGTACATGGCCAGGGTTCAAGTCCTGTCTAGGGCTGAATGCTTCAGAGTTTCCCAAGATGAGTGTCTCTACCTAAAGAGGAGTGTGTGTGTCTTTCCAATTCATTGTACTCTCGAAAAAAAAATTCATGCAGAGTCATAATGTATGAGATGTATGCTGAGAGAAGACTTGGCTTGGCGAGAGTGTCCGTTAGGAGCACAAGTCAATAATGTAGCAGACGTCATATCTCTCTTTCTCTTTGAGTATTGAGATGGGGCAGAGATTGATACCAACAGGCTCTTTTCTTTTCTCTTAGAGGGCACATGCATGTTTTTTTCTGGGTGATCAGCAACATGATTCTCTTCCCTCTCTCCACGAGTAACAGAAAAAGAACCGACGGACTCTCTCTCTCTCTCTAATAGAGAGCTAAAGAGTGCACGCAAAAGAGCTAACAAAAAAAGAACCGAAGGACACTCTCTCTCTCAGGGAGGCGAAAAAGAGACAACATGATTCTAATAACAGAGATTCATGATCATATAAATGGAATAAACCATGAACTCTTGTCACAAAGCAAGTGGGTGGAAGGGGATGAGACAATCGAAAGGAAGCGCCACTGCAATTCTCCACGGTGAACTTGGCATCCTCCGATGTTGAGGCGTAGGATCTTCTTGTCGGAGCTGTGCCTGGCGTAGTGCTACTCTAACCGACGTAGCCTGCAACGCGACGTCATCGAGTGGAGAAGAAATCGTGAAACAGCTATAGAATATTTGCGTCGAAAGCGATCTTTGTTCCAGACAACATTTCGAACTTGCAAGAGGAGAATGGGCATAACGCGGGAGCGCGCAGGTTGGAGGAACAGCGAAAGAGCAGGGTGAGATCATGGTTCCCGGAGGTCGCCTGCTCTGCAAAGAAGCCATCGCCTAGGCGGTGAAGTCTCTGTGTCGCGGGAGGTCGTGTATCGCGGACCGCGAGGTCGTGTATCGCGGGGAACCCATGAGTTTGTGTCGTGGGCGGCGGTGTGTCGCGGGAGGCCGTGTGTCGCGGGGAACCTGTGTGTCGCGGGGAGGAGTGTGTCGCCAGAGCCAGTGTGTCCCGGGGAAGCGTGTGTCGCTGGAGCCCGGGTCTTGCGGCGAGTCCATCTATCGCGGGGCCGTCAGTTTCCAGTCTATCGTGGGGACGGCAGTTTGGCGGTTTCTCTTCCCGCCTTTCGCGGAGTTTTCTTGTTCAGTCCTCTGCTTTTATAATTTCGCCTCTCCGCGTGAAACCATCTGTCGCGCTGGTGGAACCCCTCTATCGTGCTTTTTCAAACCGCCTCTCCCGTCTATTGCGGAGTTTCTAACCGCTTTCATGGTAAAAAGCTTCTTTAGCGCCGCCGAGTACCAGTCTGTCGCGGGCCCAGCTCTTCGCGCTCGTTTTGCTTTCAACCTTTGCTTTAAAAAAGTGTTCATCGTTCTATTTAGACCGTCCCCAATCATTGGGGACTTTGATAACATTTTTAATCTTGCGCTCAAGATCGGGGGAAGCTTCTTCGCTCCTAGTGCTACATGCGTTGGGAATGATCATTGATCTTCTTGTGCTCCATGTGTTGGGAACGATCAAATCTCCATCAAGAGGTGTAATCTGCGCAGAAGTCCGTGTATGTGGGCTTTTTTGATTCCCAAAGCAGAGTGAATATGTCATGCCAATTAGAATTTCAAGGAGTTATATGTCCATCGCGGGTGTGAGTCCATCGCGGCCTCGAAGTCTGCGTAGGCAATCGGAGTCCATCGCGGGACGCGGGTCAATCGCGGTGCTCGTCCATCGTGGGCCCATCGGATTCTTTCGATCGCTTCCATCGCGGTTCTGTCCATCGCGGGCGTACCGATTTTCAGGCAATCGAAGTGTCCATCGCGGGGCTCGTCGATCGCGGGTGTGATTCTGTCCATCGCGGCCTCGAAGTCTACGTAGGCAATCGCTGTCCATCGCGGGCGGGCCTCGGAGTCTGTCCATCGCGGGGCAATTCTACGTAACCAAGGAGTCCATCGCGGGTGCGGTTCTGTCCATCGCGGAGTCCATCGCGGGGCCTCGAAGTCTGCGTAGGCAATCGGAGTCCATCGCGGGACGCGTGTCAATCGCGGAGCCCATCGCGGGTCCATCGGCTTCTATCGGTTCTGTCCATCGTACCTATTTTCAGGCATTCGAAGTCGGCTTCTATCCATCGAAGTCTGTCCATCGCGAGGCTCGAAGTCCATCGCCGGCTCGCTGTCCATCGGGTGACGCCGGGGCCGCGGGTGTCCATCGTTCTGGCGGGTGCCCATCTCTGTCCCAGTCATCAATCGCGATTTACGGCCTGGCGGCGGCCATCGCGGGCCTGGGTGGGCCGTAGGGACCGTTCCAAAGTTGGTTTCTCATTCAATGTGCGACTGAGGGATGGCAGGCGCGTATGGCTTCATTTAAAGTAGTTTGGATGGTTCTCCTGTCGCTCGCGATGGGTCACGGGGAGATCTCACTTCGTTCCCTTGGGCCCATCGTCGCGATCCCCCACCCCTAGTACCTCTTGTTCCATTTGCTCAACCGTCGCGTTAAAAAAGAGAGAAAAAAAAAGAAAAAAAAAAGAAAAAAAGAGAAAAAAAAAAGGGGAAAAAAAAAGAGGAAAAAAAAAAGAAAAAGGTTAAAGGCAAAAAGAAGGCAGAGTGTTCCTTGGGTAAGATTAACTCTCAATCTTGCTCCTTTCCCGTGGGGTTTCCTTTTGCTCTTTCAAGCTTTGGTCATGGACTTTGTGGCTCCCCCTCAGTCCGTGTCCCCCCTTGAGGTGGAGTCTGTCCCAGTGGACGTCGCGCCCCCAGAGGTCTCTTTATGCAAGGAGTCTGTGGCGGCAAAGCAGGAAGAACTGAAGAAAACTTGCCTGATCGGTCAAATGTTTGGCCCCAGGCCCTCTCTTGATAGTGTGAGAACTTGGCTTCGCAAGGAGTGGTTCCCTCGAGGCCTAATTGTGTCCAAATGTCAATTCCTGCCGGCGAATCACCTGCTTCTTGTATTTGAGAACGAAGAGATGGCTTTCCAAGCCCTGCAAGCCGGCTCCTGGCAAGTGGGCCGGTCCACCCTTTGTCTTTTTAAGTGGACCCCAGACTTTGTCCCGAACAAATCAAAGCCTCTTCGTTACCCGCTTTGGGTGGAGCTTCCCAATCTGCCTTTCTTCATGTATGAATTTCTTCGAGAAATCGTCTCACCGATCGGTCGCCCGATGGCCGCAAGACAGGATGTTGGGGGGTTTATCTACGATGGAGCTCAACACTCTTTCAACGCTAGATGGCATCCTCAGATCTGCGTTGAAACAGACCTGAACCAGGTCCTTCCTTCGAAGATCTCCATAAACTATGGAGATGGTATGACCTGGACACAAGAGGTTACTTACAAGAATCTGCCAAACGCGTGCTTCCGGTGCGGGCTTCAAGGTCACAGGATCAAAGACTGCCCCCTGAAGATAAGTACCAATAAAAACAAGCTTAAACCAGATGGGACCCTACACCCTATCCCCCAAAACGACACTCGGGGTCATCCCCACCCAATGGAGGAAGAAGTGGGAACTCGCATTGCTGAGACGGATTCAGAAGGTTTCACTGAAGTGAGACACAAGAGGAAAGTTAGCCCTCGAAGATCAAAAACAAGGAATACTACGACAGCTACCCCCTCGAATAACATTTACTGTAACCTAGAAAAAGAGATTAATGAACTCGATTTCCCAGGGGACAACCTCTTGGAAGAAGACCCCATTGATAATTCCCTTGGGTGCTCTACCAGCAAAGAAGATAACCTAGAAGGCTACACCACGAGTAAAGAGGAAGGCTTTACTACCAGCAATGAAGACAACCCAGACAGCGAAAGCTCCGCTCTTGGCCCTACCCTCCTGGTATGCTTTCCAAGACTACCGCAACAAAAGTCCAAGCTTAAAGGTAAACAACCTTCCGGCATGCCTTGGAAGAGCCCCCTCAAGAGTAGGATCCTAAGTCAAGAAGTAGGGAAGAAAAAAGAAGACCACAAGAAGAAAAAAGATCGGGTCCCTCCCCTCAAAGAGGGCAACCATCATTAATGAAATTCACATCTCTAAACGTTAGGGGTCTGTCTGACCCGTCTAGAGCTTCGATTCTTGGCCAGTGGTTCAAGGACATGTGCTTCGCCCCTGACTTTATTTGCTTACAAGAGGTTAAAATCGACGGAGAGGATCTACAAAAACGACTTAAATGCATTTCTCCGAACCACCTTTGGTTCTCCACTTCTCACCCTAGAGGGACAGGGGGTGCTTCTATCGGTATTAGTCACGCCTTGTCTAACAATGTGACCTCGACTTTTGAAGGTCGGAATCATCGTTGGATTGCTGCCTCTTTCGGGTCTCCTTTCCAGTTCACTGTGGTCTCAATTTATGCCCCTAATGGGGAAACAGATAGAATGGATACTTGGGCTTCCCTTGACTCCCTTTCACACAATGTTCTGATTTGTGGGGACTTCAACATGGTTGAATCTCCTGAGGACCGATGGAATAACAAAGGAAAAATTATTGACGGTCAGGAGAAAGAGGTTTGGGATAAAATCAAGCTCCATCTCGACCTGGTCGAAGTGAAAGACAACCAGGGTTTCTCCTGGTCTAATCTCCAGTCGGGGGACTCTTTGAGGAAAGCAAGGCTTGATAGATGCTACATCGACCAGAACACCATCCTTCAGTGGGGTATTCCTTCGATTTCTCAACACATGGACCTCACAATCTCAGACCACTATCCGATTACTCTGTCCTTCAAACCAATTCCCATGCTCCAGAAAGCTCCTTGGTTTCAAGCTTGTCAGACATCATTTTCCCTCCCCTCTGTCCACCAGGAAATTTCTGAGGTGTGGACGGAAGCCTTTGCTTACTGTAATGAACCGGCTAAGTGTTGGAGAAACGCGGTAGAAAGGACCCGTAAAATTCTAATCAGGACTCAAAAGACTATAAGAGGAATTCGAAAAAAAAGAAGAGAATCGGTGTACCGGAGGCTCTCACGGCTTGAAGATGAGGTGAACAAAGGTAAGCTAAATTGCCAACAGGGTCTGTTGAAAATCAGGGGTAGGCTAAGATTAGAGGAGGAGGTCCAAAGGAAAAATCTCCAAATTTTCTTCAAAGATTGGTGGGCAGGGAAGGCGGACAAACCAACGAAAGAGATGTGTAACATCCTCAAAAGGAAACAAGCTAGGGAATCCATCCCCCTAATGGTCGATAACAATGGAACTGAATGTTGCACGTAAATGGAGAATAGAACTTTCATCGTCGAACATTTTACCAACCTTCTCGGGGTCTCGACTCCTCTTTCCCCCCACAGGCGCGACTCCATGGCAACCATCTCAAGGGTTGCTCAAACCAGAATCCCACAGAACTTGATTGCTCTTCTAGATGCTAACATCTCCGAGAATGAAATTATCGAGGTTATTGATGCCCTTCCCAATGGGAAAAGTCCGGGTCGAGATGGCCTTACCAATGAGTTCTTTAAGTCCTTCAAACTTCAGGTGGCCACCCCCCTGCGCCTCGTGTGGCAAGAGGCTCTCTCCTTCGGTGCCCTCCCTGAGTGCCTGAATAATGGCGTAATCAAGTTAATCCACAAACGGGGAGATAAGAACAAAATTGAAAACTGGCGTCCGATTACCATGCTCCAAACTGGATACAAGATAATTGCAAAAGTTATCGCCAACAGAATCTCCTGTCATTTAAAGTCATGGCTGTGCGAGGACCAGAAAGGTTTTATCAAAGGTAGATCTATACTTGAAGCAATTATTGATATTTGGGAAGGCCTTGCTTTTGCTGAGGAGTCTGCTCAAGATCTAGTTTTCATTAAGATCGACTTCGACAAAGCGTATGACAGATTGGAATGGGACTTTATTCTTCAATCATTGAAAGACATTGGATGCAGCCAAAAGTTCACGAAGATGGTTTCCACGCTTCTTGGAAATGCTTCAACTAGAATAAACATCAACGGTAAGCTCTCTGAGCCCATTCGTTTAAAAAGATCAATTAGGCAAGGCTGCCCTTTGGCTCCTTTACTATTCGCTATCGCCTCAAATGGACTCAGCTGCCTATTAAAGCATCACATGGACGCCAGCAATCTCAAGGGTCTCTCCTTACCTCTAAATCACGGACAAATGGTTGTGAGACTTTTTGCTGATGACATGAATGCCTTTGTGCTTAACGATATAAATAGCATTGAGGTGTTTTGGTGGTGCCTCCACACCTTTTGTATGGCATCAGGCTCAAAAATCAACCATGCTAAAACTGCTTTCAGAGCGATCAACGGGCCTACTCCCCAATTGTTGGTCGATCGGGGATGTCAAGTTATCCCTAGCGGTCAAGTCTTCCGTCTCCTCGGCATTCCGATGGGTTTCGATATCTCAATGGACCAACGATGGAACTGGGTGCTATCCAAGTTGGATAGCAAGCTGAATCAATGGAAAGGTATGCAAGTCAACCTGGCAGGACGTGCTATGGTTATTAACACCTTTATGCTATCTACAATTATTTACTTTATCTCGTGTTGGAGACCTAAGGAGAAAGAATTGGCCAAAGTTGAAAGAATCTGCAGGAACTTCCTTTGGACTGGGGACCCCAACAGAAGGGGGGTTCCCAAAATCAAATGGGAAACGTGCATTAGCCCTAAAGACTCAGGGGGCTTGGGTATTTTGGATATTGCTGGTTTAGCTGACAAGCTGGCGGCTAAATGGCTTATCAAGGCCTGGAGCAATAGGGAGTCCTCTTGGGCTAAATTGATCTTCAGAAACACGGAAGACTTTACCTTTGTCGGCCTCCCTGGTTGGAAGGACATAGGGATCTTCACGCTTTTGTTCTCCCCCCACCCAGTCTGCCCTAAAGGCTCTAGCCTCGTGTGTTCCTTATGGAAGAATTGGAACAAGGCCAAACAGTTCATCAGAATCAGCGATGATTGGAAGTGGGCAGCGGGCATAAGACAAAATGACTCTATTTGGTTCCCGATCAGTGGCATTCGGGGAGTGGAATCTTGGAACCTCCAAACTGCAAGGCGGTTATGGAACAAGGGGTTCAAACAGTGGAAACAGCTCTGGAAACAAGAGACCTGCCGGTGGATTAGGTTCGAAGATTTGGATCCGAGACTTAGCATTACCTTTGAGGAATGGACTCTTCTTCAAAGCAGGTGTTTAGCCTGGGACCGCTCAACTACCCGCCTTCTCTGCGGTCAGGATCTTCCTTGCTCAGAGGGCCTCAAATGGAGCAATGGTAAGAAGCTTTCCAGAATCCCGAACTTCAAAGGGGATTTGGATGTTCACCACACCCTTAACAAGAGATGGTGCCTTGCTTGGACCAAACTTCGGTGGGAGCTAAAATTCATGTCTCTTTGGCACCCCCTAATTGAGGTCAAAAAGTCCGTTCTCATGTGGCAGGTCTTGCATAAGGGAATCTGGACCAATGCAAGGGCTAACAAAATCTGTGGTGTGCCGCCATGGTGCAAGCGGTGTCATCGGTGCATCGAAGATTTGGCCCACCTGTTCTTTGACTGCCCCAAGTCCTGTGTTGTCTGGCATCACGTGTCCCGGGTTTTGAGACTAACGAGTCAAATCAACTGGCAACAAGTGATGTTGGGTGAGGCGATCGGATGCTCAGCGAGGCTATGGAATGCCATCAGAGGTGAGGCTCTCTGGAAGATTTGGAGAGAGCGCTCTGCCGTCAATTTCGGCCAAACTCCTAAGGAATGGTCGATCGAGAAATCCTTGTTTCTCCTTGGTAAAAGAATCTCCCGAGTCAAGAGATCACCACCGTTTAGACATCACTGTATTTATCTCCTGGAAAACAACAAGTTGAAACCCAAATGGGTCCCACATGAGGGTGATGGTAATGTTATCCGCCTCATTTGTAATGCCTTGTAGCTTGCCATACTCCTCCCCTGCGTTGTGGGATTTGGGGGGTCCCATGGGCACTAGTCCCAGTCACTTGTAACTTTTTCTCTTTAATATAATTAAAGTCCGGGAGATTAGGCTAAGGCCGAACTTCCTTTATATAAAAAAAAAAAAAAGGAGAACCTGCCATCTAAACTTAGAGTTTCAAGGAGAATCATCCGAAGCAAATTGTAGTGAAACAAAATTTTTGTTCACAAAATTAAAATAAGCTAAATCTCATGGAAATGGAGGGAGCGGGCACGTGAGATTCTTTTTCCAATGGAGTCATCCAAAATCTTTTAGCTTAAAAGGCTTTTTTCGTGCGCATTCGCGCTTCAAAGTGGTTTTAAGGGGGGGGGAGGGGGGGGGATTTTGGTTATTAAGATGCCGACCCTTATTCCCTCTTTTGTCTTGAGCAATGTGGCTCCCCCTTAATCCGTGTGCCCCCTTGAGAAGGATTCTATCCCAGTGGACATCGCACCACCAGTGGTCTCTCTATGCAAGGAGTCTGTGGCGGCAAAGCAAGAAGAACTGATGAAAACCTACCTGATCGGTCAAATGTTTGGCCCTAGGCCCCCTCTTGAAAGTGCGAGAACTTGGCTTCGCAAGGAATGGTTCCCGCGCGGCCTAATTGTGAGCAAATATCAATTCCTGCCGGCGAATCACCTACTTCTAGTATTTGAGAACGAAGAGATGGCTTTCCAAGCCCTGCAGGACGGCTCCTGGCAAGTGGGCCTTTTGGGTCGAGCTTCCCAATCTGCCTTTCTTTCTATATGGATTTCTTCGTGAAATCGTGTCACCGATCGATCGCCTGATGGCCTCAAGAGAGGATGTTGGGGGGTTAATCTACAATGGTGCTCAACATTCTTTCAATGCAAGATGGCATCCACAGATCTGCGTTGAAATAGACCTGAACCAGATCCTTCCCTCGAAAATCTCCATAAATTGTGGAGATGGTAAGACCTGGACACAAGAGGTTACTTACAAGAATTTGCCAAACGCTTCCGATGCGGGCATCAAGGTCATAGGATCAAACACTACCCCCTGAAGAAAAGTACCATTAAAAACAAGCTTAAACCAGATGGGACCCTGGATCCTTTCCCCCTAGACGACACTCGGGGTCTTCCCCCTCCGATGGAGGAAGAAGAGGGAACTCGCGTTGCTGAGACGGATTCAGAAGGATTCATTGAAGTAAGACGCAGGAGGAAAGTTAGCCCTCGAAGATCAACAGCAATGAACGCTACGACAATTGCCCCCTCGAATAACATATACTGTAACCTAGAAAAAGAGATTAATGAGGTTGACTTCCCACGGGACAACCACTTTGAAGAAGACCCCACTGATAATACCCGTGGGTGCTCTACCAGCAAAGAAGACAACCAAGAAGGTTACACCACGAGTAAAGAGGAAGGCTTCACTACTAGCAATGAAGACAATCCAGACAACAAAAGCTCCTCTCTTGGTCCTACCCTTCCGGTATGCTTTCCAAGTTTACGGCAACAAAAGTCAAAGCTTAAAGGAAAACAACCTTCGGGCATGCCTTGGAAGAGCCCCCTCAAGAGTAGGATCCTAAGTCAAGAAGTTGGGAGGAAAAAAGAAGATCACAAGAAGAAAAAAGATCGGGTCTCTCCCCTCAAAGAGGGCAACCATCATTAATGAAATTCACATCACTAAACATCAGGGGTCTGTCTGACCCATCAAGAGCGGCGGTTCTTGGCCAGTGGTTCAAAGGCATGTGCTTCAGCCCTGACTTTATTTGCTTACAAGAGATTAAAATCGATGGAGAGGATCTCTAGAAACGACTTAAATGCATTTCTCCGAACCACCTTTGGTTCTCCACTTCTCACCCTAGGGAAACGAGGGGTGCTTCTATCGGTATTAGTCACTCCTTGTCTCGCAATGTGACCTCGACTTTTGAAGGTCGGAATCATCGTTGGATTGCTGCCTCTATCGGATTCCCTTTCCAATTCACTGTGGTCTCAATTTATGCCCCTAATGGAGAAGCAGATAGAATGGATACTTGGACTTCCCTCGACTCCCTTCCACATACTGTTCTGATTTGTGGAGACTTCAACATGGTTGAGTTTCCTGAGGACCGATGGAATAACAAAGAAAAAATTATTGACGGTCAGGAGAAAGAGATATGGGATAAAATCAAGCTCCATCTCAACCTGGTCGAGGTGAAAGACATGAAGGGGTTCTCCTGGTCAAATCTCCAATTGGGGGACTCTTTGAGGAAAGCAAGACTTGATAGATGTTACATTGATTAGAACACCATCCTTCAGTGGGGTATTCCTTCCACTTCCCAACACATGGACCTGACTATCTCGGACCACTACCCGATCACTCTCTCTTTCAAACCGATTCCCATGTTCCAGAAAGCCCCTTGGTTTCATGCTTGTCAGACATCGTTTTCCCTCCCCTCTGTCCACGAAGAAATTTCTAAGGTGTGGGCGGAAGCCTTTGCATACTGTAATGAACTGGCTAAGTGTTGGAGAAGCACGGTGGAAAGGACTCAAAAAATTCTAATCAGGACTCAAAAGGCGATAAGAGATATCCGAAAAAAAAGAAGAGAAACGGTGTACCGGAGGCTCTCACGGCTTGAAGAAGAGGTGAACAAAGGTAACTTACACTACCAACAAGGTCTTTTGAAAATCAAGGGAAGACTAAGATTAGAGGAGGAGGTTCAAAGGAAAAATCTTCAAATTTTCTTCAAAGACTGGTGGGCGAGGAAGGCCGACAAACCATCGAAAGAGATGTGTAACATCCTCAAAAGGAAACAAGCTAGGGAATCCATCCCCCTATTGGTCGATAACAATGGAACCGAATGTTGCACGGAAGTGGAGAATAGATCTATCATCGTCGAGCACTTTACCAATCTTCTCAGGGTCTCGACTCCTCCTTCCCCCCACAGGCGCGACTCCATGGCAACCATCTCAAGGGTTGATCAAACTAGAATCTCACAGAACTTGATTGCTCTGCTGGATGCTAACATCTCCAAGAATGAAATTATCGAGGTTATTGATGCCCTTCCCAATGGGAAAAGTCCGGGTCCGGATGGCCTCACCAATGAGTTTTTCAAGTCCTTCAAACATGAGGTCGCCACCCCACTACGTCTCGTGTGGCAAGAGGCTCTCTCATTCGGTGCCCTCCCTGAATGTCTTAATAATGGCATCATCAAGTTAATCCACAAAAGGGGAGATAAGAACAAAATTGAAAATTGGCGTCCGATTACCATGCTCCAAACAGGATACAAGATAATTGCAAAAGTTATCGCCAATAGAATCTCTTGTCATTTAAAATCATGGCTGTGTGAGGACCAGAAAGGTTTTATCAAAGGTAGATCTATACTTGAAGCAATTGTCGATATTTGGGAAGGCCTTGCTTTTGTTGAGGAGTCTGCTCAAGATCTGGTATTCATTAAGATCGACTTCGACAAAGCGTATGATAGATTGGAATGGGACTTTATTCTTCAATCATTGAAAGACCTTGGATGCAGCCAAAAGTTCGCAAAGATGGTCTCCACTCTTCTTGGAAATGCTTCAACTAGAATAAATATCAACGGTAAGCTCTCTGAGCCCATTCGTTTAAAAAGATCAATTAGGCAAGGCCGCCCTCTGGCTCCATTACTATTCGCTATCGCCTCGAATGGACTCAGTTGCCTATTAAAGCATCACATGGACGTTGGCAATCTCAAGGGTCTTTCCCAACCTCTAAATCACGGCCAAATGATTGCGAGACTTTTTGCTGATGACATGAATGCCTTTGTGCATAACGATATAAATAGCATTGAGGTGTTTTGGTGGTGCCTCGACACCTTTTGTGTGGCGTCAGGTTAAAAAATCAACCATGCCAAAACTGCTTTTAGAGCCATCAGCGGACCTACTCCCCAATTGTTGGTGGATCAGGGGTGTCAAGTTATCCCTAGCGGTCAAGTCCTCCGTCTCCTTGGCATTCCGATGGGATTCAACATCTCAATGGACCAACACTGGAACTGGGTGCTATCCAAGCTGGATAGCAAGCTGAATCATTGGAAAGGTATGCAAGTCAACTTGGCAGGGCGTGCTATGGTTGTTAACACATTTATGCTGTCTACAATTATTTACTTTATCTCGTGCTGGAGACCTAAGGAGAAGGACTTGGCCAAAGTGGAAAGAATCTGCAGAAACTTCCTTTGGACTGGGGACCCCAATAGGAGGGGGATTCCCAAAATCAAATGGGAAACTTGCACTAGCCCTAAAGACTCAAGGGGCTTGGGAATTTTGGATATTGTTGGGTTGGCTGACAAACTGGCGGCAAAGTGGCTTATCAAGGCTTGGAGCAATAGGGAGTCCTCTTGGGCTAAATTGATCTTCAGAAACACGGAAGACCTTACCCTAGTTGGCCATCCTGGTTGGAAGGACATAGGGATTCTCACGCTTTTGTTCTCCCCCCACCCGGTGTCCCCTAAAGGCTCTAGCCTCGTGTGTTCCTTATGGAAGAATTGGAACAAGGCCAAACAGTTCATCAGAATCAGTGATGAGTGGAAGTGGGCGGCTGGGATAAGACAAAATGACTCTATTTGGTTCCTGATCAGCGGCATTAGGGGGTGGAGTCTTGGAACCTCCAAACTGCAAGGCGGTTATGGAACAAGGTTCAAACAGTGGAAACAACTCTGGAAACAAGAGACCAGTCAGTGGATTAGGTTCGAGGAATTGGATCCGAGACTTAGAGTTACCTTTGAGGAATGGACTCTTCTTCAAAGCAGGTGTTTAGCATGGGACCGCTCAACCACCCGCCTTCTCTGCGGTTAGGATCTTCCTTGCCTGGAGGGCCTCAAATGGAGCAATGGTAAGATGCTATCCAGAACCCCCAACTTCAAAGAGGATATAGATGTTCACCACACTCTTAACAAGAGATGGTGCCTTTCTTGGACCAAACTTCGGTGGGAACTAAAATTCATGTCTATTGGGCACCCCCTAATTGAGTTCAAAAAGTCCGTTCTCATGTGGCAGATCTTGCATAAAGGTATTTGGTCCAATGCAAGGGCTAACAAAATTTGTGGTGTGCCACCATGGTGCAAGTGTTGCCATCGGTGCATTGAAGATTTACCTCACCTGTTCTTCAACTGCCCCAAGTCCCGTGTTATCTGGTGTCACATGACCAGAGTATTGAGACTCACGAACCAAATCAACTGGCAACAGGTGATGTTGGGTGAGGCGGTCGGCTGCTCATCGAGGCTGTGGAATGCCATCAGAGGTGAAACCCTCTGGAAGATTTGGAGGGAGCGATGTGCTGTCAATTTTGGCCAAACTCCTAAGGAATGGTCAATCGAGAAATCCTTGTTTCTCCTAGGTAAAAGAATCTCCCCAGATAAGAGATCTCCACCGTTTAGACATCACTGTATTTATCTTTTTGAAAACAACAAGTTGAAACCCAAATGGGTCCCTCATGAGGGTGATGATAAGTTTATCCGCCTCATTTGTAATGCCCTCTAGCATGCCATACTCCCCTGCATTGTGGGATTTGGGGGGTCCCATGGGCACTAGTCCCATTCACTTGTAACTTTTTTTCTTTATTTTAATTAAAGTCCGGGAGATTAGGCTAAGGCCGAACTTCCTTTTATTAAAAAAAAAAAAGTGGGTGGGAAGGAAAAAATGGGTGAAAGAGAAGGGTGGTAGGGTGGGTAAATGGGCCCAAAGAAAGTATAAAATGATGGCAAAAGAGGCTTCTCACAATGCGGAGAGCCACACCACCACCACCAAGACCTCCAAAATCATCACCACAAGAACCATCAATGCCTCCATGAGAAGCTCTGATACCATGTACAGAGTACACACACAGAAGCAAAATGAAAAGAAGAGTGTACTCACAAAAGAAAAAGTGTTAGAGACTTAAAGTGAGTAGACCAAAAAATGGATAAACTCACATGGATTAGAAATGAGATTGCCAAGAGCATAGAGTAGGCTCCTCAAGCTTCTAACCAAGTATAAATGGGGAGGAGAGGCCCTCCTTATATATAGACACAATCATATTTTTGCATGAGGGTTTTCGTCAGTGGCAATGGTTGAAAGCAATGATGTATTCCATATGTTGGTTGTTGAAGATAAGTTGGATGGTACTAATAACCCAATTATGGGCATACATCATGTGTCATGTATTGGTAGCAAAAGGGCTTTGGAATATTGTCCAGCATGTTGAAAAGTGTCCTACTACACCAACAAATAGAGTGATTGAAGGTGATGCTGATGGTGTTGAAAATGATGATCTTCAATTTCCTCATCATGCTATGGTTCTAGCTCCTACTGCAGAGCAACTCCATTGGGATGGTAGCGATGCACATGCACAAGCATTGGTATTGTGTGTGCCAAATATGCCAGTATCCCTCACATACACTCATGCAAAACAACAAAAGATGCTTGAGATACTCTTACAACAGTATACTAGGCAAACAATGAGGCTCATATTGGTTACCTCCATAAATAGTTTGAGAGTGAGCATATGAATGAATGAAGGAGATTCAATGGGTAGTTCTTTCACGAATTCAAGCTTTGAAAGAGCAACTGATTTATGTGGATGAAATCTTATTAGATAGTTCACTTGTGCAAATTATTCTTAACGGTCTTCAATATTCATACCAAATTTTTCCTTCTACCCTTTGATTGATGATGAAAGGCAATCAAATGCCTTAAGCTTTGAGGAGTTCATATTTATTTTATTGCAAGAAGATCATTCTAGGAAGAAAATGTCAAATATGTGTGTTTTGGATCAAGTTTTCTTAGCTTTTGTAAGAAGGGGCGAAGGTAAATGGAGATCATCTACTACTAAGAAGAAATCTAACAATGCTACAGAGTCAAAGAAGGAAGAAAAAAATTTAATTAATATACAATACTTTGAACTGATCAGATATTCGAAGCTTTTCTGATTGCGACGTTTCAAATTTTGCCGAGTTACTTTGCGAACATTTGAATTTGCAAATGTTCAGACACACAAACGTGCTATTTAATGTGCTAAGTGCACTAACATATAGAGTGATGTAGCTTGAAGTTCATGCTTTGTAAGTCTATATCATTTGTAAGCAATATTCTAACTCATGGAATTAGACATTTATTTATTACACACATATTTGGAATATGCTTAGAATATAGTGTTAGGAGTTAAATACCTGAAAATAGTCGAATTCTGGCACGAAGAATTCTCTAATGAAATCTTTTGTTTTTCTTCGTTAAGAAATAGAAAACCATTGAATTAACTGGAAAACCATATTGTGTTCCAAATCTCATTGTTTTGGAATGCGAAAGAAATTGGAGAGCTTATGCTTCCTTCATACATGGAATTGAAATGAAAGATAATATGGAAGGCAAGAAAACTTTAAAGTTGAAATCTATGCCTCAAAAGATATTTCAATAAGGCACAACCAAATATGCCCATATTCCTTCCACAAACACATAATGTCAATAAGAAATTTATCTTTGAAATTCTCCTCCCACAAGGGCACACCAAAGTGCTGCCATTAAAACAAGTGTGAGGACTAGGCATGAGTTTTATTTCATTGCGAGCATCATGCATGTAGGCTTGGATCTGCACGACAATATTTGAACCCAACATGAAACAAAATGTTTGTCTGAAATCCTGTAAATTTTAACCTTTCAGAACCCTAAATTAATTGGTAGCTTGAAAATCATTAAGATTATTAAAATTGACCCTACAAAACTAAGTCCTAACCCTAGAAACCCTAAAATTTAACGTCTAAAAACCAACATTTACCCTTGCAAACTTACCTTGAACCCTAAGTTTTAAACCCTTAGTGTGTATGTTTAACCAATGATAGGAAGCTGATAATCGTAGCCATAGGAAATCCTAATTGTTCAAATGATAAACCCTAGTTTGGAACCTTAGGAAACACATTTTTTACCCAACATTAACCCTTGTGTTAGTTGAAATGTTTGTATATACATAAGTAAGAAGTAAAAATATGAAAACGAAAAATAAAAAGGAAAAATAGAAATTAAAAAAAAAAGAGAAAAACCAACATAGAAAGGAAAGAAAGTATTTTCCAAAATCAAAAAAGAAGAAAAATAATTGTTTTTAAAGTTCGAATGGAAATTCTTGTTAAATCTAAAATCTAGAAAGGAATAAATGGAAGGATCTTAGAAACACCATGGGTATGAAAAAGAGCAAAGCTTCCAATTTGGGAAGTGGATTCTTTAGAGTCTATAAAATGGGACCTCGTTGATCATTTAGTTTTTCCCAATTGATTTGTGAGGTACATTATTTCACTCCTTTTTTTTCTCTCATACTCTGTATGCATTAACAATGAATTTCACCTCTCTAACTCCTTATCCTCCATCTCTCGTTGCCACGCCAATAGAGAAAGGAGAAGAGAGGGAGGGAGAGAGAGAGAGAGAAGGAAAGAAGGTATCTAGTTGCTTAGATAGATAGGTACTACTGAATTGAACACGTTTCCTATTCAAATTTTTGGATGAGCATTTCCTATCACTTGGATGAGCATTTCCTATCACTTGCAGCAATATTGGGTTCAGGGCTCACATTAAGGGCCTCATCAGAGGTTACATGGTTTTCGTTGAAACCATGCACCATTACTTTCTGAATATTTAACAATACAAGCAACATCGCAAAGTTTTGGAACACATTTCATTTATGCTTTCTGTTCGTTTTGAGGAAAAATGAAGGTTCCTGGAGATCAAAAGAGGCGAAACATATTGCACCATCTCGATAAATATCAAGATAGATATGGTAGTTCTAGTAGGGGCAAATAAAGAGAGTGAGACACGGATAGGGACAAAGAGAGGGAGAGAGCGGATCGGCATTGTAGAAGGTGTGTGTGTGTATGTGAGAGAGAGAGAAGAGAAAACGTGAGAGTGAGAAGAGAGAACATGAGAGAGAGAGAGAAAGAGAGAGAAAAATTCATTTTTTTTATTGTTGTGTTGTAAATTATAATTAATTAGATAACGGATTTATAAGTAAAAATAAAAACAATTGATTCTATTTAATATAGTTAGTAACTAGATAAAACTAATTTAAGAGTTAAATGTAAAAAAGTAAATAGAGATCTAAGAAATATAAATAAAACAAAAGAAATTAAAAGTAAATAAAACAAAATTAAGAGAAAATAACAAAAATAGAATTGTGTTAATAAATATAGAAATATAGAAAGAAATAAAAGGAAAATCTAAAAAAGAAAAATAAAACCAAATCAAAATCAAAGTTAAAGGGGATAGTTTTTTTCTTTTCCAAAAGTGTTTTTTTGAACTTCAAATATACTAAGTTTTCTTTCTCAATTGGTTTTTTAAGAAACCTGGAAGATTTGAAGGCAAAGTCCAAAGAGGTGCTTTTTGGCTCTGTAGTTGAGACGAACAAAGTGAAAACTACTTGTTCCGATTCACACTGTAGCAGAGTTGATACTTTTTTATATCAATGTTGTAGCAAAAATTTAAATGATCCTTACCTATTGCGAGAATCTTTTACTTGTATTAGGCTCTACGCACGCACACTTTATATTTTGATTTCATTTAGTTTGTATTAGGGCTCTATCCCCTTACATTGTATATGCCCATGGATGGCAACACTGTTGATGAGGACATGATCATCGAGGTTTCCAATTTATGTTTGGCATGGAGTGTGATAGTTAGTAGTATGTCAACTTTTGTTTTTGAGTTCCTCTTGTCCAACCAACTCATTTCATCCACAAGATCTTGCTTTCTCTTCCACATGCTTCGCTGCTACCCCTGAAGTGCAGGTAGGGCTTGAGAGACGATCCCTAGAAAAGGTTCCTAGCATGCAAATGTTGCTCATCGGATAGGGATGATGCAAGCCTAAGGGCCTGATCCAACCCTACATTGATTCTGCCATCGCAACCCCCTTCCCTCCGACATAGCTAAATCGGACGTGAAGCAAGGCAGCTGCCCTAGTGATAGCAGATCCTCAAGTCGCCACCCACACCTTCAGTTGTCAGAAAAGCAATTTCATACACTTCTAGAATTAGTTGTATTTAGGATTTTTCAAAAATAAATATAAAGATATTTCCACTACACAAACCCATAACCTCGGCTTCAGATCAAAATTCTAGGTATTAATTTTTCAAGTTCTGTGTATAGTTCCATTGCTTCGTGCACATAAAATGAAAGATTGATTTTCCTACCCTAGTTTGATCACTCATATTCTGCATTTTTTTTACTATTTATTTTTAGCACTCTTTTCAATTGTTACTTAGATTAGAGAATTATTATTGTCTTAGCTTAGATAAAAAGAATAAAAACATTAAAAATATTATAAAAAATCATAAAAAGAAGAAAGAAAAAAAAACCCAAAAGCACATCAAGTTTTGAAATTAAAAAAGGAAAAAGAAATCAAGCTTAATCAAAGAAAAGATCAAGTTAAAAAGAAGAGGAAATTAAGTCTAAAGAAACCAAGTCAAGTAAAGAGATTGTTAAGAAAGAAAAGAGTTCAAGATGAGAGGATAAAAAGAAACCAACTCAAGATAATGCACAATCACTCTAAACCTAGAAACAAAAATTTGCTAAGGTCGTTGATTTGAGATTAAAGAGAGAGCTTTAGACTTACTTTCACCTCCTGGCTCGAGATTCATCTGCTAATATATTTAGGTTGTGATGTATGTGAACACTCTATGACCGTCGGGGCACTTTTTTCCCTCTTTAGGAGGTTTTTTTCCCCCAGCTTGTATATATGCCTATTGCCCTAACACGCTACTTATCTTTGTACATTATAGTGGTAATACATTCAGTATTGTATGTTGTGTTCCAAGCTTCTTCTTCTTCCTTGTGCTGTTCATGTGCTTCCACAGACGTCTAACTCCAACAATTAGTATTAGAGCAGGTCGTCACTTCATCCAGGGCGTCGTCGACACCCCTCCGATCATAGTCTCAAAATTACACGAAATTTGGTACATATACTCATGGTGTTTCAGAGATCAAAATAGCTTCACTATGTGGTGCCGAAATCACGATCTGAGCTCGTTTTGGCCTCCAAATGCACTATCGTAGTGCTTGTGTAGGCTATCTTGTCTTTTTGTGCCAAAGGGACATAGCAGATTCGGTTCACCAATCTAAGCATCTCAAAGTCTGCTATAGGTTTAGCAGAATTCGTCTAGGTAGTTCTGTTCAACCTTTTGATATACAGTCAAGTTTCCACATCAAGGTTTTAGTCACCAGCCATGGCTAAAAGAAGTGATGTATTCCGTATGTTGTTTGTTGAGGATAAGTTAGTCACCAGCCGTATGATGTGACATGTATTGGTTGCAAAAGGATTGTGGAACATTGTGCAGGGTGTTGAAAAACATCCTATCATACCTACAACTCTTACAACAATAGGTATTGAAGCTGATGCAAAAGGTGTCGAAGATGATGATATTCTGCAGGTTCCTATTGGTGTTGTGGTTTCTACTGCACCTACTGGAGAGCAAATTTGTTGCGATGCAGAGATGCCCAGACACATGCATTGATAGCTTTGTCTATCAAACATGCCATTATTCCTCATATTTGTTCTTGCAGAACAACTAAGGATGCTTGGGATACACTTACCACATTGTACCAAGCTAGGAATGAGGCTTGTGTTGCTTACCTCCGAAAACAGTTGGAGAGTGAGCACATGAATGAAGTGATTCTATGGACACTTTTCTGACAAAGTTCAAGGATTTGAAGGAACAAGTGATTTCTATTGATGAAGTCCTTCCTTATAGCTCACTTGTGGAGACCATTCTGAATGGTCTTCCTGATTCATATAAGAGTTTTGCTTCAACTCTTCATTTGATGATGAAAGCCAATCCAAGTGCCTTGTCATTTGAAGAGTTAGTTTCTGTTCTTTTGCAAGAAGATCAATCTAGGCAGAATAGGTCTATTATGCGTGTTGTAGATCAAGATTTCCTAGCTAGTCAAAAGGGCAAAGGAAAATAGAGCTCTTCAATTAGTAAGTAGAAATCTACAAATGCTCCACATTCGAAGAAGGAAGACATAGATGAGAAGAAATCAGAAACGCAGAAATTGTTTTGCAAATATTGTAAAGCAAATATTCATGTCATCAAGAGCTATCCAAAACTGATTGCTAAAGAGGCAAAGAAGAAAGAGGTTGGAATGGTTCTTGTAGAGGCCTCTACACCAAAACAGATTCTGCTAATCTTGTGCAGGAAGAAGAATGGGTGTTTACAGTTTTGACCCATCTTCTCATGAGCAGTGCATGTCTGCACTAGACTCAGATGTTTGGTACTTTGATAGTGGGGCGACCAAACGTATTACCTCGCAGCGCAATTTTTTCTCTTCACTCGAGCCTGCTCCTATAGGGAACACTATTACATGAGCAAACAACTCTTCTTATCTTGTTATGGGAGTTGGTAAGATCATTTTGACTACTTTTGATGGTAGTTCTTTCACTCTTTCAGATGCTTTATTTGTGCTAGGGATCAAGAAGAATCTGTTATCAGTTTTTGCATTAGGCAAGATTTGCTTGGTTGTGAATTTTGTTGATGACAGATGTACACTTCATGATCTGACAAATGGCGACGTGATTATTGCTTCTGGAATTTTATGTTGTGGGTTGTATAAGCTCATAGACTATGAAAGATCCGTGAATGATTTGGCATGTGTAGTACATGATTCTTTGCTATTTCAGATGCAAAGCTTTGGCATGCACGCTTTGGTCATCTGAACTTTGCTAGTTTGTTATGCCTGTAGAAATTTGAAATGGTTGTCCTCTTTGCCCAAACTTGAGGCACCCAGTAAACATGTATGTGAAGGCTGTATTTTGGGCAAAATGCAGCGTTCCTTATTTCCAAAAGATGCTTTAGTTCGGGCTACTCAGAAATTGCAGCTTGTTCATAGTGATGTTTGTGGTCCTATGCAGACACCTTCTTTTGGAAACTATCTTTACTTCGTGACGTTCATTGATGATTTTTCCAGGCATGCATGGGTCTATCCACTCAAAGCAAAGTCCGACATGTTTATGTGCTTCAAACAGTTTCTGGTTTTGGCTGAAAACCTATCAACATGTAAAAATCGACACCCTTCATTCTGATTGAGGGAGGAATATATGTCTTCTAACTTAAATGCATTTCTGGTTGAATGTGGGATAAAACACCAGTGTACAGTGTCGTATACACCTGAACAGAATGGAGTTGTTGAATGGAAGAATAGGTCACTCATGGAGATGGCGAGGTGTATGGTCAAGAGTCAGGCTTCACCACATAGTTGATGGCTTGAGGCTGTCATGTGTGTAGCATATGTACTTAACAGGTGTCCCACTAAAGCGCTGCAATCTATCACTCCATATGAGGCTTGGCATGGTTGCAAGCCATCTATTTCTCATCTACATGTTTTTAGTTGTCTAGCATATGCATTAGTGCCCGAACAACATCGCAAAAAATTAGATGATAAAGCACTAAAATGTATTTCTATTGGGTATAGTTCTGAAAGTAAAGGCTATCATCTGTATCATTCTTAGACTAAACGCATTCTGGTTAGCCACAATTTTGTCTTTGTGGAAGATGCTATTCAACCATTGCTTTCATGTACTAAGAAGACATATGCTAGCTCCAAAGACATGTATGATACTAATTTGCTACCTCTTTTTACAGGTGGACAGTCTAGTGCTGGTCCTAATAAGGCAACTTCTCAACCTTTGCAAGTTTCATGTGATGATGCAAAACATCCCATTTCTGATGGAGATTTACATGTTGCACTTGTTGATGAGAGAGCTGATATTGGGAGGCAAAAACTATGCCAAAATGGTTGGTGCAAACCTTGCGTGACAACAAATTAGATGCACCTCTGTCATATAGTACTCGTTCAGGCTCTCATAGTGCCTCTTTTGCATCAGATTGCTATGTTATGGCTGCATCTAGTCTTTGTTATGAGAATGAGCCTGTTTTGTTTGATGAAGCACAAAATTAAGAAAATTGGATGGCTGCTATGCATTCTGAATATGATGCTATAATGAAGAATGGTATTTGGTCTTTGTGTGGCTTGCCTCCTAGCAAGAAGGCCATTGGCACTAAGTGGGTTTACAAGCTGAAGCATAAGCCTGATGGAAGATTTGACAGGTATAAGGCTAGGTTTTTCGCAAAGGGTTATGCAGAAGAAAGAGGCATTGATTTTGATGAAACCTTTGCACCTACATGCCGAATGACTACTGTTCATAACATCTATGCACTTGCAGCTCATCACGGTTGGAATGTACATCAGTTGGAAATTAAAGCAACATTTTTGAATGGTGACTTGCATGAAGAAGTGTATGTTTTTCAGCCCCGTGCCTTTGTGTGGAAAGGGCATGAAAACTAGGTGTGTAGGTTAAGAAAGGCTTTATATGGTTTGAAAAAAGTACCACCTGCTTGGTATGAAAAGATACATGCCTGTCTGATTGCACATGGTTTTGAGAACAGTCCAACTAAAAGCACCTTTTATGTTAAGCGTGCTAATATTTGCATGCCTCATTTGAGATGTCTGATTTGGGGCATTTGCATCATTATTTGGGCATTCAGTTTATGCACGTTGATGGTGGAATGGCCTTGTGTCAAGCAAAATATATTGACACACTATTGCAGCGTTTTGGCCTTGAAGGCTGTATTGCTACTCCTATGGAGACAGGTTTGTGATTGATTCTACATGATGTCGGAGATGCATTTGATGTTGTTCTCCATCAGCAGGCTATTGGATGCTTGATTTACTTATGCATTACTCAACCAGATATTAAATTTGTTGTCTCACAGATGAGAAAGTTTATGCATTTCCCAAGTGTCAAGCATTGGCAAGCCATGCCAATGCCTAATATACAAGGATACATGATACCTCAGGCTACACCTCCAATGGAGCCCGCTACTTAGTAGACCCCTATACTACTAGTTCAACCCATGTATCAGAGAGACACTAGGCCATTTGAAACTAGGGGACTTGGAGGAGAAAAGTGGTGTGTCTGGTGTGATGCACAGGAACACTTTTCCTATGCATGTGAAGAGTTCAAACATGCTAAAGAACATTTATTCGTAACATATATAGATAAGAAGCTTTGTGACTTTAGGACTCGGCTTCCTCTACTTGTAAACTAGGGGAAGGGAGGAATGAAGAAACTCTATGAAAGCCTATCAAATACAAATGCAGCCTAGCAAGAACCACTAGAAGAACGAAATGAAAAAGAGATCAGGCCATATACGCAAAACTACCACTCAATTGAAGCTCTAGTGAGACCTAGAGATGTGATCATGCAGAAGACTGCTTGGCAGTCTCTTGTGGATCGATTCTCTATCTACTCACATATAGCTAATGTTGAGGATAAGAGTAGAAGAGATGAATTGCAGGATGAGGTAGAGCCAGAAAGAAGAGTGACTAGAAGACAAAGTAAACATAATGAATAAAAGGCTACAGAGATTGAAAAGAAATTCCACTTTGAGGAGCCTATTGCTTCCCAAGAAGAGGCAAAAAGAAAGGAAATAAAAGACGAAAAGAGGTGAGCCAAGCCAATTAAAATTCAATGAACAAATCAAGTAAATGAAAAGAACCAAGAACCTACTAAAAAGACAAAAATAGTTCAAGAAAGTGAAAAGAAAAAGAAGAATAAAGCTCTTAAAGTTGTACTAATTTCTAAGCTTGCAAAAAAAAAATGATGCCAAGGAAATTTTGAATGATATTTTATTGAAGAGCTAGGTAACCGTGTCTTGGGAACAGATCTTCTCAATTGTGAAGCCTAAGCTCAAGGATAGTTTCATTAAACTGATTAAGAGAAAGAGATTCCCATTACCTAAAGATATAGAGATGGGAGATGCGTTTGAGGGCACTCAAGTTATGAATGAAGTTGTTGCCTTGAGTGACTTGTCTGATAATGAGGATGATGAGATTGCAATTTTTCAAGCAAACGGAAACTCTCTAGGACCGTTCAGATGTGATGATGAGACAAGAAAGTCTAAGAATGATTATAGTAGGAACCTTTGGGCAAGAGGTGTTGGAGTTAGACGTCTACGTAAGCACGCAAACAGCACAAGGAAGAAGAAGAAGCTTGGAGCACAACACATAATACTGAATGTATTACTAGAGAATGTACAAGGATAAGTAGCCCATTAGGGCAATAGGTGTATATACAAGTCGGGGGAAAAAAACCTCCTAAAGAGGCAAAAAAGTGCCCTGATAGTCCTAGTGTGTTCACACACATCACTACCTAAATATATTAACAAATCCCCCATGGGAGTGATGCAATGAACAAGGAACTAGCACTCATGTATAAGGAAGTGCCAAGTTATGTGGAAATCACTCCACAAAAGGAAGTAAGCCCAAAGCTTTGCAGAAAGCTTCAAACTTCTCCCTAGGGAGAGCCTTCGTGAAAAGGTCTGCAATGTTCTCCTGCATGGGCACATATGCCAAGCTGATCTCCCTAGTAGAGAACCTCTCCCTGACAGTGATAATGCACCTCAATGTGCTTAGTGCGAGCATGGAATAGAGGGTTCCTCACAACTGCCAATGCGCTCTGACTATCAGTGAAGATGGTGGTGGTAGATGACTGACCAACACCCAAATTAGCCATAAGGCGCCTGAGCCACACACATTCAACAGTCACTGTGAAAGTTGTCCTATACTCAGCCTCACAACTAGAAGTGGCCACAATAGGTTGCTTCTTGCTCAACCAAGATATACATGAGCTACCAAGCATGAAGCAAAAGCCACTAGTGGACACACAAGAATCATAGCAACCAGCCCAATCAAGAGTCAGAAAAAGCATGCAAATCTAGCGGTAGTGATCCCCCCTTGGGATAAAACAACCCAAGTAGCCAAGTACCACTCAACTAGTGAAAGATGCGCTTAACCGCTTGCCATTGCTTGACTCCTGGGAAATGCATAAACTTGCTCATCTGTGAGACAGCAAACTGAATATCTCGCCGAGTAATGCATAAGTAAATCAAGCATCCAATAGCCTGCTGATAGAGACAACATCAAATGCATCTCCAACATCATGAAAACTCAATCGTAAACCTCTCTACATAGGAGTGGCAATAGGCTTACAGTCTTCAAGACCAAAATGCTGCAATAATGTGTCAATATGTTTCGTTTGACACAAAGCCATTCCACCATCAACTTGCATAAATTGAATGCCTAAATAGCGATGCAAATGCCCCAAATCAGACATCTCAAATGAGGCATGCAAATCAGCCTTAAAATCAGCAATATGCTTCTCAATAGGACCACTGAGCAGCATGTCGTCAACATAGACAACAATGATCAGAAGCACATCATTAGCATGCTTAACACATAACCTGCTTTCAGTTGGACTGTTCTCGAAACCATGTGCAATCAGATAGGCATGTATCTTCTCATACCAAGCACGTGGTGCTTGTTTTAAACCATATAATGCCTTCTTTAACTTGCACACCTAGTTTTCATGCCCTTTCTGCACAAAGCCATGGGGCTGAAAAACATACATTTCTTCATGCAATTCACCATTTAGAAATACAATTTTAATGTCCAACTAATGTACATTCCAACCATGATGGGCTGCAAGTGCACAGATGCTCCGAACAGTACGTATATGACATGTAGGTGCAAAGGTCTCATCAAAATCAATGCCTCTTTCTTGTGCATAACCCTTTGCAACAAGCCTAACCTTATACCTATCACCTGTAGCATCACGTTTACGCTTCAGCTTGTATACCCACTTAGTACCAATGGCCTTCTTGCCAGGAGGCAAGTCACATAAAGACCAAGTACCATTCTTCATTATAGCATCATATTCAGATTGCATAGCAGCCATCCAATTTTCTAAATTTTGTGCTTCATAAAATGAAACAGGCTCATTCTCATCACAGAGACTAGATGCAGCCATAGCATAGCAATCTGATGCAAAAAGGCACTATGAGAGCCTGAACGAGTACAATATTACAGAGGTGCATCTAATTTGCTGTCACACAAAGTCTGCACTAGCCATGTTGGCATAGTTTTTGCCTCCTCAATGTCAGCTCTCTCATCAACAAGTGCATCATGTAAATCTACATCAGAAATGGGAAGATCTACATCATCACATGAAACCTGCAAAGGCTGAGAAGTTGCCTCATTAGGACCAGCACTAGAGTGTCCACCTGTAAAAAGAGGCAGCAAAGTATCATACATGTCTTTGGAGCTAACAAATGTCTCCTTAGTACATGAAAGCAATGGCTGAATAGCATCTTCCACAAAACCAACATCACAGCTAACCAGAATGCGTTCAGTTTGTAGATGATACAGACGATAGCCGTTACTTTTAGAACTCTACCCAACAAAAATACATTTTACTGCTTTATCATCCAATTTTCTACGATGTTGTTCAGGCACTAATGCATATGCCAAAAAACCAAAAACACACAAATGAGCAACAGATGGCTTGCGATCATGCCAAGCCTCATATGGAGTGATAGACTGCAGCGCTTTAGTGGGACATCTGTTAAGTACATATGTTGCACACATGACAGCCTCAAGCCAGAAACTATGTGGTAAAGCCTGACTCGTGACCATACACCGCGCCATCTCCATGAGTGACCTGTTCTTTCGTTTAGCAACTCCATTCTCTTGAGGTGTATACAGCACTATACACGTGTTTTATCCCACGTTCAACCAGAAATGCATTAAAATCAGTAGACATATATTCCCCCTCTCGATCAGAATGGAGGGTGCCCATTTTACATGCTGACAGATTTTAAGCCAAAACCAAAACTTTTTGAAGCACATGAACACTTTGGACTTTGCATTCAATGGATATACCCATGCATGCAAGTTTGTGAAGTCTCAAATCAAGGCAAGGACTATTCCTGGAAGCAAGTGTAAGCAAGAGTAAGCAAGACTAAGCAAGAGAGCATAGTCTAAGCTAGGCAAGAGAGAGAAGTGCAAGAGATACACAATGTGTGATGTAGAGAAGTGAAGTGCAAGGTGTGCATGAAGAGTGATCAAGTGTGCAGAGAAGTGCTAAGCTAGTCTCCCAAGGATCCCAAGGTGTCATTGCAAGGTGCGCATGCCGACAGAAGATGTCCATCCCTCCCTCTGATTGGAAGCTTGGTGCAAAGTGTGCACAAGTATAGGCTTGGAGAAGGTGGAGGTTTGGTGCAGAGGAGGCCGGCAGCAACAAGACCTTGGGTACTTGGTATTTTGTAATTGAGCACTCTGTGGGACTTTGCACAGAAGCATTGGATTTTAGTATGCATCACCATTGTATCTCTATTATTATAATCAATCGACAGAGGCTTGAAGTGTGTATCTTTCTTCTTGTCTTTCCCTTTTCTCCTGCAAACACTCAAATCCCTTCTTGTTCAAGTATCCCCCAACAAAATTTGGCACGCCCGGTGGGACTCCAAGGAGATTTGAGCATAGGAGAAGACATATTGCAGTTTGGAGAAGCACTATTCAAGTGCCAACAGTACTACTTCATTGGGCTAAAAGGTACATATTCTTATCAATTGTCTCATACTAAGAGGACTATGAACAGCTCATGACCGCAACTCGATCCCAAACATTGAGGATCACCTGCAAGCAAACAAGAAGGAAGCCTGTTAGAAGATCATCTAGTCCACTTTCGTCAACTTTATCAGTAAAGAGCATGGCTGGTCAGGTAGACTTGGAAACCCTACTATCAAGATTAAATATAAAATTTCTTTCTTTCAAGGCCCTAGATCAGGAAGATCCGGACGAGCATATTAGAAGGTTTTTAGCACTATGCAAAACTAGAGGCTTAATGGGAAGAGAGGATGCCTCTTTGATACTCTTCCCTGCCACATTAGAAGGATTAGCAGATAAATGGTTTAGCCAGTTTGTTGAGAACCATTTTACAACTTGGGACTTAATGAAAGGTGCATTCAAAACCCAATTCCAGCATGGAAATACAGCAGAGATCATCATAGAGGAATTTGAAAGTTTGAGATTGGGTCCAGGTGAAAAGTTCACAGAGTTTGTGACTAGGAACAAGGTACTAATGGCTAAATTACCAGATCCACCACATGATTTTTTTGTTAAGAAATGGTTAGCTAAGCCACTTCTAGTGAGCATCCAATGTAAAATCAAGGAATTAGTGTTGCCTATAGCCTCCATAGAGGAATTCATCAACATAGCTACATGATTGGAGCAGATAAGGCAACAGTATGGAGGAATTTCTCCTCAACTACCATATTCTACAGAAATGGAGGATCCAGTAATCCAGCTAAGGAAGGAGCTGGAGGGCTTAAAAAGGAGTAAGCCCCACAAAGAGGAGGAGAATGTTGTTACTCAGTTGAGGAGGGAAATTGAGGCATTAAAGCTCCAAAAGGAAGAGGATGCCCAAGCAGAAGAATTGGCTCAGCTGTGACAGGAGTTGCAGGAAATCAAAGGGGGTAGTATCAAGAGTGGACTTTGGTGTACCATGTGCAGCAAGCAAGGTCATATAGTAAGTGAATGTCCCCTGTTAAGTGTGACTTGCCAATTATGCAGGAGAGGTGGTCATGAGGCCCAGGAATGCCAATCAAGAGGAATGCCTACAACAACATATTGGACAAAAGGAGGACCCTTACCACTAGCAAATGTGATGGCGGTTGCACCCAATCAAGGTAACAACTACAGCCCTAGACAAAGGAATAACTTTGGAAATGGGCCTAGGAGACCAATCATTTGTTTCAGATGTGGAGAATGTGGGCACTATCAAAGTAGGTGCACTCTACCAGAAAATGCCCCTCCTTGTAGAAATTGCCCAGAGGCCAGAGACCACTATACAAATTGTTGTCCTAAGAATCAAGCCTCTCCATTTGGGCCCCACTTCAAATGATTTCTATACACAAAGAAGAAATGTTAGATCAAGTCAATGGGCCATCACCATCTACCAGGCTGGTAGATTTAGAAGAAATTGAATCTTTTACAGTGCGGACAAGAGGCAAGGGAAAGGCTCAAGTAGAATGGATTAGAGATTCAGGTCAGAACTCTTGCAGATAATTGATGCGACTTCCACTACAAGTTTGGTGGCAAAGACTGCTTTTATGCATAAAGGTAAAATTGTAGGGGAAGCACCCCTTACAGATTATAAGAGTCCTCGGCTGATAGTATCTATCAAAGGTCATGAGTTTCAAGGAGTTATTGTGGATGGTGGTTCTGGCATTAACTTGATGCCTGAACATACAATGGAAAAGATTGGACTCTACCCTTCAAGGCCTGCAAATTTCACTGCTACTTTGGCAGATCAAAGCAAAGTAAGGCCCTAGGGAGTGATCTCAAAAGTTCCACTGAAAGTACAAGGTAATCTCTTCATTCTAGATTTTGTGGTTTTAAGATTGCCCCAAGTTGAAGGAGGATTTCCCCTCTTAATTGGAAGACCATGGCTAAGGCATGCAAGTGTCATCCATGATTGGGGTAAAGACACTATGTGGGTACAAAAGAAAGGGCAAGAGCTGACACAGATACATCTAGAGGAGGGTCCAGATAATCAAGGGAACACCAGCATGATGCAAACAGTTGGCATTTGCATGGAATCAGAAACAGAGGACCAACCCCAAATAGATTTTGAGGAAGAAGAGGATATTCTAAATTGGCTCGAAGCCGGCAACTCTTTCTCTTGTTTTGGAATTTTTCTTAATAATTCTTGCACAGGTGAAGGTTATGATGAAAATCGGGAGAAAGTTCAGGTTGATGGATTGGGAGAGCCCATCACAGACCACAGAAGGGGTAGGAAGTCACCCCTCGAATACAACTTGGAGGAGGATGCAACAACAATAGAGAAGGAAGTTACTAAAGCTAAAGACAAGGTAAAACATCCTAGTGAAGAATGTTCTTTCCCAATTCAAGAAATCCCTGCAGGATGGATGCACGACAAGGAGGAATGCATTGAGATCCAAAATAATCATGCTTATGAAAGAATGCATGAAAAGCTAGTGGAAGAAAACAAGGTTGGACATGAGCATGAAGATACTATGGTAGAGAGAAACCTTATCAAAGAAACACAATTAGGCACTCAGGACAATAATCGTCCAGTTTTGGTGGCCACTTGATTGTGGAGCCACCCAAGGCTCCTTAAAAAGGTAAAATCCTTCTTGACCCACTATGCAGATGTTTTTTGCTTGGCATTATAAAGACTTAGAAGGAGTGCCTGCCAATTATGGAGAGCACAAAATCCCTCTGGTTGATGGAGCCAAACCAATAAGAGGAAAGAGTTATAGACTTAACCCAAAATATGCTCAAGTTGTTTATGTGGATATAGAGAAGATGGAAGATGCAGGAATCATCATTCTTGTGGAACACTCAGAGTGGCTCTCACCTATGGTTATAGTAACAAAGAAGAATACCAACAAAATCAGAATTTGTGTTGACTTTAGAGCACTCAACAAGGTGACCATTCCAGATGGATTCCCAATGCCATTTGCAAAGCAAGTCATTGAAGAAGTGGTTGGCCATGCATTATGTAGCTTTATGGATGGCTTTAGTGGCTATAATCAAATATCCATACACCCACAGGATCGTGAAAAGACTGCTTTTATCACACCTTGGGGAACATATGTGTATGTAAAAATGCCATTTGGACTCAGAAATGCTCCAACCACCTTTAACAGAACTGTCAACCTCATTTTTGGACCCTTATTGCTGGAAACACTTAGAATTTGCATGGATGACTTTTCTTCATTTTGAGGTTCTCACAATGAGACCCCTTTAGATTGCTTGCACCATCACTTGCGACAGATGCAGAATGTTTTTAAGAGATGCAGGGACACCAAGCTAAAGCTCAACCCAAACAAATGTCATTTCCTTGTGACAGAAGGAACTCTCTTGGGACATGTGGTGTTGGCTAAAGGTATGGCCCCAGATCTTGATAAAATTATTTCTATATTAAAGTTGCCTAAACCTTAATCTCCTAAAGAGATTTAGAGTTTCTTGGGGCATACTAGATACCACAGAAGGTTTATAAAAATGTATGCAGAGATAGCCAGGCCATTGGCTAGACTTAGAGGTAAAGAACTGCCCTTTAAATGGGAAGAGGAAGAAGAGAATGCTTATCAGACATTAAGGTCCAAATTGGTGGTTGCACCAATTCTTATCACCCCAGATTGGTCAAAATATTTTCATGTGCATGTAGATGCCAGTGCATATGCAGTGGGTGTAGTATTGGCTCAACATAGTGAAGAATTCAAACTTGACAGGCCTATTCAATATGCTAGTCGAATTTTGACTAAAGCTAAAAAGAATTATAGCACAACAGAAAGGGAAGCTCTAGCAATGGTTTTCGCATTAACAAAATTTCATCATTATTTGCTAGGTGCGAAGTTTGTTATCATCACTGATCATCAACCACTCAGGTATTTATTGAACAAGCCATAAACATGGAGGTGGCTACTTTTGTTCCACGAGTTTGATTTTTCTGTAATCCATAGACTAGGTAAAGAAAATGTCATGTCAGATCACCTATCCAGGATTAATATGATGGATCAAGCTATTGGAGTCAATGATGATTTTCCAGATTCTTATTTGTTCGTTGTACAAGCTCAAGGTTGGTATTATGATATCAAGAATTTCATTAAAACTGGACTGTATCCAAAAAAGGCAAGTGTTGTGCAAAGAAAGAGACTGTTAATCAAGAGCAGACCTTATACCTTCATTGAAGAAAAATTATATAGATAGGGAAACGACAACGGACTCAGGAAGTGCATGGAAGAAGAAGAAGTGAGGGAAGTCCTTCAATGTGCACATGAAGGAGCAGGTGGTGGGCACCTTCCAGGACATATTATGAGTCAGAGGATCCTTGATGCTGGGTTATGGTGGCCTACATTATTCAAAGATGCAGATGAACAGGAGAAGGCATGTGATGTTTGCCAAAGGTGGAGGCACAACCCTTTGATTATTTCCACTTCTTGGCAACCATTTGAGAAGTGGGGGCTAGATTTTGTAGGGCCCATCTACCCTCCATCGATTCCAAAAAGAGAGAAGTATCTATTGATCACCACAGACTATGCAACAAAAGGGGCTGAAGCTATTGCCTCACCTGCTTGCACCACTCAAACTGTTGCTGATTTCATTTAGAGTAGCATCATTTGCACGTTTGGATGTTCACTTGAAATTTTTATAGACCAAGGTACTCATTTTGTGAATAAGATCCTACAAGAAATTTTCAACAGGTATAGAATTCTACATAGGACCTCTTGTGCCTACTATCCAAGAGCTAATGGACATGCAGAATCCACTAATAAAGTATTAATTGCCATGTTAAGGAAAGAATGTATGTTACAGCCCACTTCCTGGGGCATTGCTTAGCAAGGTACACTATGGGCATATAGGTTAGCTTACAAAGAGGCTACTGGTGACTCTCCATTCCAACTGGTTTATGGGATATTGCCTATTGAACCCTTTGAATTTTTACATGGATCACCAAAAGTAGCATTCATGCAAGGAAAGAAAGATTGTAATATCTCTCAGAGGCTTGGAGCACTGCATAAAGTGGAGGAGATACGTCTACATGTAGCAAAACAATTGATAGAGACTCAGATGAAGAGGCAGGAGGCACATGACTGGAATCTGTGGAACAACAACATACAACCAGGCATGTTAGTTCTTCTCCATAGACCTCAAATTCAAACACAAGTCAGAGGAAAATGGCTTCCACATTGGGAAGGACCTTATCGAGTTAAAACAATGTTGAACTGGGGTGCTGTGGAGTTAGAGACGCTAAAAGGAGAGGCCTTGCCATTGGTCAACATATCAAGGCTCAAGGTCTATCATCACCACACTTGAAGGATTATGGATCACCTGGAACCTACAAAATTTTTCTAGGTTGTACATAGCCCTCTCATTTCATTTTTGCTCAAGTTTTAGTATTTTTTATCCTTTTTCATGCTTGTTCTTTAAGTTCTTAGCAAATTTCACAACCCTTTTATAGTCCTTGGCATAAGTACAATGTTTGGAATTTTTCTGGGAATTTTTCAAGCATTTTTAGAATTTTTCTAGTATTTCATACTTTTCAAATGTCATTTTCTTGCCAAATTGGAGGAGTAATGGAAGCTCTCTGTGGTTTTGAGGGAGGAAATTGACATACACCTGTAGGATATTTTCTGAGAATTTTTTCAGAATTGTTTTGGATTTTTTTGGGTTTTTTTATTTTTTTGGGTTTTTTTGTAATTTTCTTTAATTTTGGGTAATTTCAAAAAAAACCCTCCCTAGGCATTTTTTTCCAAAAAAAAAAGGAAGAAAAATTTGAAAAAAATAAAAATAAAGAAAGAATTTTAAAAATTTTAAAAAAAAAATAACCCCCCCTATGAATGAGAAACATGTAAGGCTCAAGGATCTCAACATCTTCAAGCTTGGCACCATCAGTAGCTTCAATATTTCTTCTCTTCTTTCCTTTGTGGATGTTCCCTTTTAGCTACCGTAATGACTCCAATCTTGCACAATAAACCTAGTGTCCCTTATTAGTCGCCCTCCTGAGCATCACATTGGTAAACCACCACTAGACATGCCTGTGCAACTCATCAACAGCCGACAATGAATTCCGAAAAAATTGACAGATCAAGGAGATAATATGTAGCATGCAATCAATATGGAAAAGTGCAAAAGAATAATATAGTGCAGCATTTAACAGCCAAAACACAACCGAATGATGCACTACCGGATGTTGCACATAATCGATTGAATGGTTGATATGATCCATAATGCAATCATTGTGTGCAAACATCATGCCATGATAGCACATCATGTAGTCGCCAGGTCACAATAGCATAGCTAGCTCCGGATCATCTTCGGCCGTCATTGCCCGGAGCTATGAATTGGCTCAAGCCGATAGAGCCATGGGGGGTAGGACACAAAGACGATGCCAAATTTTTGCAAAAAGCTCGCGCCTCTGCAAAAGAGAGACTTTTGACTTTGACTGCGTCTCTAACTTTTATCCGAGAATCCCACCGGGTGTGCCAAATTTTCTTGGGGGATTCTTGGACAAGAAGGGATTTAGTGTTTGTAGGAGAAAAGGGAAAGACAAGAAGAAAGATACACACTGGAAGCCTCTGTCGATTGATTATAATAAGACAAATACAATGGTGATGCACAATACAATCCAATGCTTCTGTGCAAAATCCCACAGAGTGCTCAATTACAAAATACCAAGTACCCAAGGTCTTGTTGCTGCCGGCCTCCTCTGCACTAGACCTCCACCTTCTCCAAGCCTGCACTTGTGCACACCTTGCACCAAGCTTCCAATAAGAGGGAGGGATGAACATCTTCTGTCACACGTTGTGGTCGCGATCCGAAATTGAAGCACGAGAATCAAATATGATGCATCTGTTTAAAGTCATCTGGAGGTTGAAGCATCTAGATGATGCATACGTTGGGGTGGACATCGTCATGATCAAGAATCAAGACTCGGAAATAAATATATGCATTTATTTGGTGGCTATCAATGTCATCTCTTTTGTATATTCGTGTTTTCAATCTTTCGCAGTTTGGCAGTCCTATGAAATCGGCATTGCTGGTACTACCCGAAGGAAACTTACTACACATGTCTGTGATCAGGTACTTGCCTTTTTTACTCTTCTCAGCAAGTACAGCTGCGACTACGGCAGCACAATTTTCTGGGGAGGGATTGCGTAACATCTGGCCACCAGCATGTGCTACATGGAGTCGGCGGCACTTCTGTTCCAAAGCTGATGTAGCAGTGGCTATGAGTTTCTTCTCATCACTTTTTGTTATCTCATCTGCTGTGTATCCAAGAACGCGGGTTTTCTCTTCAGGTCTCCCAGTCGGACAATATCATCGGGGTCGTAGGAAATGGTTGGTATTCGCTTCAGATCGTAGCTCCCATTCACAGCCTACAGATGAAGGAGATCGTCTACGAGCGGAGATATCACCTTCTGTTCTACAAGCTTTGCAGCGTCAGAATGCAAGCTCTAGCCGGAATTCATCAGATGAGAGTTTGATAGAGAGAAATCTCCGGAAACGTGGGGGGGGGGGGCGCAAGAAGCTTCTCCTGCAGAATTGCCACAAGAAAATTCATCTGTTTCTGTTTCGAACGATTTTACCTCTTCACCTCTGGGGAAATCTTTTCCAAGCATTTTTCCTGCAACAGACAATGCTAATGCACTTACGAACAGTACAACATCTAGATATTCTGTTCCTGTCTCTTCTGTATTATGGCAAGAAACGCCCCCGGCTTTGATATGGAAGCTTATCATAACATCGATTACTATGCGTTGTATTTTCGCATCGGTCTATTGGGAATGTTCTTAGTTCAGGAAGGCCCAGAGGTTCTGGGGGCCTTGAAACGTTTTTCTTGCTATGGCTTCTGGTAACGATAGATGCGGTGCCTGATGATGTAACTAAAGCATTTTTGGATCAATCCACAAAACTGAGCGATGAAGCTTGGACAAAGCGAGTTGAAACTGAAAAAGCATCACAGTTTGTTGCTGCACAGGTGTGTTCTGCGTATGTTTGTATTCTCTCAAAGTTCTCAGATCGTTTTCCCAGGGCGGAGAAAAAGTTGGAACAATTTCTTTATCATACAATGTGAGTTTTTTTATTGTACAGTGTGTCACTGCACTTCAATAGTAACATACTTTTATGTCCATCAGAGACATGCAATACAGTGATGTTATTAATGATTAGTGTCTTGCATCTATACACGTTGAAATGTCTCACATAACAATGGGATTAAATAAACAAACAATCTTATTTAAAACCCCACAGTTCGTGTGTGTGACTGGATTGCATAAAACACAAGCACATATATAATGTGAGCGCAGCCATGAATGGATTTGTTTGTGGCCATAAATCGAAAGATCTTTACAGAATTAGACATGTGAAATCATAATGCTTACGCTGTTTATTCATAAAGTAGATTCATATGTGCAATCATAAAAATGCATACACATGTGTGTATAGTCATCGAGCCTATGTTTATTTGTTCATGAACGTTGTTTATGATTCGGGCACATAAGCAGATGTTTCAAGAGGTACAAGGTCATTGGAAATTAAATGATGATGCACAATAGTTAAGAAGATGATGTTGTCTAGAGCTTTTGGAAAATTGTTGTCTAGCTGTCAATGTTCTTTTTACACATTTAGACTCTCAGATTTATGTATGTCAAATGTCCTTTCAATTGATAACAATTTCAAAGTTTATTATCGAATGTTACCGCACAATTTTATGATGATGATGTCGTAAAGGACTTGTCAAGATTCACATAGCTGATGTTGAGGAAATCAATTTCCTTTCATGCCTTGAGTTTGATTGCAGCATAAGTCAGTCTTAATGGTGAAATGATTATTATGTAATATGTTTTTCATAATTAGGAAGGCGAATCTAGTTTGAATTAAACATAAGAAGCTCTTTTAACATGAAAACTTGAAGTGTAAGTTGACGTCTAAGGTACACTCTTAGAAGACAAGTCTGATTCAATCATGAAAAGACATCTAAATCCAATGACTAGAGACTTGTATGTCACTAATGTAGATGTGACCTATGTCTTTGTTCTATCCTACTCAAGATCCTCCCTTCTTTCAACGAACCGCGCGACATACCTGGTGAACCCGACGTGAAAGGAGGGGGTGAGTGAATTATAGAGCCACAAAGATTAGCATAATCAAAATGGAAGAGATCCTAGCTCAATTCCTACGATTTCAAGAAGAAGATAGGCGTCAAAAAGCCATCCAATCACTTTATGAACGTCTAGTCAATCGGTGTGGCTTTTTCAATGGAAAGAATGTCTCAAAGTTCTGTAAAGAATATGAACTCGAGGCCAAATATCTAGGTGTCGGATTAAGTCCGATGACGGAAAAAGAACTATGCGAAAACTTTATCTATGTGTCGGATTACGATGTGAGAGACCAAATAATGCAAATAAATCAAACGACATGGTCTTGATACAAAGCGACACTCCTTAGGCAGTTTATGCTAGAAGACCTTGATAAAGTAACTCGTAGATCTTTCCTGAGGTGGGTTCATATGCCCAAAGTCCAACCAATTCTTGAGATCAAAGAAGAGTTTGAGCGACAATATGATGATCTTTCTGAGCACGATAAGAGGTGCATAAGTCATGAAAGAGTTTCATTGTTTCTTTGAACAATCGATGTTAATGCCCGAGAGGAGTTAATTCCACTTCTACAAGATATAGACTCCGACTCAGGACTCACAGAGGATTGGATGCTCGTCCATGAAGCTGTGATGAAATACGTAAAGAAACAACAAACAATAGAGAAATTTTTAAATGATTGGAGAACAGATCTTCAAACAGATGAAAATTATAACCATGTTCCAAGCATTTTACCAATCGTGGATAATGTTCAAGTCCATGAGGTTGTAGAGACCCCATTTGGGCATGAAGTAGATATGCATGGGCTTGATATCCATAGTGATGATGGGAAATATGAAGAAACTTCTAAAAGTGCGATCGATGTAACCTCAAAGGTTACAAGGTGCCAAGAGCCCCTAGACTTCTTTACAATGATTATATCTTTAGGTGCCATAAGTGGACAAAGTCCGAAGATGGGAGGATCAAAAGAGCAAGTGGAAGCTAATCAAAATCAAACCAAACTAAACCAACATCAAACCAAACAAACAACAAACATTAAACAAAACAAAAACCAACAAACCCCAACAAGAAATCAAGATGAAGCTTCCTCTACTCCGATAAACTCCTCACATCGAATAAAAGATAATCAAACAAATCAAGAAACATATCAAGATGCAAACAAAGAGATAGAGATATCTAGAAGGCTCATAGGTGACCAAATGGAGATAAAAGATGAGATACAAATAGAGAACCTAATAAATATGTCTGAAGATCGAGCTCGAGATGCATCCTTACATGATGACATCGGGCAAGATGTGGAGTATGATTGGATGTCACTTGATGGTGATGATCCTTTTCTAACACAAGATTCGGATAGAACTTCTGATCTAATGACTGAATTACATGAAGGAACTCCCATGGAACATGATGTTGAATCTAAGGACCTATCAATAGAAGATCCGATGGGTAAGAAAATGGATATGCAGGAATCCGCATTATACATGCATACAGAGATGCAAGAAAACGAACTTACTTATATGAAGGAGGACATGCAAATAATGAGTCCTCTAGAGGTTGAAATGTGTGATGACGAAGATGAGTATGATGCTAATCTAGAGGATGTACAAATGATAAGTCCTCTAGATAGTGATGTGTATGGCGATGGTGATAAGCATGATCCTAATCCTACCGATAGTCTAGATCAAGATCAAGATACTGATATTCTTTTGAGCAATGTCACATTGGACAAAGATCCTACACATAAAAAAGAGGATAAGTTGGATGGAGTTCAAAATAATGATATGTATGTAAATGATGCCACGTTCCATGAAGAGAGAAATATGAATGAACATGAGGAGGATGAGAAAATACCACTGATCATTCCTCTAAATACTGATATGTATGTCAAAAATAATCATGTTGAGTTGAGTCCACACGTTGAAGAAATTGAGCATAAAGTGGCAGATGAAATGTTTATTGTGACATATGATAAATCTGATGCGTGTATAGCATTGAAGAATATCCAATGTAAAACTATTGAGTCAAACAATTGCAACGATGAAGCTCAAGTTGATTTGGATGCGTATGTTGAGATTCTCATACATGATGAGATTCTTGAGCAAGAATCAGTGATTGAAGAATCAATAATTGAAGAAGGTGGAATAAGTACATCCTCTGAAGAGAACGAGCAAGAATCGATGGAGATGGATGTAGAATCCTGTGATGACATTTTGGATAAAGAAATTGAAGATCAAGATTTTCTTGATTATGAGGATATGGATTCCATTCACATTGAGGGAGAAATATTTTGGGAACATAACAAAGACAATGATGAAGAGTTCCTGGAAAGACTAGAACAAGAAGCAGATACCATAATTAATGGGACTCAAGTAGAAAGGAATCGTGATAGATTGGAAGATAAAAATGATTATGTAATATCATCTGAGCATGATGCTCACTTCTATTTGATGAAGGAATTGAATAAATCTAATCAATACGTTTATTTCGATGAAGATGAAGAACATATTCGAAATGATGCAATTGAAGATATTTCCTCAAATGATCCTAAGCATGAAATGAATCAAAATCCATGCTTGCACGGAATTTTTAAAAATGATTTAAGCATATTAAAAATTAACACTCTATATTCATGTGTGTTTGACTCATCAAGAGTAACCTCACATGAGAGGATCATGAATAAAGGAGACTATGCCCAAACGATTGAAACATGGATGTTTGAATTTTCTAAAAGCTATGTATGTCAGTCAAGCCTACAAGGAATGGACGAGAAAATGAAGTGGCTTGTCCACATGTGTACCTTGTTTAAGAATACTACCTTGATTAATGCAGTCCAGAGATGGCTTTTATTCAAGCATAGCTTCTTTGGAGAGCATTTATCTGTGAAAAAGTATTGAAAGGGAATTTCTTGAATTCACAAGAAATTTAAAAGTGACTTTTGTAAATATAAGTATGTAAATACTTAATAATTATGTTTTGATTTTTTGAGATGGATAAAAGTAAATATAAAAATAAATAAATAAATAAATAAACAAATAATTGCATAAATAAATAGAGCAAGAAAATGCATCTAGCTCTCAAGAAAATGAAAATTTTTCAAAATAATCTTTTTGAATATGATGCTACTAATGTGTTTTCTGAGTTTATATAAACAGGTGTTGATATGGAGCTAATTGGAGATCTAGGAGTTTGATGGATTGTGCAGGAGGCAACCACTTTCAAATTACATCTTTATGGTTTACTGCAAATGGTTTCCCGAAGTTCTTTCATGGATTGCATGTACATATTGTGTCATGTGATTTGATGTTTCTCATGATTTGTTTAGTTTCTATGAGTGCAGGAATGATCAAGCGAAGCCAACGGAGATGATGACTCAAGAACAAAGTTGTGAAAATCTTTTTCATTAGCTATCGTGCTTTAACCCTGATCTTTTCTTTGCACCATCTTTGAGATGCATTGCATGCCAAATATGCATGTAAAAATATATAGAAACCACGTCTTTGAAATTCTGTAGAAGCACGTCCATCTGCACAATTAGATAGGTAAATATCATTGAAAAATAATAAAGCAAGTTTTGAGTGATAAGAGAGGATAATTCTGAGTAAGGGAGAGTGATTGCATCTGTAAGAGAGTGGAGTTGTGAGTGATGTGAGCGTTGCTTAGATACCATAAAACCTTGATTTTTTGCACCATTTTGTTTCCCTTCATGCACCTAACACATGCATAAATGAAATGTAAAGAGCACGAGTGATATTTTGGTTAAAACCCATAGTTGCACGAGTGATTGCACTTGTATTGAATTGTATATCCATGATGAAAATGTGAGTTCAATTTGAGTGTACATCCTCAACACCGAATTCCTAATACCTCCCTTATTTGCACCATGCTGTTTTTTTATGCACTTAGAGTATGCATGTGTAGGGCTCATTACATGGCCGTGCATAGGCACATTTGTTTTAACCCATGCACTTGATTTCACTCACATTTGGATTCTTGAAGACTTGCAGATACCGAGATCGATGGTGGTACATCCGGAGGATGTACAGGTTCAGAGGGGGTGGATGTGGTCGCGATCCGAAATTGAAGCACGAGAATCAAATATGACGCATTTGTTTAAAGTCATCTGGAGGTTGAAGCATCTAGATGATGCATACGTTGGGGTGGACATCGTCATGATCAAGAATCAAGACTCGGAAATAAATATATGCATTTATTTGGTGGCTATCAATGTCATCTCTTTTGTATATTCGTGTTTTCAATCTTTCGCAGTTTGGCAGTCCTATGAAATCGGCATTGCTGGTACTGCCCGAAGGAAACTTACTACACATGTCTGTGATCAGGTACTTGCCTTTTTTACTCTTCTCAGCAAGTACAGCTGCGACTACGGCAGCACAATTTTCTGGGGAGGGATTGCGTAACATCTGGCCACCAGCATGTGCTACATGGAGTCGGCGGCACTTCTGTTCCAAAGCTGATGTAGCAGTGGCTATGAGTTTCTTCTCATCACTTTTTGTTATCTCATCTGCTGTGTATCCAAGAACGCGGGTTTTCTCTTCGGGTCTCCCAGTCGGACAATATCATCGGGGTCGTAGGAAATGGTTGGTATTCGCTTCAGATCGTAGCTCCCATTCACAGCCTACAGATGAAGGAGATCGTCTACGAGCGGAGATATCGCCTTCTGTTCTACAAGCTTTGCAGCGTCAGAATGCAAGCTCTAGCCGGAATTCATCAGATGAGAGTTTGATAGAGAGAAATCTCCGGAAACGTGGGGGGGGTGCAAGAAGCTTCTTCTGCAGAATTGCCACAAGAAAAATCATCTGTTTCTGTTTCGAACGATTTTACCTCTTCACCTCCGGGGAAATCTTTTCCAAGCATTTTTCCTGCAACAGACAATGCTAATACACTTACGAACAGTACAACATCTAGATATTCTGTTCCTGTCTCTTCTGTATTATGGCAAGAAACGCCCCCCGGCTTTGATATGGAAGCTTATCATAACATCGATTACTATGCGTTGTATTTTCGCATCGGTCTATTGGGAATGTTCTTAGTTCAGGAAGGCCCAGAGGTTCTGGGGGCCTTGAAACGTTTTTCTTGCTATGGCTTCTGGTAACGATAGATGCGGTGCCTGATGATGTAACTAAAGCATTTTTGGATCAATCCACAAAACTGAGCGATGAAGCTTGGACAAAGCGAGTTGAAACTGAAAAAGCATCACAGTTTGTTGCTGCACAGGTGTGTTCTGCGTATGTTTGTATTCTCTCAAAGTTCTCAGATCGTTTTCCCAGGGCGGAGAAAAAGTTGGAACAATTTCTTTATCATACAATGTGAGTTTTTTTATTGTACAGTGTGTCACTGCACTTCAATAGTAACATACTTTTATGTCCATCAGAGACATGCAATACAGTGATGTTATTAATGATTAGTGTCTTGCATCTATACACGTTGAAATGTCTCACATAACAATGGGATTAAATAAACAAACAATCTTATTTAAAACCCCACAGTTCGTGTGTGTGACTGGATTGCATAAAACACAAGCACATATATAATGTGAGCGCAGCCATGAATGGATTTGTTTGTGGCCATAAATCGAAAGATCTTTACAGAATTAGACATGTGAAATCATAATGCTTACGCTGTTTATTCATAAAGTAGATTCATATGTGCAATCATAAAAATGCATACACATGTGTGTATAGTCATCGAGCCTATGTTTATTTGTTCATGAACGTTGTTTATGATTCGGGCACATAAGCAGATGTTTCAAGAGGTACAAGGTCATTGGAAATTAAATGATGATGCACAATAGTTAAGAAGATGATGTTGTCTAGAGCTTTTGGAAAATTGTTGTCTAGCTGTCAATGTTCTTTTTACACATTTAGACTCTCAGATTTATGTATGTCAAATGTCCTTTCAATTGATAACAATTTCAAAGTTTATTATCGAATGTTACCGCACAATTTTATGATGATGATGTCGTAAAGGACTTGTCAAGATTCACATAGCTGATGTTGAGGAAATCAATTTCCTTTCATGCCTTGAGTTTGATTGCAGCATAAGTCAGTCTTAATGGTGAAATGATTATTATGTAAATATGTTTTTCATAATTAGGAAGGCGAATCTAGTTTGAATTAAACATAAGAAGCTCTTTTAACATGAAAACTTGAAGTGTAAGTTGACGTCTAAGGTACACTCTTAGAAGACAAGTCTGATTCAATCATGAAAAGACATCTAAATCCAATGACTAGAGACTTGTATGTCACTAATGTAGATGTGACCTATGTCTTTGTTCTATCCTACTCAAGATCCTCCCTTCTTTCAACAAACCGCGCGACAACGTGCACACTGCAATGAGACCTTGGGATCCTTGGGGGACTAGCTTAGCACTTCTCTGCACACTTGGTCACTCTTCATGCACACCTTGCACTTCACTTCTATGCAACGCACACTCTGTATCTCTTGCACTTCTCTCTCTTGCCTAACTTAGACTATGCTCTCTTGCTTAGTCTTCCTTACTCTTGCTTACACTTGCTTCCAAGAATAGTCCTTGCCTTGATTTGAGTGTCGATTCACCGGGTCTTCTAACTTTCACTTCTATGCAGTTAAGAAAAAAAAGTATGTTCACATACCTTCACTTCTGTGAAGGTATGTGAAGCGGCAGTGTACGCAGAAGTGAAAGTATGGCCCCCCAATTAAAATTTTTGTTTTAGTCTAAGGTCACTAGAGGACAAAACAGGGATTCGTTGGCTACCACTGGTGAAGACAATCTTGGGACATCAAAGTGAGCACCAAGATACTCTTGCAGTTAGGAGCGTACGTGAATGGACACTCAAATCAAGGCAAGGACTATTCTGGGAAGCAAGTGTAAGCAAGAGTAAGCAAGACTAAGCAAGAGAGCATAGTCTAAGTTAGGCAAGAGACAAAAGTGCAAGAGATACATAGTGTGCGATGCAGAGAAGTGAAGTGCAAGGTGTGCATGAAGAGTGACCAAGTGTGCAAAGAAGTGCTAAGCTAGTCCCCCAAGGATCCCAAGGTCTCACTGCAGTGTGCACATGCCGACAGAAGGTGTCCATCCCTCCCTCTTATTGGAAGCTTGGTGTAAGGTGTGCACAAGTGCAGGCTTGGAGAAGGTGGAGGTCTGGTGTAGAGGAGGCTGGCACCAACAAGACCTTGGGTACTTGGTATTTTTTAATTGAGCACTCTATGAGATTTTGCACAGAAGCATTGGATTGTATTGTGCATCACCATTGTATTTGTCTTATTATAATCAATCGATAGAGGCTTCCAGTTTGTATCTTTCTTCTTGTCTTTCCCTTTTCTCCTACAAACACTCAAATCCCTTCTTGTCCAAGAATCCCCAAACAAAATTTGGCATGCACGGTGGGACTCCAAGGAGATTTGAGCATAGCAAAAGCCAAGGGCAAAGGGTAGAAGAGTTCAAGTGCCGACAGTATTACTTCAGTGGAATAAGAGGTACATATTTTCATCAATTATCTCATACTAAGAGGACTATGAAGAGCTCATGACCGCAACCCAGTCCCAAACATTGAGGGTCACCTGCAAGCAAACAAAAAGGAAGGCTATTAGAAGATCCTCTAGTCCACTTTTGTCAACTTCATTAGTAAAGAGCATGGCTGGTCAGGTAGACTTGGAAACCCTACTATCAAGATTGAATATAAAATTTCCTTCTTTCAAAGGCCTAGCTCAGGAAGATCGGAACGAGCATAGTAGAAGGTTTTTAGCACTATGCAAAACTAGAGGCTTAATGGGAAGAGAGGATGCCTTTTTGATACTCTTCTTAGATGGCTTACTGAGCACAAAGTTAAGATCATATGTGTACTTGAAAGAGCCTAGATCCATGGAAGAGTGTGTACGGACGTGTAGTGACATAGAAGATAACTTGGGTGAGGAGTTAGGATTTTCCAAACTCTATAAGGATTCTGATAGTTCTCATAGTCATACCTCGAAAATCTCCACGGAAATAGATGAGATAGTTGAGCAAGTTGCCAAGAAGTTGGGAGTCCAAAATAGACAAACACAAAGAGTCACCTCATTGAACCGATGTTATACCTGCGGAGGGGACCACATGGCTAACGTATGCCCAATGCAAAACCAAAACATTAGAGAAAGGAATGCTCCATATTGCACTATTGAGAGAAAATACACGAACCACACGGCTCAAGATTGTCCCTACAATAGGCAAGTTGTTAGACAAACTTATCAACAACCTTACCAACAAGGTAGGTATCAGAACCAATACCAACAGCCATTATCGACCACAACAGCAATATCAGGCACAATATAGGTCACAACGAGTCTTGGGAAACCAACCACTAGCTCCTGCCAACGTGATTCCAGTCAAGTATGCTGTGGGAGAGGAAAATCGAAATAGAGCATTGGTGCCACTAACCCCATTGATACTAGATAATGACTCTCATGCTCATAGTCCAGACTACTCCCATGAAGGTAATCCACATGCTTATTACACTGAGTCGCCTGAGCATAGTGAGATTTACTCATATCAATATGAGGCACCACCTATGGAGCAAAATTGGGAGCCAGAATACTCCAATGTCATGTACACAAATCCTAACCCTAGGCCCCAATTGAGACAAATGAGACCACAAGCCCCTAGAGGATCATGTTTTAGATGTCAGGGTGACCATTTCATTCGTGAATGTCCCCACTCACCAACTCTGGGCCAAGGATAGAACATCATGATACAAGCTTTTTGTCCTGAGTGTGGCAAAGAGCATCTCCCTAGAGATTGTCCACGAAACCCCTCTAGTGCACCCAAGGTTACACCCATTACTGTGGTAGGCTTAGTGGTGGATTCAAGTGCTAGTAGCAGTAATGTGGCTCCTGTACAGGCAGTCACTAGGGCCCAAGCGCTAAAACAGGATAAGCCAGCTGACCAATCAGTGTCAAGTGAATCAGAGAGCTTAGCAAGCGGAAAACAAGAACATGGAAAGATACGAGAGAGAAGGCCAATCGCAAGTGGAACAAAAAGTTATTCGAACTAGAAGAAAGCTTGAAAGACGCAAAAACAAAAATAGAAGGCATTGCATCTCAAAGCCCCTCGCATGCTGAAACTCCATCTACTCCACCTCATCCCACCCCACCACCCATTGTAAATAGGCCGCAACCAGGGTATGTTCTTGCAGATCCAACCCCAGAAGGCTTGGACATGATGTTCAAGGCCTACCAGGCTCGACTTCAAGAAGGGCCAATAGCTACAAACCTAGACAAGAGTTACCCTAGAGCGGACTTAGAGATTGAACGGATGAAAATGTGCATGAAAATGGTAGAACAAGCTCAAGCTATACTCGAGACTAGTCAAAAGTTCAATCAGACAAACTCTGTCAAACCGGATTTGCATTTCCAGGGCTTACTAGAAAGATTAGAGCAGATGGTAAAAAAACCACAAGTTTCTTGGTAATACTTATCTTCCAATCACCTACCAAGGTTACGCAACCAAAGCAATCATAGATTCAGGTGCTGGTGTTGCTATTGCGACCATCTCCTTGTGGAAGCAATGGGGCAAACCCACATTAAGACCAACTAGAATGAAGCTTCAAATGTCCGACGGTCATTTTAAAAGACCTCTAGGAATGCTTGAAGGGATAACTCTAACCACTTGTGGTGTAGAGTTTGAGCACACATTTGCTATATGTGACTTTGAGAAAAATAATGTTTATGAGATGATCCTAGGAAGACCCTTCCTATGACAATTGCAAATAGTACAGGATTGGGGAACCAACTCCTTGTACTTACAACACTTAGGGGTCACCACCAAGGTCAATTTGAAGGATTACTCCTTCAGAGATGTACCACCCCTACAATGGAATCCTATCCACAAAGCAAAAGAAGATTCCATCTCTGTGCATTCTGAAAGTTCACCTGATCCATCATGGATGCATGAAGATACTCATTTGTGGATGTGCAAGGTCGTAGAGGAAGAGGAAAAACGTTTAACGGCAAGAGAAGAAGATACTTCGCCAGGAGATAGACCAGTTAGAGACCCAACCTACACACCGATGATCTTTCCAGATGAGGAATTTGAGCCTCATGGCTGGCCAAAAATCTTAGCCACCATGGACATTGTTGTCAATGAAGAACAATGGACACCTCATTGTGATGAGGAGGGTTATGATATTTCAGTGTTCATGTATCAGCCCTTGCTAGAAGAATGTGACCCTAGTGATGTCATAGAAGAAGAAGAGAATGACGGTGATATAGAGTCCATTGTGATGGATAGTTGCTTTAGCTCAGAGCAGCACTATCTAGAAGATATAGGAGTGTTCACCCAGAAAGAAGAAGAACCTCTCACAAGTATTAAAACGGTAAATTCAAAGGATGGAGGTGAGAGCAATCAAAGGAAAAATAAAAGAAGAGCACTGAAACAAGAAGAGGAGGAATCATTGTTTGAAGTACCAGAAAACTTCAAGAAATATGAAGTTGACGACCGCAAAATTTTGGTACGAATGCCTAAGAGAGAGGCCATCATGGGAGAATCATATGATAACAAAGAAAAGACCAAGAAAATTGTAGTGACCATTGAAGAGAACGAAGAGTGATGCACATATATAGGAGATGACCTAAGTGGAAGAGAAGAAATGGAGCTCGTAGCTCTATTAAGGGAATATAGGGATGTGTTTGCATGGCACTATAGAGACTTGAAGGGGTAGATCCAAGAATTTGCTCTCATACTATCCCCATGACTGCTAATGCCAAGCCCACCAAACAGAAGCCCTACACATATAATGATACATATGCAGCCAAAATAAAAGAAGAAATTGATAGGCTGATTGAAGCTGGATTCATCTATGAGATTGAGCATACTGAATGGGTGTCCCCCATTGTAGTGGTGCCCAAGAAGAACGGGAAGTTGCGAGTGTGTATTAACCTTAAAAAACTTAATGCCGCTACAATCAGAGATAGTTATCCACTTCCAATCACGGAACACCTATTGGAGCGTGTTGCAGGCCAGGAAGTTTATAGCTTCCTTGACATTGGATTTTTGGGTTACAATCAAGTAGCCATTGCCCTAGAAGATCAACACAAAATAGATTTTGCCACAGAATGGGGAATCTCTGCATTTTGTGTGATGCCATTTGGGCTTCTAATGCACCTGCAACATTCCAAAGGCTCATGTGTCATGTCTTCAAAGAGTTCTTGCAAAAGAGCTTAGAAGTATATGTGGATGATTTATGTGCTCATTCCCAAGAAAGAAGATACCACATTCCTGAGCTCAGACAGATTTTCAATAAGTGTAGAGAATATCGACTGTGTCTGCACCCAGAGAAGTGTGTTTTTATGGTTCGAAAAGGTAAGATCTTAGGTCATATTGTTTCTAAGAATGGAATATCAACAGATGAGGACAAAGTAAGAGCCATCATAGAGCTTCCAAGGCCAAGGAATGTTAAAGAGGTACAAGCTTTTATGGGCCATTGTGGGTATTACCGCAGGTTTATCCACATGTATGCAATCATAGCTAAACCTCTTTATGGTTTGTTGACAAACTTTGAGTGGAATGACGAATGTGAAAATTCCTTCAATGAGTTGAAGAAATGTTTGTGCACAACACCAATATTGACCACTCCTGATTGGAATAAGCCATTCCACGCCCATGTGGATGCCTCCAATCATGCCATAGGATGTGTGCTAGCACAACCCACAGGCGAAGGAAACTTAGATTTGCCCATAGCATATGCTAGTAGATAGCTCACCGCAGCTGAACAAAACTATACCACAACTGAGCGAGAGGGCTTAGGCATGGTATATGTTGTGAAGAAGTTTAGACACTATTTATTGGCCAACAAGTTCAAGTTTTTCACTGATCATCAAGCTTTGTTATATTTGGTCAATAAACCTTGCAATAATGGACGCTTAGTAAGATGGTTCCTCTTACTAATAGAATATGACTTTGAGGTTGTTGTCAGGAAAGGTAAAACCCACCTTAGGGCGGATCACCTTTCTCGCATTACTTCAGGAGAGTCACCTCAAGGAGTGTCTGATGACCTACCTGATGCTTATCTGTTCAATTTGGAGGTTGTTCCTAAATGGGCAAATAAGTTGGTGCCAGTCCTAACCTTTGGACCCGCAAATAAGAATGTGAAAACATCACAAGAAGAAATTGTAAAATCACAAAAATATCACATACTGGCAGGAAGCATGTACAAACAAGATACTGAGGGTGGATGACGAACATACTAGCTGGTTGCAACAAGCCCATGAAGGATTGCTAGGAAATCACTATTCTAAACAATGAACATTGCAGAATCTAAAACGTTTAGGAGTGTATTGGCCTAGCATGGACAAAGAAATACATGAGTGGATTAAGAATTGTCCAATGTGCAGAGAGAGACCACCAGTGGAGCATGCCACCCTTTATCAAGTGTCATTAATTCCTGATTGGAGTGCTCCATTGGTAGAGTTTATGAGATCGGGAACCTTACCCAAAGAGGCTAGTCTAGCAAGAAGACGAAGCATGGAGCAAGAGGCTCAAGACTATGCTTTAGTTGGAGACAACTTATATCGAAGAGGCAAGGATGGTTATCTAAGATTATGCGTTCATGAATCAGACTATTTGAAAGTCTTAGAAACTGCACACAGCGGTGTTGCAGGTGGACACTTGGGTCTTGATCAAGTAATCAAGACCATTCTATTCTCAGGACTTTGGTGGCCCACTCTTCATATGGATGCTCATACTTATGTGAAGAAATGTGAAACATGCCAACGTGCACAATATCCAGTTAGAAAATGTTGATGTATGAAACACCACAAGAAATGAATTAATGTGACACTAGAACACCTCTATGGTCACCATTAACTCATTGCCACTCCAAACTTTGAGAAATGATAGCCTAAAGTGAGAACTTTGCTTCTACTGAAATTCCTAGTCACCGAAATGACATACCTTCAGTATTTTGCTAATTTCTCCTAGGTCAAGTATTATTTCTCCATGAAACTTTATAGGCTCAAATTAGAAGAGTAGAGCTTTCCAACAAGCTATCATATGCATCAAACGGATCTCTAGAACTCAAGTTATGGCCTTCACAAGATGACCCTGTATGACCTTCCAAAACTGAAATTTTTTCTTGTTTTAGTAATCCTGGTGTCCAAAAATAAAAAATTCGATGCCTGGCATCGAATTTCAGTCCAAGTGGATGCCGGGCATCAACTTTGGGCTTTTTTTGGTTATTTTTCTGCACCAGAAACACTCTATTTTACACACACATGAAGAAGATGACTTATATGCTAGAAGTCGATGTCGGACATCCATTTTATGCCGGAACTCGATGCCAGGCATCGAGTTGCTCCACAAACTTCATATTTTTAGAAGATTCAACAACAGTTAACACACAAAGAATGAAAAATGACTTATCAGCCAAGATTCGATGCCAGGCATCGAATTGCTCAGAAAACTTGAACTTTTGAATTCATCACACAGTAGGTAATCATGGAGATGATGGAGAGAAGCTCATACACAGAACTTTACTCAGTTCTTTCTCATAGCTATGAAAACTCATAAGTTTTACAGATGCTTTCTCACTCAGAGAAGCCCGACTATACTCAGTCATATATAATGAACTCCTTCTTCTTCTTTCTCTCTATTCTCTCTCTCTCTCCGCGTCAGTTGATACAAACTAACTTATATAGATTTTCGTATTCTCGTGATTTTAAAAAAACTTCTAGAACTAAAGTGAACTAACTTTACAAATATGATACACTTGTGAATTTGTCCCTTCACATAGGCATGGTGTTTTCTTCCTAAGATTTGACCTTCAAATATATGTCCAATTAGTGAGTGTTTCTCCAACAGCTCCCCCTCAATCACTAATTGACATTCCCTGTTTCTTCATATCATCTTCTTTTCTTTTACTCCTGCCATGCTTTTGAATCTGCTGGTCTTCACACCATCCAAGCTCTTTGTCATTATGTCTGCTAACTGATCTTTAGTAGAAATGTACTCCACTTCAATCTCCTTCTCCATTACCTTTTCTCTGAGAAAATGATATTGTATCTCTATGTGCTTTGTCCTTGCATGAAATACTGGATTTGTTGCAAGATAAAGTGAACTCATATTATCTCCATGTATTGTAGGTGTACCTTGATCAATGCCTAAGCTCTTGAACAATGTCTGCATCCATATGACTTCCTTAGCTGCTTCCACAAGTCCTTTGTACTCTGCTTCAATTGATGATAATGCTACTGTATGTTGTTTCTTTGAACACCAACTTACAAGCTTATCACCAATATATATCATGTAACCATGAGTTGATCTTCTGTCATCTTGATTACCTGCCCAATCTGAATCACTATAGGCTCTCAACTTCAAATATGATGTAAAAGGATAATATAATCCTTCCTTTATAGTTCCTTTGATATATCTGAGAACTCTTTGACCTGCAATCCAATGTGGGTCCTTTGGACAATGCATGAATTGTGACAAAACTCCCACTGCATAACTAAGATCAGGTCTTGTTAGTGTAGCATAAATCAAACTACCCACAAGAGATTGATACTTCCTCATATCTTTGTAGTCTGCACCATCATATTTACTGAGCTTGTGATTAACTTCAAGTGGAGTTGAAGCTTCTCTGCAATTTTCCATATCAAACTTCTTCAACAAGTTCAGAAGATACCTTTCTTGTGACACATATATGCCATGATCTGTATAAGTAACTTCCATTCCAAGAAAGCATGATAACTTTCCTAGGTCACTGATCTTGAATTCTTTTTCAAGCAATCTCTTTACCTCCTTGATTCCTTCATCTGAAGTACCTGTGATTATAATGTCATCTACATAAATACAAATGTAGATTGTACCTTCCTCTGTTCTTCTGATAAGTAGACTTGGGTCTGCTTTTGAACTTTGATATCCAAGATCATTGAGATACTTCACCAGTCTATAGTTCCAAGCTCTTGGAGCTTGCTTCAATCCATACAATGCTCTTCTCAACCTGCAAACAAAATTTGGATACCTGGAATCTATAAACCCTTGAGGTTGTTCCATGTATACCTCATCTGATATGTATCCATTCAAGAATGCATTTTTTATATCCAATTGACTTAGAGTCCATCCTTTTGAAGCTGCAATAGCAATGATTGTCCTTATAGTTGACATCTTAGCTACGGGACTGAATGTCTCATCATAATCTATGCCATAGGTCTGGGCATAGCCTTTCACCACCAATCTAGCTTTGTATCTGGCTATACTTCCATCTGCAAGCTTCTTCACTTTATAAACCCATTTATTTCCAATTACTTTCTTACCATTTGGTTTAGGAACAAGTTCCCATGTTTTGTTCTCCTCCAGTGCATTGAACTCTTCCTTCATTGCTTCTTCCCATTGCTTCTTACCTTTAGCTTCATCATAGTTCTGAGGTTCTTCATCATCTTTGACCATATATGCATAGTTCTTCTGAGTTATGTAAGAAGTATCATAAGAATACCTTTCTGGTTGCCTTCTAGTCCTGCTTGACCTTCTTGGTTCACATTCTTCATAAGTTTCTGGATACACCTCTTCATCAAATATAGGAGCTTCTTCATTCCTTCTTGTTAATCCACTTCTGGATGTACTTGCTTGCATATAGTCTTCATCTCTATTCACCTGCACAATTGATTTTCCTTTCTCACATCTTCTTACCTCTTCTTCAAATTCCTCAGCTGTATTACTTTGATCTGCATACCAACTTTTCTGTTCATCAAATGTAACATCTCTAGAAATAATAAATTGTTTGGTTAGAGGATTCCACAATCTGTAACCCATCTGCTTTTCATCATAACCAATGAACACATATTTTTCTGCCTTTGGTTCAAGTTTATGCCTAAGCTGTGATGGCACATAAGCATATGCAATTGATCCAAACACTCTACAATGATCTAGTGTTGGTTTCTTATCCCACCAAGCTTCATATGGAGTCATTCCATTCAGAGCTACACATGGTAATCTATTCACAAGATACGTGGCTGTATTTACAGCCTCAGCCCAAAGATAATTTGGACAACTCTTCTCCTTTAGCATAGCTCTAGCAAACTCAACCAAAGTCCTATTCCTTCTTTCTGCTACACCATTTTGTTGTGGTGTATACCTGCAAGTTATTTCTCTCTTAATACCTGTATTCCAAAGATAATCATTGAACTCTTGGGAGAAGTATTCTCCCCCTCCATCAGACCTCAGTCTCTTAAGCTTTTGACCTGTGACTCTCTCTGCATATGCATGAAAATGCTTGAAAGCTCCAAACACTTCTGATCTCTCCTTCAAAACATATAATGTTATCCATCTTGTAGCATCATCAATGAAAAGAACATAATACCTTGAGCCACTGATAGATCCTTCTTTTGTTGGTCCCCATACATCTGTATGAATGAGCTCAAGTACTCCATCATGTTTGAATCCTTTCTTCTGAAATGGTAACCTGTGTGCTTTACCCATTTGACATGCTTCACATTTATAAACCATATGTTGACTTTGCACATTTGGTAATCCTAGTACAGACTGATTAGCAACCATAGCTTTAATTCCTCTTTCATTAAAGTGACCTAATCTCTTATGCCAGAGATCAAGTTCTATAATCACTCCTTCACCATGTGTGAGCAAAGCTTGACCAATGTTCCCTTGTACTCTTAAAGTAAAGAGTCTACCTTCTTTCTTACCAGAGACAATCTGATTATATCCATTCTCTGGATCTTCAACAAATACTCCTTCATTTGTAAACCTGACTTGAAAACCTTTTTCAACTATCTGTCCCACACTAATCAAGTTTTTAGGTATTGTAGGAACATACAAAACATTGGTTAGCAAATCTGCTCCACTCTTGCATTTCACTTTTCCAATTGAATGTACACTATGTCTTGTATTATCACCTGTTTGAACTATATGACTAGAAATGCCTTTTTCCAATTCTGACATCAATTCTATGTTTCCTGACAAATGATTAGAACATCCAGAGTCAATGTAAAATACCTTTAGATCTTCTTTATCTGATGTGCTGATTGAATTCATCATCAATGATGTATGACTTTCATTCTGTGTGTCATTTGCATAGTTGTAGTAGGTGGTGTTGTAGGATTGATTATGTCCCCAACTTCTTCCTCCACCTCTACCATAGCCTCCTCTTTGACTTTGTCTACCTCTTTGAAAATTACTTTGATATCTTCCACCTCGGCCTCTGCTATTGTTGTTTTGATTCTGGTTTGATCCTTGTTGGTTGTGCCAACAGTCATGAGCCAAATGATTACTCAATCCACAGATCCAGCAAGCCTTCTTGTTGTTATTTTGATTACCTCTTCCTCTTCCAAAACCTCTTGCTCTTCCTCTACCAGTGCCTTTACCTCTTGCATAATAAACTTGAGAAGTTGACTCTTCTTCATCCTTTACTTTACCTTTATCTCCTTTCTTCTTGTTCTTCATGTACATTGCAGAACTTTGTCCTTTATCTCCATCTCCCTTCAAGTCTTGCTCATATGTGAGCATCAAACCAAGCAACTGGTTCAAATCTGGAACATAATGATTTAATGAAAGTTCTGTTGATAAGACAAAAGGTTTCCACCTTTCATCCCCTCTCAAACCTGCAAGTAATTGAGCAATCAATCTGTGATCTTCAACATCTTCATCTATGGATCCAAGACTATCTGCTAGATCCTTCATCTTAGTGACATAATCACTAATGGTTTGACTTGGCTTCTTCTTGAATGTTGTAAACTCTGACCATAGACTTGCTTTCCGTGCTTTAGTAGTACTTTGGAAATGATACTCCAATGCATTCCATATATCTTCAGATGATTCCAATCCTCTGATGTGTGGTAGCAAATGATCAGAGATTGTATTGTAGATGTATGCTTTTGCACTTGCATCCTTCTTCTGCCAATGCTTTAAAGCATCAAGTTCTTCTTTCTTTGGTCGGCTTTCATCTTCAAATACTGGCTTCTCTTCTTCACCTGTTACATATACCATGAGATCCTTACTCATAAGTAAGGCTTCCATTCTCATTACCCATGCGGGGTAATTATCTTTGTCTAGTTTGTCAATGGAGATATGATCTGCCATAGTTCTTTTCTTCTACTGCAACCTGTGAGCTTAAAGGATAAAGGATAATACCTTTTGAAGTTCTTTGTGTATGAGGATACTTTTGAAGTAACCTTTTGATGCCTTGTGTCTTCAAATGCTTCACCTTTCAAACTTTAATGGAAAACTTTACAAAACTTCTCGTACCTTTGTCGTCTTCTGCTCTCGAGAATCTTTCTGCTCTGATACCACTTGTTGATGTATGAAACACCACAAGAAATGAATTAATGTGACACTAGAACACCTCTATGGTCACCATTAACTCATTGCCACTCCAAACTTTGAGAAATGATAGCCTAAAGTGAGAACTTTGCTTCTACAGAAATTCCTAGTCACCGAAATGACATACCTTCAGTATTTTGCTAATTTCTCCTAGCTCAAGTATTATTTCTCCATGAAACTTTATAGGCTGAAATTAGAAGAGTAGAGATTTCCAACAAGCTATCATATGCATCAAACGGATCTCTAGAACTCAAGTTATGGCCTTCACAAGATGACCCTGTATGACCTTCCAAAATTGGAATTTTTTCTTGTTTTAGTAATCCTGGTGTCCAAAAATAAAAAATTCGATGCCTGGCATCGAATTTCAGTCCAAGTCGATGCCGGGCATCGACCTTGGGCTTTTTTTGGCTATTTTTCTGCACAAGAAACACTCTATTTTACACACACATGAAGAAGATGACTTATATGCTAGAAGTCGATGCCGGGCATCCATTTTATGCTGGAACTCGATGCCAGGCATCGAGTTGCTCCACAAACTTCATATTTTTAGAAGATTCAACAACAGTTAACACACAAAGAATGAAAAATGACTTATCAGCCAAGATTCGATGCCAGGCATCGAATTGCTCAGAAAACTTGAACTTTTGAATTCATCACACAGTAGGTAATCATGGAGATGATGGAGAGAAGCTCATACACAGAACTTTACTCAGTTCTTTCTCATAGCTATGAAAACTCAGAAGTTTTACAGATGCTTTCTCACTCAGAGAAGCCCGACTATACTCAGTCGTATATAATGAACTCCTTCTTCTTCTTTCTCTCTATTCTCTCTCTCTCTCCGCGTCAGTTGATACAAACTAACTTATATAGATTTTCGTATTCTCGTGATTTTAAAAAAACTTCTAGAACTAAAGTGAACTAACTTTACAAATATGATACACTTGTGAATTTGTCCCTTCACATAGGCATGGTGTTTTCTTCCTAAGATTTGACCTTCAAATATATGTCCAATTAGTGAGTGTTTCTCCAACAGAAAAGACGAGATGCCTTTGAGGCCAATGATGGGAGGGCGTGCATTTTCGAAGTGGGGCATAGACTTCATAGGTCCTATTAACCCACCAGCTAGAAACTCCCATGCAGAGTATATTATTGTAGCCACAGATTACCTTACAAAGTGGGTAGAAGTGAAATCCACAACAAAGAATGATGCTCAGACTATGGCTAAGTTCTTATTTGAGAATGTGTTCACAAGATATGGGCTACCAATAGAGTTAGTGAGTGATAGAGGCACACACTTCTTGAATGAGGTCATTGAAAATCTTCTCCAAGAATTCTTGGTGATACATAAGAAGTCTGCCCCTTATCACCCACAAGCTAACGGACAAGCTGAGAGCACTAATAAGATCCTCTGTAAGGTATTGACAAAATTGGTAAATAATAAATGCTCCGATTGGGACAAACAACTTCATCATGATGTTTGGGCTTATCGAGTTGCCTACAAAAAGGTACTCAACGCCACCCCATTTCAGATGGTCTTCGGACAAAATGCTATTCTGCCATTGGACTTCCTCATCCCAGCCTTAAAAGTAGCACAAGAGCATGAGTGGAATGGGCATGAATTGTCCTCTAGGATCTTTGATCTAGAACGCTTAGGTGAGACAAGGCTACGTGCAGCGGCAGGCATCTATGCTGCAAAGAAAAGACAAAAGGCATACTTTGATGCACACATCAAAGATAAAGGATTGAAAGAGGGAGACCTAGTGCTAGTTTATATGCTAAAGCAACATGCCCGTAAGTTGGAAAAAAGAGGATACGGACCCGTGATCATTAATAGAATTTCCACTAGCGGTGCAGTTCAGTTGGCCACTCTAGAAGGAGATATCTTGCCAAACTATATTAGTGGATGTAGAGTCAAGTTATACCAAGAACCTCTTACAGAGGATATGCTTACGAGACTCAACACTGCTAAGAAGCAAAAAGAAGAGGAGTTAAGGGTGAGGGAAGAAGCACAGGCAAAGGCCAGAGAGCGTATTAGGTGAAATAAGTTAAGGCGACTAGGCCTAGATGTCAACTCAAAAGCCCCAAAATATCACATGGATATATGTCGAAAATCAGGCATAATTACTTCTCAAAGCACTGATCAACGTCCCTTTGTGACCATAGAGATAGGACAAGGAAAGAGTGCAAGAACTATGAAAGCATTGATCGACTCAGGTGCAGCAACTAGTGCAGTTAGACTTTCCTATTGCCAATACTTGCAGTTGAACATCAATCCCATAGAAGCTTATTTCCCATCTACCTTCAAGATGTTCCAATGAAAGTCAAAATGCTAGTATAATGAGATGAGGACCTTATGGAACCACTTGTCTTGGGTCAAGATTGGATTTATGATGATGCAGTCAACCTAAACCTCAGAAGTCAACTTCTTCCAGTTTGGGTACATGAACAATGCATTACATTAGAATTAGAGAATTGCATGCTCACAGATCATGGTACCACACACTCTCTTAGCTCCTCTAAGACTAAGAAGCTCTTACATCCACAACAACCTATGTTCTCCCACATGCGAAAGGTCTCAAAAAAGAAGCCACAAAGAGAAAAAGGTAAGAACCGCATACAAAGATCGAAAGAAGATCAAATCACCTCTTCAACAATAGTAGGAAGACATGCAAAAAGGGTATGGGTTTGGAAGCCAAAAGCATCAGCGGCCCCTACAACACCAAAGTGCCTACCACAAGGGACACAATAGTCAAGAAACCAGCCAAGGATGAATAGGCCAAAGGTGCTCACTACACAGTCGCAAATCATTCTCAAATGGATCCCCATAAGGAGGAAGGATCAGTTGTCACCTCGAGATCCGATGGATACCTCCACGATAGATGGCATCAACATCCACAAATAACATCGAAAGCCTCGACGAGCGACAACCATGTGCTCCTTGCACAACACTATCTTTTGCACCATTCAGGTCATGCATTTCTAAAGTATGCATTAATATAGGGCCACATTACATGGCCGTGCATAGACACAATTGGGATTCCCATGCACAAGAGCACATTGACACATGTAAACCATTTTTTGATACTAACCTTTGTCTTCTTGTTCTGTGACATTGTTCCTTATTATTAAAAAAAAAAAAGAGAGGGAGAGAAACGAGAGAGAAAGAACTTGTTCCCAGGTTTGGCTCATGGAACATGAATGAGTCATGCTTAGTTGAAAAATGGAACCATTCATTACTGGACATTTATCAGTTTTGATAGAAGTGTGTCTCGGCTAGCAGATGATATTATTGTTGCCTTATCTGGTAGATGTCAAGCACCTGGCATGAACATGGCATCCACAACTACTGTTTCCCCTTACCATGGTAGGAGGGAAGAGCTTGAAGGTCCACAACTTGAGCGATGCTTAACTACTGTATGTACGAGAGCATTCAAGGAGATATCTGCAAAGGGTAGTTTTGGCACACTGCAAATCCTTGTATGTATACTGGATGAGAAGACTCCTGCTTATGGTGAGCTAACAAGAAGATGTGAAACTAAGCTTGGTGTAGTTACCCAATGTCGTTTGTCAAGGAATATAAAGAAATTCAATTCTCCGTATTTGGCAAATGTTGCTTTGAAGAGAGTAGACAGGACCAGGCACTCAAAGAATTTCATCAGTGGATCCCCAACACAGAAATTCATCAACAATGTCCATCACAAATGTCGGGAGCACAACAGGACGAGAAAAACATTGATCGATGCTTCACCATGGTAAGTATCTTTTACCTTGGCAACACCATAACCATGATAGATTAGGAAACCTCTTCGTCGGCATACCCTTGAGCACTTAGCTCAAGACCCCAATTTTTGCACCATACTTCTTCCAATGCATTTTCCAAGTAAGCATGTATAGGGCTACATTACGAGGCCATGCACAAGGCACATATTTTCCTCAACCCATGCACGAATACACTTACCCATCATTCATTATGGGTTATTAGTACTTGGTGTGATTACTATGAACATCATCTTAAGAAGATCTAGAGGCCATCAATGGCGACTCACAATGACACAATCATGCTGGAATCCAAGGAAGGAACGCATACCAAGGGACAACAACTTCCAAAGGCTTTTAGTGACAAATGAAGAACCGGACAACCAACCCTGCCACATTTGGAAGGTAGACGGCTCTTGTTCCTACCGAACAGACACTACCTCTCAAAGCACTACATGGAACAACCATTACAACAAGGGTATGTCAGGGATGACAGACTCGAGAGGGGGGGGAGTGTTGAAGCTGAAGGTCAAGGACAAAGCACAGGAGCACATCAAAGAGGTGGACACACAAGAAGGAGCAAGTACGGAGCTCCAAGAAGTGTATGTCAAATTGTTAGAAGAAATCCCTATAAAAATAGTGATTTTCATCACTAAAAACCATTGTAAATACCATTTTCTATTTTTGTAACTCCATTTTGTTCAAGCCGAGGATTCCTTGAGCTTAAGGAGTATTAGAAGTATCATCCTACCAATTTTCATAATTTTTAGACTTCGTTTGAGCCCTCAAATAAGCCCTAGAACCTAATTTTTAACTAGCCGGACACTAGGTCTGGACAGGGCCAAAACTAGTCCAAAAACTATAAAAAGAGCTAGAGAGCTCATTTTTGAGGTTAGCTTGTTAGAGAATAGATCTTTGTAAGAGAACTCTTTTGCAATCAAAGCTTTCCATTGTTCCTCTCTTTGATCTTACCTTGTGCACGTGTGTGTATGTGTATGTGTGTGCATGTTTGTGTGCTTTCACTCACGCACTTGTGCCTTCACTTGCTCGTGGTCTTCATACCAGTCCTCACGTCTCCACGGATTGACAAGTAAAGGAGGTGGTGCTTACGCTTGAGCTACAGATGCCCAGATGGGAGCTTGGTATGCTTGATACTTTATGTCAATGATATGTTGATTGCTAAGAATTCCTCTTATGACTTGTCAATTCTCAAAAAGACATTGAGTGAGACACTTGATATGAAGGATTTGGGGGAGGCCAGACATATTCTTGGCATGTGTAGTACTCATGATAGGAGTAAAAGATGCATATACTTGTCTCAAAGTGAGTACATATCCAAAGTACTTCATAGGTTCAATATGTAGGCTAGAAAGGCATTGAGTACAGCTTTACCTACATATGTGAAATTGATCAAGGATGATTGCCCCAAATCAGATGAGGAAAAAGGATTCATGACCAGAATTTCTTATCACTCTGTTGTTGGTAGTCTCATGTATGTTACGATAGCTATGAGACCGGACATTGCATTTGCAGTGGGAGTTGTGAGCATATATATGTCTAATCCTAGGAAGAAGCATTGGGAAGTGGTCAAGATTATTTTGAGATATCTAAGTGGCACTAAGGACAAGTATCTATGCTTGGGTAGAGGGAAGGCATCCATTATTGGTTACACAAATTCTGATTATGTTGGTTTTGTAGACAATCATAAGTCTAAATCATGGTACATGTGCCATTTTGTTGGAGTTGCTATCTTTTGGAGAGCTTGTCTTCAAGAATGTACAGCTGTTTCCAGTACGAAAGTAGAGTAGGTTAAAGCAAGTGAGGCATGTAAGGAAGCATTGTGGCTTTCTCATCTTGCTTGTGATATGGGTCTACCTCAACATGTACCACATTTGCTCACTGATAGTCAAAGTGCCATTGTTGCTAAGAATGCAATCTATCATGCAAAGACCAAGCACATTGAGGTGAGATGTCACTTCATTAGAGATTGCTTAGCCACTCAACGCATTATTCTTCATAAGGTTCATACTTGAGATAATGTTGCAAATGCTTTGACTAAAGCTCTACCACAAGATAGCTTTCAACATTCTTGTCACTTGATGGATCTACATGATTCATGATCTTATATATTTATTTGTATAATGTGTAACATGTCACTTTGACTGCATTTGTAACACCTAAGAAATTTGTGTTAATGCTCTATGTGTACTGTGTTTTTCTATGTATTCTGTAGGCTTCTATAGAGTATTGTGTGTGACATCCCGAGCTTAGTTTTCTACTATGAGGGTATCGTTGTGGAGCTCTTGACAAGAAGATTCCATTGTGGTGCATCGGCATCAAAATACTTCAGTTTCCTCATTACAATGTCCTTATGTTGTCTTGGTAATTTGATGAAGTTGAAAGCTCCCTCTTACCTCATATCTTCCTCCAAGATTTCCTAGTATTTGCTCCAAACCTTGGCTCTCCTCCACCTTCAATGACTCTTCATTATGTCTTCAATTCCTCAAGATGAGCTCTAATACCATTGATGGAGAATATCCACTCTAAATTGCATTTTTAGTTCTGAATCAAGTGAACATTTTTGTCTTGGACATGAACACTCACCTTTCTACCCTCTCCCATCACTTGTACTAACTAACCACTCTTCAAAAATGGGAAACCACATCCATTCATGTTACTAACATCTACCTTTGCAATTCTTAATGACTCACCCCATACATTCATTAATATGCATCTGAATGGAGTTACAAATCCTAGTCAGTTAATTAAGGCTTCTTCTCCAAGATCATGCCTACAGCCATTAACAATTCACAAAATGTATGCGGAATCATTTTCATGGACTCGGTGATCCTAGGGAGCATGAGGTAGATTTTTGCCAAGTGCTTAGAGTCAAAAAAATATCTAATTGGTTCATAGAATTCGAATATGTTGGTTTGACATTAACATGCACTAGTCTAGCATGGTTCCACTTGCTAAAAGATTGAGGACCTTCATGATCTTGATAATTCCCTTAGAGTGTTTGTAAACAAATTTTATAGAATGGGGAAAGAAAGTGCTGCTCTTATTAGATTCTGAATTTCAAGGAAGATGTTATCCGGACCTTCAGCGCACGCACACACAGAGGCAGAAAGAAGACGAAACAGGAATCAAAAACAGAGAAACAATCGATGCGATATTGGCTGCAATCTTCCCCCGTGTACTCTAATGGAGGAGTCTCTCATAGTACATGTATTTATAGTTTTATTTCTATTACATCTTTAAAATAGAAGTTACATGAGGGTCGTCGCTTTTAGAAGCGTTATTTAGGAAAAACTACTTTATTTACAAAAGGCGTCGCTTTCTAAAGCGAACCCCTACTTTTACAACAAGATAAACTTAAATATAGTTATTCTAGAAGTCTTCGATTTAGTCTTTGAATTTATTTATTTACGTGCATCCACTTGTATCCACGCCCTCATGCTTCTTCATCTGCTAGATCAAACACAACCACATTAAAACCTTCTGGACATTTAAAACATTACAAATCCATTTAACCCTCCATGATTCCATAAACTACAATAGAAGAACTTGAAAATTCAAATAGAAAGTCAGTTAGAAGGTTTATGAGATATGTTGCACAATCAAAAGTTTTCCCCTTAGATGCTAGATTGATTTCCCATTTCCAATGTGGGATTTTTAAGTATTGAATTAAGAAGACTTGCATCTCAAAAAACCAATCAGTATGATTGAATGCGGCCAAATTTACACATAGTGAGGATGATATGGGACATCTCCTCTATTCCTTTATAGCGTTTGATAAAGAGCCAATGAACCCATCTCCTACTATAGATGAGTTAGTATAAGCACTTGCACAAAGACTTGAAGACAAAATTGTAAAAATTATACCTAGAAGAAAACCCTATGGGGAAACGATACACTGGCAACCACCCATATCAAAATACAAATTTAGAGGCACCCAAAGCTATTCCTCACAACTATGTAATGCCACCCTTAAGATTTACAGATGCATCTAGACATGTTTGGCATCCATTTGTCAAATGATGAACAAGAGTCCCTCCTTGCTTCAATACCTAACTTCAAGCTATACACGCAAATCATGTAGAAATATATTGTCCATCAATGAGAGCTCATATGCCTTCTACTTCAATCATCACTAGCATGAGCAATCAATATAAGCTCCAAAAGTTGACTTCTTGAGCAGGGTGATCTTGCAATCATGGCATCAATATACCCAATTGATCTATTATTATACTCAACAATATAATGCTCAAATTGTGCTCACTCATCCATCAAATCCTAGATATTTGGAAGCATGATGGAATCTAGCATCATCTCATGGAGAGCTAGCTCATGTTGATATATTCTAATAGTGATGCATGTGAAGACACTTAGGACTATTGAGGCACTTTTTTTCCTCTTTAAGATATTTTTCCTCCCGGGTTATACATATGCCTAAAACCCTAACAGGTCACTTATCTTTGTACATTTTACTTGGTAATACATTATGTATTGTGTTGTGCTCCAAGCTTGTTCTTCTTCCTTGTGTCCTTCATGTTCTCCCATAGACCTCGAATTCCAACAATTGGTATCAGAGAAATTTGTAGATTCATATAGGGTGTCGTCCACACCCTTCTATTCACAGTCTTAAAATTGCAAAAAAATTGATGAGCATACTCCACGTGATTACCAGTTCAAAGATGCTTCATTTTATGGCATTGAAATTTTGATCTAGGCTTGTTTTGACCTCTGAATGCACTATCACAATGATTTTGCATGCAATTTTGTCCTTTTGTGCCAAACATATATAGAGGTTTTGGTTTTCTAGTATAAGCACCTTAGAGTTTTCTACAAGCTTACTAGACTTCACTTCAATAGGAAACAACTTTTTGAGATACAATCATTGTTCTACATCAGGTTATTTAGTCACAAGACATGGTTAAAAGCAATGATGGATTCCATATGTTGTTTATTGAGGATAAGTTGAATGGTAGTAATTATCGATTATGGACAAATATGATGTTTCAGGTCTAGGTAGAAAGAGTTCTATGGAATATTTTGTAGGGTGTTGAAAAACATCCTACCACACTTGCAAATATAGTTATTGAAGGTGATGTAGTTGGTGTTGAAGATGATGATCTTCAATCTGCTGGTTATGATAGGGTACCTGTTGCTCCTACTATAGAGCAAATTTGTTGGAATGGTAGAGATGCTCAGGCACATTCTTTGATACCTTTGTTTGTGAAATGTGCTAAGGTACCTGATATGGTACTTACTCCACCTACTATAGAGCAACTTTTTTGGGATGGCAGAGATGCTCAAGCACATTCTTTGATACCTTTGCCATTACCCATCACATTCACTCTTGCAACATAGCAAAGGATGCTTGGGATACACTTACAACTTTATACTAGGTAAGAAATGAGTCTTAAATTTCTTACCTCCAAAAAAAATTGGAGAGTGAGCATAAGAATGAAGGAAATTCTATGGACATTCTTTTGACAAAGATCAAAGATCTGAATGAGTAGTTGATTTCCGTTCATGAAGTCTTGCTAAATAGTTCATTTATGCAGACAGTTGTTAATGGTCTTCCAGATTCATATCTGAGTTTCTCTTCTAGTCTTTGATTGATGATGAAAGGAAATTCAAATGCCTTAACATTTGAGGAGTTATTCTCTATTTTTTTGCAAGAAGATTAGTCCAAGTAGAACATGTCAAGTATGCATATTGTAGATCAAACTTTCTTAGCTAGTTAGACGATCAAAGGCACATGAAGCTCATCTATTAGTAAGCAAAAATTTGCTAATGCTGCATAGTCAAAGAAGGAAGAAAAGGATGAGAAGAAAAGAGAAAAGAAAAAATAGTTTTGGAAATACTATAAGGCAAAAGATCATGTCATAAAGTTTTCCTAAATTGCTTAGAAAAGAGGCAAAGAAGAAAGAGGTTGGAATGGTTGTTGTAGAGGCCTATACACCTAAAACAAAGTTTTCTTATCTTTTTCAGAATGGAGAATGGGTATTTACTATTGTTTGCAACTATGAAACATCTTCTCATGAGCAATGTATTTTTGTAGTAGACTGAGATGTTTGGTACTTTAAATAGTGGGGCATCCAAACATATTCCCTCATAGCACAATTTCTTAAATTCACTTGAGCGTGCACCTATAGGAATACTATCACATATGCTAACAAATCCTCTTATCCAATAGTGGGATTTGGTCAGATCATTTGGACTAATGTTGATGGCAATTCTTTCACATTTTCATATGATTTATATGTGTCAAACATCAAGAAAAAATTGATGTGGATTTTGGCATTAGCCAAGATTGGCTTGCTTATCAGATTTATTGATGACAGATGGACAACTCATGATCTCTCAAATAGTGATCTTATTATTCCTTCTTGCATTTTATGTAATGGGTTGTATAAGCTCAAAGACTATGCAAAATATGTAATGATTCAGCATGGATAGTTCAAGATTCTCAAGCTATCTCATATGCAAAGATTTGGCATGCATGCTTGGGTCATCTAAATTTTCCTAGTTTGCTTTGCCTACAAAAATTTGAAATGTTATCCTCTCTACCCAAACTTGAGGCATGTCTCTAAAGTATCTATTCTTGTCAAAATGATCTCTCAAAGAGTGATCTTATTATTCCTTCTTGCATTTTATGTAATGGGTTGTATAAGCTCAAAGACTATGCAAAATATGTAATGATTCAGCATGGATAGTTCAAGACTCTCAAGCTATCTCATGTCTCTGAAGTATCTATTCTTGTCAAAATGCAACAGTTCTCCTTCCTAAAAGATGGTTCAATTGGAACTACTCATAAATTGCACATTGTTCATAATAATGTATGTGGTCCTATGTAGATACCTTCTTTTGGTAATTACCTTTAATTTGTGACTTTTATTGATGACTTCTCTGAGCATGGATGGGTGTATACATTTAAAGCAAACTTAGAAATTTTTATGTGCTTCAAATAGTTCTTGGTTATGGCTGAAAATCTATCAACATGTAAAATGGGCACCCTCCATTAAGAGTGGTTGAATACATGTCTTCTAATTTTAATGTCTTTTTGGCTAAGTGTGGGATAAAACATCAATGTAGAGTGCTTTATACACCTCAACAAAATGCATTTGTTGAAAGAAAGAACATGTCTCTCATGTAAATAGTGAGGTGTATGGTCAAAAGTCAATCTTTACCACATAGCTTCTTGGTCAAGGCTATTATGTGTGTAGAACATGTACTTAATAGTGTTGGAGTTAGACATCTGCGGATGCACGCGAACAGCACAAGAAAGAAGAAGAAGAAGCTTGGGGCACAACACACAATATTGAATGTATTACCATTAGGATGTACAAAGATAAGTGACATGTTAGGGCTATAGATGTATATACAAGCCAAGGGAAAAAACTTCCTAAAGAGGGAAAAAAGTGCCCTGACGGTCCTAGTGTGTTCACACACATCACTACCTAAATGTATCAACAAATCCCCCCTAGGAGTCATGCAGTGAACAAGGAGCTGGCACTCATGTATAAGGAAGTGCCAAGCTATGTGGAATCAATCCACAAAATCAAGTAAGCCCAAAGCTTTGCGAAAAGCTTCAAACTTCTCCCTAGGCAGAGCCTTCGTGAAAAGGTCTACAATGTTCTCCTGTGTTGTCGGAATCATTTCATCCTTTGAATTGACATATAGGAAAATTTAAAAAAAAATTGAGATTCATTATCTTTAATCTCTCTCAAACACATTTGATAAGATTTTTTTATTTTGACTAATCTCTCTCTAGTACTTGCAGGCAGCAAAATTATGAAGATGTAAACTGATCAGACCTCATCATATGAATTCTTTATGTTTATGATATTTTATAAGATTGAATAGATACAAGTCCTAAGAATAAATATATTTAACCTTGCTTATGTATGTGTGAGCATGTAGATGTACGCATTGATGATTGGATACCTAGGACAGGGTTATTGAAATGTGCCCATACATTTGTGTTTATGAGATTGCATGTATATGTTGAAATATGTATGAATCTATATATGTCCAAACATCTATTTACCCTACCTCTGCGTACGTGTATTAGGTTTTACCCTAAGTGTCTATTTATTTGTGTGATTGTGTGTATGATACCTATTTGTGTTTGCTACCATCGGGTATGGGTATAAACTTATGTGTCTATCTATATATATGAGTATTTGAGGGTTTGAGTGTGTATATGTATGTATAGGTGTGTATGTGTGTAAGCATAAATAATTATATGTGTAATCGAAGACATTTTATATAAGCATAATTATTCATTATTATGATTTAATATGTGTTTCATGTGAGCATTTACATATATGTAATGTGTGTGAACATTTGATTTAATAAATATTAAAAATATGATTACATTTGGTTAATATATCTTATAATATGATTTAACTATCTATTGTAATATGTGTGTGTATGTGAATATTATTAAATTATTTAATTACATTATACTTTAGTGTAAGCTTAAATTAAAGAATATTAAGGAATTATAAAAAAGAAGAACAAATGAAATAGAATAAAAAGAAAAAAATGTGTGATTAAAGTGTGTTGTGTGTCAGTGTGTGTTGAAGTGTGGTGTGTGTGAGTGTGTGTTAAAGTGTGGTGTGTGTGAATTATGTGTTAACGCATGGTGTGTGTGAGTTGTGTGAATAAAGTATGGTGTGTGTGAGTTGTGTAAATAAAGTGTGGTGTGTGTGAAAAATCATGTTGTGTGGTACGTGAATGTGTGCACATGTATGTGTGAGTCTATATATGTGTGTGTTGTGTCTTATTTACTAATCTTTTTTGACAGGTATTCATCTTCTCCACTTCTGCCTATTGTGTGTTAGAGAGAGAGGGAGAGAGAGAGAGAGAGAGAGAGAGAGTGGCTTGTTTCCCCCTAGTGTTGTTGTAGATCTAAGAATGCAGAGGATGAAGGTTCCAAGAAAGAGAGATAGAGAGAGAGAGAGAGAGACATTCTTCTTTCCCCCCTCTCGGCTATTGTAGACATGATGGAGAGAGAGAGAGAGATGCACAGGTCTCCCGCTATGTGTTGACGAGAGAGAGAGAGAGAGAGAGAGAGATTGGAGGCTACACTTTAGCAGGGTTGATGAAAGAGAGAGAGAGAGAGAGAGAGAGAGACTCTGACACCTGATCGCAGAATTGGAGATTTTTGGCATAGAGGAAGAGAATTTGGGAGAGAGAGAGAGAGAGAGAGAGAGAGAAAGAGAGAGAGATCCTGTCAGGTATAAGCTTTGTTAGTCTAAAAAGTGTGCACAGAGGGATTCGACATAGGAAAAGAGAGAGAGTAACTTGAAGGTATTCGCAAGTAGAGCAGATTTTGATGATGACCACAACTAGAGAGAGAGAGAGAGCAAGAGAGAGAGAGAGAGAGAGAGTTAACTAGGCATGAATGTATGAGTTTATAAGCATAATTATGAGAGATGCATGTATACATGATGAGTGTATGCATGTGCATGTATGATGTAGAAGAATGCATGTATGCATGATCAGTATGATGTGAGAATGCATGTGTATGTGAGCATATGTGCATATATGCATGATTAATATATACATATGCATGTAGTGTGTACATGTGCATGCATAATTATGTATTCATATGTGTAAGTGCATGTATGTATGCATGAGGTATATGCATGCATATGAGAGTGTGTAGGTTAGATGCATATACATATGATTGTATGAATGTTTATGAGCATATAGGAGTGCATGTACATGTGTTGAATGCATAAAATGCATGTGTATAAGTATGCATGAATGACTAAAATATGAATGCATATGCATGTGTATAAGAGGTAATTGTATGCATATGTATGTATGTGAATGTATGTGTGTTAGCATGCATATGAGAGTGTGTTAGCATGCATGTGAGAGTATGTTATCATGCATGTGAGTGTGTCTTTGCATGTATGTGAGAGTGTGTTAGCATGCATTTTAATGTGTCTTAGCATGCATGTGAGAGTAGGTATGTATGTATGTATGAAAGCATGCATATATATAAGTGTATGCATATGTATATAAGAGTTCATGGATTCATGAGAAGATGTGAAAACGTGTATGCATTTTAGATGCATATAAAGAAAATGTATGTGCATGGTTGATGCATGCATGAGAATGCATGAGCATGTTACATGTATGCATGAGAATGCATGATGAAGAAGCATGTATGCATAATGATGTGTGCATGTACATGAAAGTATGAGAATTCATATGCATAAGTAACTTAGTATTTGCATGAATGATTTGAGAATGCAAATGGATATTAGATGCATGTATGCATGAATATTCATGATGTTGGATGCATGTGCATATATGTGAGTGTGTATGCATATGAGAGTGTGCATGAGCATGAATATAGGTGATATATGCATGTATGCATGAGAATGAATGAGGATGCATGTGCATGTATGAATTAGAAGCATGAATGAATGAGGTGAATGCAAGAATGCATGTATGCATATGCATGAAGAGTGTGTACATGTATATGTATGAATGAAAAAGCATGGATGTATGCATGGAAAATTGAATGGATATATATATATAATAAAGATTGAAAGTAAATTAAAAGTACTTTATTTTTCATACAAAGAACTTATGTTTTTCGAATGTTTTTTGATAGAGCATTGATGAGCATTTATGAGCAGTTGAGATCGAGAGATTGGAGTTGCATATGCGCTACTTCTTCCACTTTTCCTGTATCAATTTCTTTTAGCTTAATCTTGTATTAGGATTTTGGAGAATTATCCTAGCATTCTTACTTATATTTGTATAAGGTTATTTTGTTGATGTAGTTTACATTCATGATTAGGATCAACAAGAAAACAATTTTACTTAACCCACATAAAAGATTATGCAATTAAGTGAATCACTTGATCTATCGTCAATTTATATTGTTCTATATTTGTTTCTGATGTCTATAAGTAATGAGTCTACAAATGAGAATGCTATTCCTTCATCTTTTATTTTTGAGTTTTTATTACCTCCACCTATAAATAATACCACTCAACCTAAGAAGAACGTAGCTAATATAGAACTAGAAGAAGAAGAATTCATAAAAGATTGCATTACTAGTAAAATCTTAGTCTCTCAATCATATGAGTATGGTCTGTCTAGGTATCAAGTTGCACAACCATATGGTCATAGTATAGATTAGGCCATTAGAACATAGATAAACACTTCTCACAACACTGAATCACGTCTTACATCTTAAAGCACACTAAAAAACACCCCGCGTGTAGTCACATAGTGAGGCCATGGAAAATTCCGTTCTGATCCGGCCATTGGTCTCCAATCACACCCCTCGACATTTGTTGAACCTAACATGAAACATGACAATCATGTGCTTAGGATTATTAGGTGTGTTTCAAAATTGATTAAAAATTTAACCTTTACATTCTTCTTGTTTTACAGGTGAGTGGAGAAAGGAGTTTAATCAACCGCAAAGATAAGTTGAGACCTTGCTGGCATGGACCCTTTTCCCTAGTTGTTGAGGGTTGTTCTTTAAGGAACTGAGCACCTCCACGGGAAGAGGAGCAATCAAAAAGGAGGATCCTCGACACTTCTTTTCCCCCATCGACATACAAGAGGATCATCATTGCACTATCACTTCTAGTTTTGTACTTAGGATTTCTTTATAACAATTTTTTGTAAAGAAAAACAAATATCACTATGCACATTAAAGTTTCTGCGTCAAACAACTTAAGGTAAAGAGTTTTCAAGTTCTTTTGGTTTAGTAGAAACACATATTAAGATCATACCACTTATACTTTTTGTTTTTTATACCAGATTCAAACGTGAGTAATAAAAAAAGAGCATCATACAAGCATGAAAAATATAAATCAAAGTAAGAAGTAATTTTATAAAAAAAATAATATATATTCTTAGAAAGGAATTGATAAATGCAAATATAGGTAGAAAAACCTAGGTTTTAGTTAAGTCAACATTTCTGGCTTTATTATCTAGTGATAGTTTTAGACAATTTAGAGAGCTATTAGAGCCCATTATTATAGAATCGATACTCAATTCTAGGAGATATCAAGAGCGCAAGATGGAGGAAGTGTTTAGAAATATAATGATAGAAAAACAAGGGGCACAAACTGTGCAAGAAATTCTACGTGAAAAGGGAAAATTCACCCATCTCAGCACAGCCGAGAAGGATTTTTGAGATGGGTGAATTCCCTTAAGGCTAATGAGTCTCTAAATCATCTTCATGGTGAGTTTATGAGATGGTTTGCTCAGCTTCCTGAGGAAGATAGGAATGCATTAAATCTTGACCTTATTATTCACTTCCTCAAGATATTGAGCCCTGAGGATAGAGCTGAAGTAGAACGAAGAATAGAAGAGCTTGGTAAAAGGTATGGTTTGACTGATGATTGGCAAAATATAAAATGTGAAATAGAGGTCGTAGCTCAAATGAAACAACGATAATTTGTACTTTATGACGAACCTATTTTGACTCAGCCTAGGGATTTACCTACAACAAGGCAAATTAATATGCCAAGGCCTGCACCTGTGGCTATGACTAATGTTGCAATTGCCCTTAAGACTCCAATCGAGTTTCAATTGGTGTGCAAACAAATAAAAAATGTAATGAATATACAGGCATCTCTTTCCAAAGAGGTTGCTCAATTAAACAATAAAGTGTTTTCCATGAGCTTGCATGAGCCTAGGGCTAGCAAGAGTGGCTTGGGCCAAGCAAATATGGCAACACCCCTACAAGCTTCTATGCCATAATTTAGTCCTTCTCAGCCAGTTTATCAGCCGGTTCCTTCTACTCAGTCCGCTACTCAGCCAGCTTTCCAAAGAAATATTGATAAAAGAGTAACTGGCGGTAAAAGGTGTGTTTGGTGTGATAATAAAGATCATGTGGCATATGCCTGTGATGAGTTAAAGAATGTGAAAGATAATCAGTTGGTAGTTGAAATTGATAGAAATTTATGTGACTTTAGAGCATGACTTCCTTTAGTAGTTAATTGGGGCAAAGGAGGCATGAAGAAATTATATGAAAACTTAACTATTTCTAATGCATCTTTCAGTACCTCGGCTGCTAGACTAGAGCCATTAGATGAGAGAGCTCTTTCTACTGCAAGCCAAAATCCCTATTCAATCGAGGCACTGGTAAGAGCTAGAAACGGAGACATGTGCAAAATTGCATGGCAATTTCATGTTGAGCAAGCCTCTGTATATTCTCACATTGTCAATGTTGAGGAGAAACGGAGATGAGATGACATGCAAGATGATGTAGAAGAGGGAGACAGAAGAGTGACAAGAAGATTAACTAGAGAAAATGAAAAGAGAAATACTAATAATGAAAAAAGAGTGCACTTTGAAAATACTGCAAACTTGTCTCAGGAAGAAAAAAGAATCAAAGAAGGAAAGAAACCATTAGAAGAAAATACTCAATCACAAGAAAATCAAAATGCCCCAACTAAAGAAGAAAGGAAGAAAAATGTAAATGAGGGAAAGAAACCTATAACTGAAAATAATCAAAGTCAAAGTAATAAAAATGAGCAAAAAGATGACCAGAAACAAGGTGAGGAAAAATGGAAGAAGAAAGGAAGTAGGACTCCAAGAGCAATAATGATCTTGGAGCTTGAGAAAAAGAATGATGCTAGAGAGATCCTTAATGATATACTAC
>CM035411.1:126174347-126191847 GCA_020310875.1 Ceratopteris richardii
TCAGCAAAACAACTTATCAATAGTGATATAAAAGAGGTTTAGATTTCACCAATACAATATTTTAATTTTCTTGGTCATCAACTGGAAGATGCAAATCTTCCCGACATCCACCGCCACCAAACCTGCACATCGTCCCGATGGGCCAACTTGCAGATTAAGGGAAGCATCATTTCAATGATTATCCTAAAATTAAATCATAGAACAGCATCAATTCTTTTTTAAAATATATTTAATCTTATCAAATTTTAAATCTTTTCAACATGCACATAAAGTTTATTTAAATTACATCTGGCAATGAAAACATATTAAAGTATAAAGGTAAACTATTAACCTGTTCAGTCAACAAACATTAATTTACATTTCATCCATTTATAAACTATGTAAAGATTAGTATAAAATAGAATTCATTTTCATTCACTCAAATGTAGGTTTCGTCGTATATATGCATTCACATATGAGCAATCAAGCATGCCAAAGAGATCTACTAAATCTACTCGTACAGACAGCCGCCTTGCATGCCCAATTTTAATCACTAGATGTGCTTTTTCACAACTAGTTTTCTTCATATAAATATGATATAAACTTCATGTCAACAAGTGTAAATACCTTTTTGGGGTGAAAGAAGGTATAACTTCCGTATCAATATTCTTTTTTTTTCTTTTTCTTTTTTCTTTTTTTTTCGCTACTTTTTTGTTTTAAAGGGGAAAGGCTTAACCCCTTAATCCGAGCTAAGGATCTAGCTGCATGGACAAGAAAGATCTACGTTTTCACAGACACGCATCATGCAACAATATGCTCCTACACATATACAACTACTTTCATTATCTAAATGAACTACAAATCCTTCTATTTTTAACAAATCTCACTTAATCTATAAATGTAGAAATATAAATTATGTCTGTTTTCCTAATATGGTTAAATAGAGTCCTTTATAAATTAATATTCTTCATTCCAGATTTTATCAATTAGTTTTATATGAATGCAAAAAATACATAAATCAAAATTTTAAGACAAAGAAAAATACGACCTAAAATCAATTTCATCTTCAATCTGCTTCATCTTTATGCATCTTAATTTGTTCTTCAAAGACCTGTTAAACATAAAACAGCAACAGCTAGACATACAAAATTATTTAGTTTCATATTCAAATATTCTTCTTCTTTCTTGCAAAAGAAACCCACATTGAAGAAATTCATTCATACATAAATTAGTCATGCTCTTCATCAAGCATTACTTCATACGTTTCATCATCTCTTTGTTTAAATAATTTAATTCGTTTACCCGCAATTAAGTTCTTAAGAGGAGTTCCATCTAATTCGCGTAAGGCATACGTTCCATTATCATAAATTTTAATCACCACATAAGGTCCAAACCAACATCTTTTTAGTTTCCTACGGGCATCATACTGAGAATCAAACGTGCTATCATACATTAAAACCCAATCATTAACTTGTACCGGCTTTGGCCTTAACCTATGTGATTTATCAAAATACTTCTTGTTTTTCAGTCGAGAATCTTTTACTTTAACTATAGCCTCTTCTAGTCTTTCATTCCCTTGCTCCAATTGTTGAATTCTCAGAGCTAATAAATCTTCAGTAGACAACTTATCTTCCCATGGTAAAGTAGTCCAAGTAAGAATTTGCGAATGCACAGGGAAAATTGGTTTCTAGCAATACATCAACTCTGTCGGCATATACCCCGTCATTCTAGTGCAGGTCATTCTATCAGCCCACAATGCAAATGGTAGATATTTCGGCCAATTCTTAAGTTCTCCATTACAAGCTTTGGAAATCGCTTTAATAATAGGAGAATGCCCTCGTTCTATCTTCCCGTTAGCTTCAGGGTTGTAAGCAGTAGTAAGGGCTAAGCGAATTCCATGCCTAGCAAAGAATTCTCTAGTCTCCTGCGCATCTAACTCTCCCCTATCAGCCATTACCTTTTCTACATAACCAAATCGTGAAATGACATCCTCAAGAAGAAATTTACATACATTAAAAGTTGTCTTAGATCTTAAAGCTCGGCCTTCAACATGATTAGTAAGATCTTCACGTGCCAGGACTATATATCTCATCTTATCGATACCTTTGGGCATGGTAACTAAGTCTACTACCCATTTATAATGGATGCATGGTGGATAGGTAGGATGCAACGGATCCCTATGCTTGACTGATGAATGAATCTGACATACGTCACATGAATTCACATAATTTTTAACAGTAACATAAATGCCTGGCCACCAGTATCCTTCTCTAATTTTTTCATACGTAGCTACGAATCCTTTATGTCCGGCCCATAAAGTATCATGCATACTCTTCATGACTTGCATCTGAAGATCCTTAGTACCTAGTACTCGTTGTGGCAATCTAATTTTTCCCCTAGCATGTCTCCAAATTAGACCATCTTTCAGGAAAAAGTTGTAAGCTCTTTTCCTAATATTCCGAAATCTATTTGAAGACCATGTAGGTGCTCCAACCAGAGCACTAAGATACTTCCCAATATCCTGCCACTCTCCTTCGTATTCTTCAATATTAAACTGCTCATATGCGTATGCTTTAGAATCATAATTAATTGCATTTATATCTAATTTTGTTTCTTTCTCATTATCAAATCTAGCTCGAGAAAGCATATCAGCCACAGGATTAGATTTACCTGCAATATGTATCAAAACAGGATTTATAAACTTGATGTATGAAATCCATCTAAGCATGGCAATGTCGGGTGATGAACAATTTGTAATCATTCCAATCAGAGGTAGACAATCTGTCTCAACTATTACATTTGCACCTATAAAGTATTCTTTATCGGATTTTAATGTCGTGACTAAACCCCAGAGTTCTCCTTTAATTTGTGGATAATTTCTCTGCGTATCGTGTAAAATCTTAGCTCCAAATCTCACAGCATACCTATTGCCCTCTTTATCGTCCTGACCAATAACCCATCCTATTCCTATAGGGCTTGTATCAACAGTTAAAATAATAGGCTTTTGATCAGTATAATCTACTCGCTTTAAAATAGGAGCTTCAAGAAGTAATTTCTTTAACTTTTTCATAGCTTTTGAGTGTTCTTCAGTCCAAAGAAACTTTCGATTCTTCCTTAGCAAAGCATAAAGACAGTTTGCAACATGTGCATAGTGTGGGATCCAGATGGAATAAAACACACAAGCACCAAGGAATCATCTTACCTCACTAATATTGCTACAGGTTTCAGAAATCTTGTTTATAGCGTCGACTTTAGGTGGGTATGGCCTCCGACCGTAATGTCCACATAAATGCCCAACTATAAGTACCTCATTGACACCAAAAACAGATTTCTCAATGGAGAATGTGAGACCAACCTCTTCAAATCTCTGGAAAATCCTTTCACAGTTAGAGATATGATCTACTACAAACTTCCTGCAGCCAGAGGAATCTAAAGTTTCATCTTTCGCATTCTCAATACATCCTTTAATAGGAATGTCATCAATAAATGGCATGGCTATATTAGAAATGAAGTCATGTAATACAGAATTCATGGCGTTCATCATATGCGCTACTGAATTAGTAGCTCCTTGCGGCAAAGTGCACATGCGAACTAAACCTAAAGGAGTTTTCATGGTCGTAATGTCTCTACTTTCAATAGCAAGCTGAAATTGATCGTAGCCAGATTACAAGTCTCCCATTGAGTAAATGGCATGACCAGCGAAGGCTTCAACGAATTCTCCTACAATGGGTCCAGTACCTACATTCCTAATAGTAACCTTATTGACAGGTTGTAAATCTTGAATGAATTGTAACTTGCCATTTTTCTTGGGAACAGTAAACCACCTATTTGAGTAGGGTGCAAACGATGGCTCTAAAATTTGCATGTGCATCTTTTCTTTAAGAAGCCTCATTAACTCTGGTAAATGGGCTTTCGGAACAGGTATGGGACGGAGATTCCATGGAATGTGAGGTACCGTAAAGATGATCATTGGTGGCACAATTTGTGGGTCTGTACAGCCTATCTCATGGGGATGTAAAGAAAATGCCTTTCCATGCTTTCTAATCACTCTTGAAATAATTCTTGTTCCGTGGGTAATAAAAAAATTATCATCATTCCCTATCTTGATTAGTTTTAAAGTTTTTTCTGTGAAGGTATGACCTATATTTGTGTGCTCTCTTAAATAAGGATCATTTGTAACTTGCCTAAACTTCTCTTCACTCTCTCGTGGCAAAGGCTGGGCAATCGGTTTAATTTTTTTATCAACAGTTTTGTATTTTGTATTTACTTTTGCTTCCTTACTTTCATTACTCATAACAAATTCAATAATAAGATCATATTCTTCAATAGAATTTAAAAGTACAAATCTAAAATTTTCTTTTTCATGCAAAATATTTTGAAGTTCTTCAAACAATGAGTTTGAAGATAAAGTTTCAATTACGTTTTCAATGTGTTCATCAGAAGAACTGAATCCTTTATCTTTATAAAATTTTTCATAATGTTTTATAATTTTTTTAGGAATTTGTTTATAATGACTAAATTGCAAATATGATGAAGGGAAATATAAAGAAAAACTATCTAAAGTATCTACAGATGGGTGCGAGACATCAAACCAAGAACCACCGTTGTCTCGCTCAACAGTGGCATCTAGGCAAAATTTTGATCATAATAAGTTCCGAATTCACAAAGAGGCATATGATCTTCGCGTATCTTTTCATGACAACGGATGGGCGTCTTTCTAATTTGCTCCCTATTTCATATGTGGTTTGGGCTGACTATCATAACTTGGAGTGATTGTAGATCATCTTTAGATCTAATTCTTGCGTATGCTGAGCCGTCATCCATGACTTTAGTCTCCATTCTAGCTTCGCATATAAATGGTTGACCTAAGATAATTTCATAAGAGCAGTTGTCCTGAATGAAAAAGTGGAATGTTTCAAAGATTCCACCTATCATTAGAGGTATGTTGGCACATGCTCCTAGGAGTGATCCACAACCATTGTCTGCGGTTCTCATTATCCAGCCGTGATTTTTATCAATAGGCCATTTAAACTTATCATATAATTCTTTCGAAATCACATTGATTTCAGACCCAGAATCAATCAGGGCTAAAGCAGAATATGATCTCTTTTGATCACCTAAGTTAATTTTAATCTCAGGTGTGCCTCTCGCCCAAAAACTTTTCCTAAAATTACTCTCTGAGTTTTTGGTTTCGTCATCTGGTACAATCGGCCCTAAGAAATTTTTGTTAACATTACAGGTATTGTTTTCTTCATCCTCTGAGTCTGAAGAAAGAGATTCATGAATCAAGTGAGTTACATCGGCAACATCCTGCATCTCTACCTCTTGTGACAGAGGGAATCTCTTCCTTTTAATTAGTTTAATAAAATTTTCCTTAAATTCAATTTTTGCTATTGAAAAGATTTGTTCTAATGTCATTGTTACTGCACTTTTTAATAAAATGTCATACAATATTTCCTTTGAATCAACTTTTTGTTCTAGTTCTGAAATAAGAATAGCTTTTGGAACTCGTTTCGGTTTCTTTTCTAGTTTCTCTTCAATTTTTGTTTCAATTCTAGGAATTTCCTCTACTTTGTCTCATGTTTGAATCGGCTCATTCATCACAGGTTGTTTACCCTCCCTAATTTCTTTTCTTCGCTGTTCATTTGTTTTAGAGCTTTTGCCTTGTTCAAACTGAACTTTTTTAGGCTTCGGCTCATCTCTCATCTTACTTCTAGTCATTCTTCTGCCTGATTCATTTGTATCTTGCTCATCATCCCTCTTTCTTTTCTCTTCAACATTCGCAATATGCGAATATATCGAGAATTGATCGACAGGAGAGTTCCACGCAGTTTTCTGCATAATGTCATCTCTCGCCTTTATTAAAGCTTCAATTGAGTAGTTCCTCGTTTCTCTTGTTTGCTCAGAATTAGAGTCGCTATCTACATATTCTAGTTTAACAGCAGAAGCAGTTTTCTTGGACTCAGAAAGGTTTTCATACAGCTTCTGCATCCCTCCTTTTCCCCAATTCGCAACTAAGGGTAAATGTGTTCTATAGTCACACAATCGCTTTTCAATATCAATTACAAGTCTTTTCTCTTTTGCATCTTTCAATGCTTCACATGTATAAGTCAGATGATTTGTGGCATCACACCAGATACATCTCCTCACATTGGCATTTCTCCTTTCATTGAAATTCCTTTTGTTAAATGCTTGAGGAATTGGTTGAGGAATTGGTTGAGGTACAATTGGAGGATTAGGAGGTATAAAAGGTGGATTAGGAGGTAGTAATGGACGATTCGGAGCTACTAATGGTGGATTAGGAGCACTTACTGGTTGAGGATAGATAGTTGGATGAGCTTGCATTGCAGGTTTATCTTGTAATTTTAAAGCATACACCACATTCTGCAAAGCCGCTACCTCTTTAGACATATTCTCGTGCATATGCATCATATTGTGCAACTTGTTAAACAAAATCTCAAATTGTAACTCGATTGGTACTCTAGATGTGGATGTTGTAGGCTCAACTTTTGAATCTATATGAGTATCCCTAGTTGCCTGAATACGAGGAAAACTGGAAGATGGTTGAGACATTGAATCATAAAGGAGTGTTTTACGTTGGTTCATGTGAGCATCCGCCTCAACTACGGTTTTCACTACACCCCAGTCATCTGTAAGCCCATATTTCTTTCTCGACTCTTCAAGTCTACGCTCAACTTCTACCCTTACATCTGGAGTCAGGATTTTAAGAAAATACAAAACTATATCTGGGGTAAGGGCAACCCTATCCTGTTCAGGTAACTGAGAGAATCGTTTCATAAATTCGCTATGGAGTTGAGTTAAAGAAACGTGAGGCTTAGGTGAACTAATCCATTTCATAAATCCCTCTCTATTGTGTTGACTGTAGTCTTCTAAGTAAAATTCCTTATGTAGCTCTTTTCTAAACTCATCCCATTCCTTATTGTCATGTAGATCCATAATAGCTTTCACTGTACCTATGGCAAGTCGTCCAAGATAGGATTTCCACTTTGTATCAGGCAAGCCGTGTAACTTGGCTAATTCCTCAAACGTGTCTAAATAATTTGTAACATTCATACCAGTAAATTTTCCTTTATCTTTTAATAACGTTTCAACTACTTTTTGTCCTTGAGTCTCGTGCATCATACTTTGAAATAGTGCATCCGTTTTTGTAGTTTGAATTGATCTAGTTTGAACAATCCTAACAATATCCTGAACTTCTTTCATTACTCTTTCCTTATGCTCAGCTACTAATTCTGAAATTCCGTTAGAGTTTAGTTTGATAAGTTTTTAATATGCCACTATCTTGCAAGTAAACCTATGATTGACACTTAACCTAAATTTTTCTTTAACCTATACCAATAATTTACCTTTTAAACAAAATTTTGCATGCAAGAAGAGGAGAGTAAAAGAAATTATACCAATTGCTCGAAGATGAGGCTCAAAATAGTGCTTTTGTGAAATTCAATACATTTAATGATTTTAATCAAAGCCTAAATACATCTTTTGCTAAAATGGGTGCAAACGTTTTGTTCTTCAATTGTTGATGAAAGGGGTGACGAGAGGAGGTTCGCCTACTTGCCAATCTTCGTGGAGGCGCTCAGGTCAACAGACCAGCCCTCAACACCAAGAAGATTGCAAGTTTATGAGAGTGCCACAACTTCCAGGGATGAAGACGCAGCTGCACCAATGTAGAATCGTATGAATGTATATGCAATGCAAACTGAAAATATCCATCTGAGTCGCACGCCGATGGTTCACGTCAGGTTCACCAATGTCGGGTCGTGAGGGATGCTCGGATGGTGGATCAAGTCATCCGCCAAAATCGATCGGCACACACAGGGTGTCTGTAGCAAACTCAGGCTTATGGAAATAAGGGTTCTAATGTCAAACAATTTAAATTACCTATTTCTATGACTGAAACTAAGGTTTTCTTATAAAATTTAAATAGGTTAAGTAGCTAAGGACCATAAGGACGGGCAGCCCTGTATCTAGCAACAGCAACCTGATATGATTTTAAAACTAGTGACTCTTCTGTTAAGCGTTCCTTAATGGTTTCTTCTACTAAATTATCAGTTAAGCTAGGGTTTTCTGGTCTATCTAGAGTTGGCGGAAAATTTTCAACAGTTGAGAGTATCGGGAAATTCTGGTTGCACTATGGAAAAGTGAGTTAGAAAAGTATTTAAACAATAGTTGTGTGAAGAAGAAATTAATGATTCTTTAGTAACCCTATTTTTAATTATCTCATCTACAATGATTTCATTAGTACTAGTTGATTCAGATGTGACTCTAACTTCATGACTTTTCGACTCCTCTAAAGACATCAAAAATAGATAATAAATTAATCAATTCGGGTTTTAACAAAATGCTCTTGCTAATGCTAAAGGTTCAATGCTAATACAAGAGATGTGTAAATATGGCTAACAATAGCTCAAATGAAAACTAAGGGCAATATAAGGTAAATGGTTTGTCATCAATCTGTCACTTTACATCACTTCACTTCACTTTACTTCACTTCAATTGCTTGTAATCTTCAATGTTTCTGGAAAAAAACATTAGCTATTAGTAACATTACAAGAAATTAATAAGAAACATAAAAGACATACTTCACAAACATTTAAAGCATACACATGCTCATGCATGCTAACATACATTCATGCACATGCTAGCATTAGGTAAATGCACATTCATACCAACACTTAAATGCATTTATGCACATGCATATATTTATGTATACATTAAAACATTCACATGCTCTAATGCATACATTCACAGCCATGCTAATTCATTTACTTTCATACATATATGCCCATACATACTAACCATGCATACACATACACATAAGCTTTATGCATTAAAATAACACTATGTTTACATGTTTAATCACTCAAACCATGCATGCATACATTCTAACATAAAAGCAAACACTCATACTCATGCTAATCCAATCACTTAGATGACTATGCATAACTTGTTCACATGCATTTATAATTTCTTATTCATACATGTTCATGTTCGTGCACACATATGCATTTAAATTTATGCTAATGCACTTACCATGCACATTAAGCACTTATGTATTTTCATATATTAACACACATCCTAACTTACATTAATAAACTTATACTTATGCTCATACGCACTCTCATGCTCTTGACATATACATGCATCTATACACACATAAATGCACTCATTCATATGAAACAATACCACACCAATTTTCAGTCCAACATGCATCTAAAACTTAAAAACCACTTGCTATTAATTATCGAATTAATAGTCATGTTAATAATCATCTATAATCTCATTTTCTTTTGTCTCTCTCTTTCTCCCTATCTCTCTCTCTCTCTCTTTCTTTCTTTCTCACTTTCTCTCTCTCTCTCTCTCTCTCTCTCTCTCTCTCTCTCTCTCTCTCTCTCTCTCTCTCTCTCTCTCTCTCTCTCTCTCTCTCTCTCTCTCTCTCTCTCTCTCTCTCTCTCTCTCTCTCTCTCTCTCTCTCTCTCTCTCTCTCTCTCTCTCTCTCTCTCTCTCTCTCTCTCTCTCTCTCTCTCTCTCTCTCTCTCTCTCTCTCTCTCTCTCTCTCTCTCTCTCTCTCTCTCTCTCTCTCTCTCTTTCTGTTGTTCTCTCTCTCTCTCTCGTTCTGTCGTTCTCTCTCTCTCTCTCTCTCTCTCTCTCTCTCTCTCTCTCTCTCTCTCTCTCTCTCTCTCTCTCTCTCTCTCTCTCTCTCTCTCTCTCTCTCTCTCTCTCTCTCTCTCTCTCTCTCTCTCTCTCTCTCTCTCTCTCTCTCTCTCTCTCTCTCTCTCTCTCTCTCTCTCTCTCTCTCTTTCTATCGTTCTCTCTCTCTCTCTACGCGCACGCTGCGTGCAGCAGCCGCTGTCGAGGGAGGAGGATTTTCCGTTTTCTCTGCACATGGTAGAGCTGTAGGACATCTGATTTTCATGCTCTAAAAAGTCTATCTCTCTCTCTCTCTCAAACGCGTTCTGGCATTGGCTAAGTCACTGTCAGCAGCGTTCTCTCTCTAGTCTCCCTTCTGACATCACTTCTTCCTCTCACTGCGCGATCAGACCTCTCTCTACCACTCTTACAGTCACGCAGAAACTGCTCTGGAAAATGTCCCGCTCTTTGGTGCGTTCTGGGCGTTGTCCAAGGCGCCATCATCAGCCAGAGGTATAAGATATAGTATATATATAAATATTAAGGTCAAGAACTATACACAAGGTATGTATCATAACTGCTATCACAATCAATAGTGTGCAACAGCGGCCGATAGTTTCTTCCTCTCTCTAAGAATAGAAGCGGTCAATTTCTCTCATACTAATACACAGAAAATGGAGATGAAGGAAATGAAGCAAAAAGAGGAAGAGGCATCTACCTGAAAAAAAGACATTAGGGAAAACTCAAGAAGCATACACATTTATATACACACACAAATCATGAGCTTACCACTCTTTTGGATTTGCTTTATTTTCTCATCCATTCTTTAACCCACATTTATCCACCACACTTTGAATTGACTTTTCTCACATAACTCACTTACTCCATTCTTTTTCCCACATACTTTTTGTACTTTAAATGCATAATTTATTTCTACCACTCTTTTATCTTGCACACATAATTATCACACTTTTAACTACTCACTTTATCCACTTTAATTACACACTTAATTCACACCACACTTTAAACACTATTCACATATACTAGTCATTAATTATCCACTTCATTTTCATTTTAATTCTATTACCCTAAATTTCTTAATTAAATAATTCATTTAAATTAAACCTAGCTTAAGATTTTAATTAATTAGAACCTTAGTATTTAAATGCACACACATGAGTAAATTAATTAATTACATCATATTTTAATTTTTAATACATAAATATTCATTTTAAACATTAATTTAATTAAATACCTGTTATTTTAACCCTTAAAATTCAATAAAACCCTTGAAAACCTACTTGAAACCCTTTGGAAACCCCTGATATCCCAAAAATCCTTCTGAACCCTATCATTAACCCATTAGCACTTAAATAAACTCTAGCATGAACCCATTAGAATCTTTTGAGACCCTTCGGATAAACCCTATTGTCATAAAATCATATGAACTTATGAAACCCTAGGGTTGAATACCCATGATTCTTGAATGTATGAATAAAACCAACTCATTAAATGTGAAATTAGGGTAAACCCTAATATGAACATATGTTCTTCATCATTACTTGTACCTGTAAACACTTCACACATAGTTAATTTCAGCAAAACAACTGATCAATAGTGATATAAAAGAGGTTTAGATTTCACAAATACAATATTTTAATTTTCCTGGTCATCAACGCGAAGATGCAAATCTTCCCGACAGCGCTAAACAAGCAACTGGTATTGATGTATCAAGAAGTACCAATCTATGTGAAAAGAAATCAATCCACAAAAGGAAGCAAGCCAAATCTTTACAAAAAGCTTAAAACTTCTCCCTAGGCAAAGACTTTGTGAAAAGTTATGCAACGTCATCTTGTGTGGACACATAAGTGAAAAGAATCTCTCCAATTGAGAACATTTTTTTGACACAATGATAGTGCTCCTCAATGTGCTTTGTGCAAGCATGGAACACAAGGTTCCTTGTGAATACCAATGCACTAAATATCAATAAAGATGGTGGTGGTAGAAGACTCACCAACACCCAAATTAGCCAAAAGGCATATGAACCCCACACACTTAGCAGTTGCTAACTTGCCCTATACTCAGCCTCATAACTAGAAGTGTCCATAGTAGGCTTCTTCTTGCTCAACCAAGATATGGATAAGCTAACAAGAATGAAGTAAAGTCCATTGGTGGACACATGTGTCATAGTTGTTAGATTTTGAGGTCTATGGAAGCACGTGAATAGCACAAGGAAGAAGAAGATGCTCGGAGCATGACACCAAGCGAATATACAAAGATGAGTGACCCATTAGGGTTATAGGCTTATATACAAGCTGATGGGGAAAAAAACTCTTAAAGAGGGAAAATGTTTTCCTAGTAGTCCTAAATATGTTCACACGCACCACTATCAAAATATATCAACAAATCCCCTTGGGAGTGATGTGGTGAAGAAGGAGCTCACACCCATGTATAAGGAAGTGCCAAGGTATGTGGAAAGAAATCAATCCCTGAAAGGAAATAAGCCCAAATCTTTGTGGAAAGCTTCAAACTTCTCCATAAGCAGAGCCTTTGTGAAAAGGTCTGCAACATTATCATATGTTGGCACATAAGACAAATTGATCTCTCCAGCAAAGAGCTTCTTCTTGACATAATGATAGTGCACCTCAATGTGTTTTGTGTGGGCATGGAACACAGGGTTCCTCGCAATAGCTTCACTTTGCGTATGAGTGAAGATGTTGGTGGTAGAAGACTAACCAACACCCAAATCAGCCAAAAGGCATCTAAGCCACACATACTCTATAGCCACTGTGAAACTTGACCTATATTCATCCTCACAACTACAAGTGGACACAATAAGTTGTTTCTTGCTCAACCAAGATATGGATGAGCTACAAAGTATGAAGCAAATAACACGGTTGGACACATGAGTGTCATAACAACTAGACTTTTGTTGAGCCCATAAAAGTCATATTGGTCAAAGTCAACCACAATCAAAGTCAAACATAGTCAAAGTCAAAAGGATCAAAGCCAAAGTAGTCAAAGTCAACAAGGTCAATGTCAAAATCAACATGGGCAAAGTCAAAGTGTTCAAAGTTCAGGTGTCAAAGTGCATAGGCATTGCACAATTAATTGGTTCACAAAGGGTAAAAATTGCAGAAAGTTGGTTGCAGGTTGCAGAGGTGTTTCTGTAATTTCTCTAAGGTTAAAAGTGTTTTTAAAGTGTTTTGGAAGGTTCAAGTGAACCCTCTATTAGGTGCACAAATGAAAAATTAAAAGGCAAAATTTGAAGGTATGTGAAGCGGCACTGTACGTAGAAGTGAAAGTATGGCCCCCCAATTTAAATTTTTGTTTTAGTCTAAAGTCACTACACAACAAAATAGAGATTCGTTGACTGCCCACTTGTGCAGACAATCTTGGGACATCAAAGTGAGCACCAAGATACTCTTGCACATGAATCCACACTCAAATGAAGGCAAGGACTATTCTTGGACTAAGAAAGACTAAGCAAGGTGAGCATAGTCTAAGCTATGCAAGAGAGAGAAGTGCAAGGGACACACAATGTGCAACGCAGAGAAGTGAAGTGCAAGGTGTGCATGAAGAGTGACTAAGGAAGTGTGCAAAGAAGTGCTAAGCTAGTCCCCTAAGGATCCTAGGTCCCATTGAAGCTGTGCGCGTGCCGACAAAAGGTATCCATCCCTCCCCCTTATTGGAAGCTTGGTGCAAGGTGTGCACAAGTGCAGGCTTGGAGAAGGTAGAGATCTGGTGCAAAGAAGGTCGGCAACAACAAGACACTTGGGTATTTGGTATTTTTGTGATTGAGTACTTTGTGGGATTTTGCACAGAAGCATTGGATTGTATTGTGCATCACCATTGTATTTGTCTTCTTATAATCAATCAACAGAGGCTTCCAGTGTGTATCTTTCTTCTTGTCTTTCCCTTTTCTCCTACAAACACTCAAATCCCTTCTTGCCCAAGAATCCCCCAACAAAATTTAGCATGCCCGGTGGGACTCTAAGGAGATTTGAGCATAGGAGAAGCCAAGTGCAAAGGGTAGAAGAGTTCAAGTGCCGAAAGTACTACTTCATTGGACTAAGAGGTAAATATTCTTATCAATTATCTCATACTAAGAGGGCTATGAACAGCTCATGACCGCAACCCGGTCCTAAACATTGAGGGTCACCTGCAAAGCTACAAGAAGGAAGGTTGTTAGAAGATCCTCTAGTCCACCTTCGTCAACCTCATCAGTAAAGAGCATGGCAGGTCAAGTAGACTTGGAAACCCTACTATCAAGATTAAATATAAAATTTCCTTCTTTCAAAGGCTTAGCTCAAGCAGATCCAGACAAGCATATTAGAAGGTTTTTAGCACGATGCAAAACTAGAGGCTTGATGGGAAGAGAGAATGCCTTTTTGATACTCTTCTCGGCCACATTAGAAGGGTTAGCAGATAAATGGTTCAGCCAGTTTGCTGAGAACCATTTCACCACTTGGGACTTAATGAAAGATGCATTCAGAACTCAATTCCAGCATGGAAATACTACAGAGATCATCATAGAGGAATTAGAAAACTTGAGACTGGGTCCAGGTGAAAAATTTCTAGAGTTTGTAACTAGGGCCAAGGCACTAATGGCTAAGTTTTCAGATCCTCCACATGATTTTTTTGTTAAGAAATGGTTAGCTAAGCCACTTCCAGTGACCACACAATGTAAAATCAAGGAATTAGTGTTGCCCACAGCCTCCATAGAGGAGCATCAATACAGCTACATGACTGGAGCAGATAAGGTAACAATATGGAGCAATTTCTTCTCAACTACCATATTCTACAGGAATGGAGGATCCAGTAATCCAGCTAAGGAAAGAGTTGGAGGGCTTAAAGAGTAATAAGCCCCATAAAGAGGAAGAGAATTTTGTTACTCAATTGGGGAGGGAGATTGAGGCTTTGAAGCTACAAAAGGAAGAGGAAGCCCAAGCTAAAGAATTGGCTCAGCTTCGACAGGAGTTGCAGGAACTTAAAGGGGGTGGTATCAAGAGTGGACTATGGTGTACCATGTGCAGTAGGCAAGGTTATACAGTAAGTGAATGTCCTTTGTTAAGTGTAACTTGCCAGCTATGCAGGAAACCTCGTCATGAAGCCCACGAATGTCAATCAAGAGGAATACCTGCAACAACATATTGGATATAAGGAGGAGCCCTACCACCAGCAAATGTAATGATGGCTGCACCGAATCAAGGTAACAATTACAAGCCTAGACATAGGGATAACTTTGGAAATGGGCCAAGGAGGCCAATTATTTGTTTCAGATATGGAGAATGTGGGCATTACCAAAGTAGTTGCACTCTACCAGAAAATGCCCGTCCTTGCAAGAACTACCCAGAGGCTAGAGGCCACTATAGTAATTGTTGTCCTAAGAACCAAGCATCTTCATCTGGGCCCCATATTCAAATGATTTATGTGTGTAAAGAAGAAATGGTAGATCAAGTCAGGATGCCATCACCATCTACCAGGGTGGTGCAATTAGAAGAAATTGAATCTTTTACAGTGCAGACAAGAAGCAAGGGGAAGGCTCAAGTAGAAATGGGTCAAGAATCAAGGATTAATGGATTGAATAAAGACAAAGAGACATCTAAAGACAAAGCTACCACATGTGCAGATACAAGGCAAAAAGAAAATCTCATAGGTACCAGTGATGCATTGGACATGCATTCAACATGGTTCTTGAGGAGTTTGATAAGTCAATTGGAGCCCATGCTCTTAAGGAATCAGAAGCTTCTAGACTACTTGAGTCCATGAAAAAGGAGGTCAGTATTTTTTATTTAATAAAGATGGATGGGAAATTCAGGTCCGAACTCTTGTAGATAATTGATGAGGTGTCCACAACAAGTTTAGTGGCAAAGGCTGTTGTTATGCATAAAGATAAAATTGTAGGGGAAGCGCCTCTCACAGATTATAAGAGCCCTCGACTAATAGTCTCTATCAAAATTCATGAGTTTCAAGGAGTTATTGTGGATGGGGGTTCTGGCATTAACTTGATTATGAACATACCATGAAAAATATTGGACTATACCCTTCAAGACCTGCAAACTTCATTGTAACACTGGCAGACCAAAGCATAGTAAAGCCTATGGGAGTGGTCCCTGCAGTCCGAGTCAAGATACAAGGTACCATCTTTAACTTAGATTTTGTTGTTTTAAGGTTGCCATAGGTACAAGGAAGTTTCCCTATGTTAATTGGGAGACCTTGGTTAAGGCATGCCAATGTGTTGCATAACTGGGGCAAGGACACAATGTGGGTAAAGCAAGAGGGAAAAGAGTTATAACAGATAATTTTAGAAGAAGGTCGAGACAATCAGAGACATAACAGCATGATGCAGACAATTGGTATTTGTATGGAAGAAGAATTATTGGACAACCCAGAAGCAGATCTATTTGAAGGAGCAAATTTATATGAAGATGAAAACATGGGCTTGGCTCCATGTAGAAGACCCATCTTCCTGCTATGGAATTTTTCCAAACTCAAGTAGAGAGGAAGCATATGAAGAAAAAGAGGACATCATTCAGGTTACTGACTTGAGTGAGACAATCTCAATCAAAGGCCTTAGAGGAGAGAAGAAAAGAAAAGCCCTTAAGTACAGCACTGATGAAGCTATTTCAAATCATATATCAAGGGCTAGTTTGTTATGGATACTGGTATGGATATCATATGTTATGTCAATTTTTATGATAGTAAGTGCAAGGCTTTACAAGGATGTGGAAGGAGTACCTACAAGTCTTTGGAAATAGAGGGTTCCATTTGATGAAGAAGCTAGAATAGTAAAAATTGAATTTTGCAGATTAAGTGATAATGTAGCTGAAACAAAGATACAAACGATGCAGTATGGAGGAGATAATATTTTTTTGAAGCATTTAGGATGGCCCTACCAAATGATCGGTGTGCCCAACAAGAAGAAAAAACAAATGAAGTGCAGTACAATTGGAGATTATGGAGGGGTTTCCCTTAGTCATCATATCATGGTTAAAGGCTTAACATCAAAACAACTAAAGATTCATGGATCACCTGGAACCCGCAAAATTTATCCAGGTTGTACATAGCCTTCTCTTGTCATTTTTGCTTAAGTTTTAGTAGTTTTTATCCATTTTCATGCTTGTTCTTCGCGTTTTTAGAAAATTTAGCAACCCTTTCATAGTCCTTTGCATAAGTATAATTTTCGAAATTTTTCTCGGAATTTGTCAAGCATTTTTTGAATTTTTCTATCATTTTTCATCCTTTTCAAATGTCATTTTCTTGCTAAATTGGAGCAATAAAGGAAGCTCTCTATGATTTTTAATGAGAAAACTCGCCTAGACCTGTAGGAAATTTTTTGAGAATTTTTTGGGTTTTTTTTTTTATTTTTTCTGTACTTTTCTCCATTTTCTAGATATTTCAAAAAAAAAACAAAGGGTCCCCTTGGATTTTTATATTTTCCAAAAAAAAAAACAACAACAAAGGGGGCAGTAAAATTTCAAAAAAAACTCTCTCTCTCTCTCTCTCTCTCTCTCTCTCTCTCTCTCTCTCTCTCTCTCTCTCTCTCTCTCTCTCTCTCTCTCTCTCTCTCTCTCTCTCTCTCTCTCTCTCTCTCTCTCTCTCTCTCTCTCTCTCTCTCTCTCTCTCTCTCTCTCTCTCTCTCTCTTTCCCCCTCCCCCCCATCCCCCCGCCCCCCCCATTTATATATATATATATATATATATATATTTATTTATTTATTTATTTATTTATTTATTTATTTATTTATTTATTTATTTATTTATTTATTTATTTATTTATTTATTTTTATTTCATTTTTTCATTTTTTTATGTATTTTGGTTATTTTATTTTTTATTTATTTCTTTTACTTTTCTTTTTTTTTTTTTT
>CM035411.1:126196847-126221847 GCA_020310875.1 Ceratopteris richardii
TTTCAAGAGTAATCTCATCAAAAATAACAAACCACACACTGAGAATGAGTTTTAACAAGTGATGACATCATCCCGATTTTCACGGGCTGCTAGAGTTTGAGACCAGTGAGCAGAAACATCAACATAACTCAAAATGTAGGAATCCAATGATTATGAAAATTTGTATGGTTATACTCACCCATAAGCTCAATCCAACAAGCTTTAAATCACTGAATTTGCATAAGTAACCACTGAGAAACACCTCTGACACGATGAGTGAAAATGTCGGGTACCTAACAGAGAAGTGAAAATGCACAGACACTGTTGACTTCAACTGAACATAACTGAAGTTTGCAACATCCAAATGACATGAAAATTTGTGAGCATATAGTAGACTTATAGATCTAACTTTACCAAGTTAAATCACTGAAAATGATGCACCAAGCTCAGAGAAAACATCTCTGCAAACTGACTGAGAAAAACTGAGAGTAATGGCAGTGAGTAGTACACTTCACAAGAACATGGAAAGATGAACTCAAATAATCATGAAAATGAAAGTATATTGCTTGTACAATACAATGACTTACTGATACATATGTGTGCCTTGTAATCACACCTTGATATGGCATAAAGCTCAACTCTTGGAGGTCTTCACATAGGTCTCTCTAACCACAACTAAAACTGCCATCTATTTATAGTTGAGTTTGGGAGGCTAACTTCCCTCAATCACTCTCCAATCAATCAATGATTGATTTGATTCTCTACCTACCACAAATCATGAATTCGTGGCTCCTCTTTCCCTTTTTGATCATGTGGACTCAACCACTTAAGATTCTCTTACTTTTACATTAAGTAAACTCTTCAAAAAATTACAAGAGGTAGTTCACAAGTGAACTTTACATAGTCTTCCTTTTAAAGCTTCTTCTAAGACTTTGTGAGACTCAAGCCAATACTTAGGCTTGTCATAGACTTGCTCCAACAGCTCCCCCTCAAGCCAAGTATGCTTGAGGTCTTCAATCTTCCAAGATTACCTGCAAACCAATCATAGCCTTGAATTTGCAAAGCTTTGTACCATCCAATGCTTTGGTTAGAATATCTTCACATTGTTGATGAGTGGACACATATGATATTTGAATCTCTTTGCTTAGAACCTTCTCTCGTACATAGTGATAATGAACTTCAATATGTTTAGTCCTTGCATGAAAAATAGGATTAGCAGCCAAATGAATAGAACTCATATTGTCACCAAAAATAGTTGGAGTTCCAAACTCCAATCCAAGATCTTTGAATAATGTCTTCATCCAGATAGCTTCTTGTGTAGCTATGGCAAGACCTCTATATTCAGCTTCAGTAGAAGAGAGAGCAACTGTGGGTTGCTTCTTGGATGACCATGAAATAAGCTTTGAACCTGCAAAGGTAAGATAACCTGAAGTGCTCCTTCTATCTTCCTTGGAGCTAGCCCAATCTGCATCAGAAAATAGCTTCAAACCTAAATCAGATACATAAGGATAATAAAGTCCTTCATTTATGGTTCCTTTGAGATACTTGAGAATCCTTTTGGCAGCATCTATATGTGGTTTCCTTGGTGTGTGCATAAATTGACTTAGCACACTCACACTGTAACATATATCTACTCTTGTCAATGTGGCATAGTTGAGACTACCCACTAGACTTTGATATGATGTGATGTCCTCTATGAGTTCACCTTCATGTGAGCTCAATTTGTGATTGACCTCCATTGGAGTACCTGCAATCTTACAATCTTGCATCTTGAATTTTGCCAACATGTCCTTAATGTACTTCCTTTGAGTGAGAAACAAACCATGATCTTTGTAGACAACTTCCAAACCTAGGAAGTAGGTAAGTGAACCCAAATCACTTATCTTGAACTCTTCTCTCATCTGATCTTTGATCTTCTTCATACCATCTGCATTATTTCCTGTCAATATAATATCATCTACATATACACATAGGTAGATGACCTCGGAATTACTCTTTTTAATAAAGAGTGAAGGATCTGCCTTGCTTGGTTGAAAGCCTTTGTCCTGCAAGAATGAAACAAGCCTGAAATTCCAAGCTCTTGGAGCTTGCTTGAGACCATACAATGCTTTGTTAAGTTTACACACATAATCAGGATAAACTTGATTCTCAAAACCAGGTGGTTGTGCCATATATACCTCTTCTGTTATCCAACCATTCAAGAATGCATTCTTTACATCTAGTTGAAGTATCTTCCAATTCTTGGAAGAGGCAATACTAAGCAAAACCCTAATAGTAGGCATCTTTGCCACAGGAGAGAAGGTCTCCTCATAATCAATTCCCTGAGTTTGTGCAAAGCCTTTTGCTACAAGCCTTGCCTTATACCTGTTAATTGAACCATCAGAATTCTTCTTGAGTTTATAGACCCATCTTGATCCTATTACCTTCATGGATGAAGTCTTGGGCACCAAATCCCAAGTGTTGTTTTCCTCAAGTGCTTCAATCTCTTCCTTCATTGCATGCTTCCATTCTGATTTTGCTTTGGCCTCTTGAAATGATGATGGCTCCTCTTGGTTTATATCATGTGCTATGTAGATAGAGTGTTTAGTTACTAATAAGGTGTCAAACCCATACCTTTCTGGTTTTTTCTTTTCCCTCATAGATCTTCTTAGGCCATGATGTGATGATTATGCCTCATGTCCAAGTTCCTGCAATTTTGCTTTACCTTTAGACTTCCATGCTTTGATCTTTTCCATCTGAGATTCTTCATCATCCTCTAAGGTGTCTTGTTCTTCAATCTTCGGTTGTTCTCTACCAAGCTTTGGAAAATCTTCTTCAAGATTATATGGTAAATTGACCTTCCTGCATGAATCTTCATACCATGAATTGTTCTCATCAAAAACTACATCTCTGCTTACCAAGAATCCTTTGTTGGTAGGGTTGTATAACCTGTAGCCCTTTTGATTGTTGTCATATCCAATAAATACACACCTTTCTGCCTTTGGATCCATCTTGCCTCTAACCTGTGAAGGAACATGAGCAAAAGCAATACATCCAAAAATTTTACAATGATCTAAGCTTGGTCTTCTTCCATTCCAAGCCTCATATGGAGTCATCCCATCAAGGGATTTTGAAGGCAACCTGTTAATCAAGTAAGTGGTTGTAGATACAGCCTCAGCCCATAAGTAATTAGGTAAATGCTTTTCATTTAACATAGACCTTGCAGCTTCAACAATTGTCCTATTCCTCCTTTCTGCCACTCCATTTTGCTCAAGAGTGTACCTTGTAGTTACCTCTCTTTTGATTCCTCTTTCTTGAAGAAAAGAATCAAACTCATGGGAGAAGTATTCTCCCCCTCCATCTGACCTTAGCCTTTTTAGTGATTTACCTGTTTGATTCTCCACAAGAGCCAAATATCTTTTGAAACATGAAAAAACTTCATCTTTGTGTTTCATAAAGAATAGGATAGTCCATCTGCTGCAATCATCAATAAAGGAAACATAATACCTTGATCCAGATATTGAAGCTTCCTTGCTAGGTCCCCATACATCTGTATGAACCAACTCCAAGAGATCTCCATGCATATAACCTTTCTTCATGAATGGTAGCCTGTGAGACTTTCCAAATTGACATGCACTACACTTATAAATCATATGTTATTTTGACAAATTAGGAAGTCCAAGTACACTTTGGTCCCTACAGATTTGCTTTAATGACCTTTCACCAATATGTGCTAACCTTTTGTGCCATACTTCCAATTCTATGAGTGTCTGACTACCATAATTAAAGAGAGCAATGTTTCTAGTGTTCTGTAATTCAAATGAGAACAATCTACCTGTCTTTTCACCTTTTGCAATTCTTCTGAATCCTTGACTTGGATCTTCAACAAATGCTCCTGCTTTTGTGAACCTGACCTGCAACCCTTTCTCTACTATCTGCCCAACACTTATCAAATTCTTTGTAATGGTAGGGACATAGAGTACCTTACTGAGTAGGTTGATGTTTCCATCAGGTGCTTTGACATTGCCTATTTTCTCCACAGGATGTTTTGTATCATCTCCTATTTGTACCTCATGCTTATTCCTTGGATCTTCTAAATCTGATTGGAGTGCCACATTCCCTGCCACATGATTTGAACAACCTGAATCTATGTAGAAAACATGCTCATCAGATTTACCTTGTGGCATAGCCATGTTCATGATCAATAATGAATCCTCTTTGTTTGAGTCTTCTGTGTAGTTATTGTAGTCTCTCCTTCCTTTGTAGCCTCCTTGATAGTTTGAATGATTGTAGTTGTTGTAGTTGCCATGGTAGTTGTTGAACCCTTCTCTTGAGTAGCCATAACTTCCTCTATTGTATCCTCTGCCTCTTTGATTCCTAGAATTCCTAAAGCAATTTTCAGTTGTATGATTAGTTAATCCACAAATAGAACATGAGTTGGAGTCTTGGGATCTCCCCCTGCCTTGTCTACCTCCTCTTCCTCTACCTCTGCCATGTCTTCCTCTACCTGCATAGTAGCTTGATATGTACCTGCTTCATCATCCACTTTCTTTGCCTTTCCTTTGTTATCTTTAGACTTGCTTTTATCCGTGTATAAAGCTGAAGATTGATTACCTTTAGAGCTTTCTCCATTTTTGATAAGCTTTGCCACTTGAGTAAGTAGTTGTCCAATGAGTGTGTTGAAATCAAGTACATGCATGTCCATGTACAAATCCATAGCTGTGGTGAATGCTTCCCACGTCATCTGCCTTCAATCCATTGATGACCTGCCTTACAATTTGCTCTTCATCTATTACCTCTCCAATGCTTCCCAACTGATCCGCTATGTCCTTGAGCTTTGTGACAAAATCAGTCACATTTTGTTTGGGAGCCTTCTTGAGAGTTGTGAAATCCAACCATAGTTGATGCTTCCTAGCTTTAGTACTTGAAGAAAAGAAAGCTTCAAGTGCATCCCACACTTCCTGAGATGTCTTACAACTTTTAATGTGAGGCAACAAAAAATCTGAGATAGAGTTGAGGAGATAAGACCTTGCAAGTGCATCCTTGGAGCACCATGTGCTCAATCTTTCTTGCTCTTCTTGTGTTGGTTGACTTTTGTTCCTCAACCTTGGCATAACTTCATCTCCAGCCACATAACCATATAAACTTATACCTTGGAGATAGGCTTCCATTCTTAATGACCAAGCTGAGTAGTTACCTCTGTCTAATTTGTCAATTGATGAAGGAAATCCATCTGCCATGTTGTCCAACCTTGCTCTGATACCACTGTGAAGAGATGGATAGGTATGTGCTTGAAGATGAAGAGGTGTTGCAAAATCCTTGATCCACACCAGCCAAATGAACTCCAGGAGTATATGGTGGGCCCTTTTAGCTTGCCAATGGATTTATTAGACACCCTATGTACCTTGGAAGATCACTCTCAAAAAGATAGATCAAAACAGATAAGTTGGAGTTAGCTCAGAGGTGAAAACTTGCTATTCTTGGTTCATACACCTGTCCAGTGTTTTACATAATTCTCTGAGCACAGCCGCAATTAGCTTAATTCCTCTTGGGGAAGTCTAGATAACTTAAAGAGCTAACTTTCAAGAGTAATCTCATCAAAAATAACAAACCACACACTGAGAATGAGTTTTAACAAGTGATGACATCATCCCGATTTTCACGGGCTGCTACAGTTTGAGACCAGTGAGCAGAAAAATCAACATAACGCAAAATGTAGGAATCCAATGATTATGAAAATTTGTATGGTTATACTCGACTGTAATCGAAATCCAACAAGCTTTAAATCACTGAATTTGGATACGTAACCACTGAGAAACACCTCTGACAAGATGAGTGAAAAAGCCGGGTACCTGACAGAGAGGTGAAAATGCACAGACATTGTTGACTTCAACTGAACATAACTGAAGATTGCAACATCCAAATGACATGAAAACTTGTGAGCATATAGTAGACTTAAAGAGCTAACTTTACCAAGTTGAAACACTGAAAATGATGCACCAAGCTCAGAGAAAACATCTCTGCAAGCTGACTGAGAAAAACTGAGAGTAATGGCAGTGAGTAGTACACTTCACAAGAACATGGAAAGATGAACTCAAATAATCATGAAAATGAAAGTATATTGCTTGTACAATACAATGACTTACTGATACATATGTGTGCCTTGTAATCACACCTTGATATGGCATAAAGATCAGCTCTTGGAGGTCTTCACATAGGTCTCTCTAACCACGACTAAAACTGCCATCTATTTATAGTTGAGTTTGGGAGGATAACTTCCCTCAATCACTCTCCAATCAATCAATGATTGATTTTATTCTCTACCTACCACAAATCACAAATTCGTGGCTCCTCTTTCCCTTTTTGATCATGTGGACTCAACCACTTAAGATTCTCTTACTTTTACATTAAGTAAACTCTTCAAAAAATTACAAGAGGTAGTTCACAAGTGAACTTTACATAGTCTTCTTTTTAAAGCTTCTTCTAAGACTTTGTGATACTCAAGCCAATACTTAGGCTTGTCATAGACTTCCTCCAACAGCTTCCCCTCAAGCCAAGTATGCTTGAGGTCTTCAATCTTCCAAGATTACCTGCAAACCAATCATAGCCTTGAATTTGCAAAGCTTTGTACCATCCAATGCTTTGGTTAGAATATCTTCACATTGTTGATGAGTGGACACATATGATATTTGAATCTCTTTGCTTAGAACCTTCTCTCGTACATAGTGATAATGAGCTTCAATATGTTTAGTCCTTGCATGAAAAATAGGATTAGCAGCCAAATGAATAGAACTCATATTGTCACCAAAAATAGTTGGAGTTCAAAACTCCAATCCAAGATCTTTGAATAATGTCTTCATCCACATAGCTTCTTGTGTAGCTATGGCAAGACCTCTATATTCAGCTTCAGTAGAAGAGAGAGCAACTGTGGGTTGCTTCTTGGATGACCATGAAATAAGCTTTGAACCTGCAAAGGTAAGATAACCTGAAGTGCTCCTTCTATCTTCCTTGGAGCTAGCCCAATCTGCATCAGAAAATAGCTTCAAACCTAAATCAGATACATAAGGATAATAAAGTCCTTCATTTATGGTTCCTTTGAGATACTTGAGAATCCTTTTGGCAGCATCTATATGTGGTTTCCTTGGTGTGTGCATAAATTGACTTAGCACACTCACACTGTAACATATATCTACTCTTGTCAATGTGGCGTAGTTGAGACTACCCACTAGACTTTGATATGATGTGATGTCCTCTATGAGTTCACCTTCATGTGAGCTCAATTCCTGATTGACCTCCATTGGAGTACCTGCAATCTTACAATCTTGCATCTTGAATTTTGCCAACATGTCCTTAATGTACTTCCTTTGAGTGAGAAACAAACCATGATCTTTGTAGACAACTTCCAAACCTAGGAAGTAGGTAAGTGAACCCAAATCACTTATCTTGAACTCTTCTCTCATCTGATCTTTGATCTTCTTCATACCATCTGCATCATTTTCTGTCAATATAATATCATCTACATATACACATAGGTAGATGACCTCGGAATTACTCTTTTTAATAAAGAGTGAAGGATCTGCCTTGCTTGGTTGAAAGCCTTTGTCCTGCAAGAATGAAACAAGCCTGAAATTCCAAGCTCTTGGAGCTTGCTTGAGACCATACAATGCTTTGTTAAGTTTACACACATAATCAGGATAAACTTGATTCTCAAAACCAGGTGGTTGTGCCATATATACCTCTTCTGTTATCCAACCATTCAAGAATGCATTCTTTACATCTAGTTGAAGTATCTTCCAATTCTTGGAAGAGGCAATACTAAGCAAAACCCTAATAGTAGGCATCTTTGCCACAGGAGAGAAGGTCTCCTCATAATCAATTCCCTGAGTTTGTGCAAAGCCTTTTGCTACAAGCCTTGCCTTATACCTGTTAATTGAACCATCAGAATTTCTCTTGAGTTTATAGACCCATCTTGATCCTATTACCTTCATGGATGAAGTCTTGGGCACCAAATCCCAAGTGTTGTTTTCCTCAAGTCAATCTCTTCCTTCATTGCATGCTTCCATTCTGATTTTGCTTTGGCCTCTTGAAATGATGATGGCTCCTCTTGGTTTATATCCTGTGCTATGTAGATAGAGTGTTTAGTTACTAATGAGGTGTCAAACCCATACCTTTTTGGTTTTTTCTTTTCCCTCATAGATCTTCTTAGGCCATGATGTGATGATTATGCCTCATGTCCAAGTTCCTGCAATTTTGCTTTACCTTTAGACTTCCATGCTTTGATCTTTTCCATCTGAGATTCTTCATCATCCTCTAAGGTGTCTTGTTCTTCAATCTTCGGTTGTTCTCTACCAAGCTTTGGAAAATCTTCTTCAAGATTATATGGTAAATTGACCTTCCTGCATGAATCTTCATACCATGAATTGTTCTCATCAAAAACTACATCTCTGCTTACCAAGAATCCTTTGTTGGTAGGGTTGTATAACCTGTAGCCCTTTTGATTGTTGTCATATCCAATAAATACACACCTTTCTGCCTTTGGATCCATCTTGCCTCTAACCTGTGAAGGAACATGAGCAAAAGCAATACATCCAAAAATTTTACAATGATCTAAGCTTGGTCTTCTTCCATTCCAAGCCTCATATGGAGTCATCACATCAAGGGATTTTGAAGGCAACCTGTTAATCAAGTAAGTAATTGTAGATACAGCCTCAGCCCATAAGTAATTAGGTAAATGCTTTTCATTTAACATAGACATTGTAGCTTCAACAATTGTCCTATTCCTCCTTTCTGCCACTCCATTTTGCTCAAGAGTGTACCTTGTAGTTACCTCTCTTTTGATTCCTCTTTTTTGAAGAAAAGAATCAAACTCATGGGAGAAGTATTCTCCCCCTCTATCTGACCTTAGCCTTTTTAGTGATTTACCTGTTTGATTCTCCACAAGAGCCAAATATCTTTTGAAACATGAAAAAACTTCATCTTTGTGTTTCATAAAGAATAGGATAGTCCATCTGCTGCAATCATCAATAAAGGAAACATAATACCTTGATCCAGATATTGAAGCTTCCTTGCTAGGTCCCCATACATCTGTATGAACCAACTCCAAGAGATCTCCATGCATATAACCTTTCTTCATGAATGGTAGCCTGTGAGACTTTCCAAATTGACATGCACTACACTTATAAATCATATGTTGTTTTGACAAATTAGGAAGTCCAAGTACACTTTGGTCCCTGCAGATTTGCTTTAATGACCTTTCACCAATATGTGCTAACCTTTTGTGCCATACTTCCAATTCTGTGAGTGTCTGACTACCATAATTAAAGACAGCAATGTTTCTAGTGTCCTGTAATTCAAATGTGAACAATCTACCTGTCTTTTCACCTTTTGCAATTCTTATAAATCTTTGACTTGGATCTTCAACAAATGCTCCTCCTTTTGTGAACCTGACTTGCAACCCTTTCTCTACTATCTGCCCAACACTTATCAAATTCTTTGTAATGGTAGGGACATAGAGTACCTTACTGAGTAGGTTGATGTTTCTATCAGGTGCTTTGACATTGCCTATTTTCTCCACAGGATGTTTTGTATCATCTCCTGTTTGTACCTCATGCTTATTCCTTGGATCTTCTAAATCTGATAGGAGTGCCACATTTCCTGCCACATGATTTGAACAACCTGAATCTATGTAGAAAACATGCTCATCAGATTTACCTTGTGGCATAGCCATGTTCATGATCAATAATGAATCCTCTTTGTTTGAGTCTTCTGTGTAGTTATTGTAGTCTCTCCTTCCTTTGTAGCCTCCTTCATAGTTTGAATGATTGTAGTTGTCGTAGTTGCCATGGTAGTTGTTGAACCTTCCTCTTGAGTAGCCATAACTTCCTCTATTGTATCCTCTGCCTCTTTGATTCCTGGAATTCCTAAAGCAATTTTCAGTTGTATGATTAGTTAATCCACAAATAGAACATGAGTTGGAGTCTTGGGATCTCCCCTTGCCTTGTCTACCTCCTCTTCCTCTACCTCTGCCATGTCTTCCTCTACCTGCATAGTAGCTTGATATGTACCTGCTTCATCATCCACTTTCTTTGCCTTTCCTTTGCTATCTTTAGACTTGCTTTTATCCGTGTATAAAGTTGAAGATTGATTACCTTTAGAGATTTCTCCATTTTTGATAAGCTTTGCCTCTTGAGTAAGTAGTTGTCCAATGAGTGTGTTGAAATCAGGTACATGCATGTCCATGTACAAATCCATAGCTGTGGTGAATGCTTCCCACTTGTCATCTGCCTTCAAGCCATTGATGACCTGCCTTACAATTTGCTCTTCATCTATTACCTCTCCAATGCTTCCCAACTGATCCGCTATGTCCTTGAGCTTTGTGACAAAATCAGTCACATTTTGTTTGGGAGCCTTCTTGAGAGGCCATAGTTGATGTTTCTTAGCTTTAGTACTTGAAGAAAAGAAAGCTTCAAGTGCATCCCACACTTCCTGAGATGTCTTACAACTTCTAATGTGAGGCAACAAAAAATCTGAGATAGAGTTGAGGAGATAAGACCTTGCAAGTGCATCCTTGGAGCACCATGTGCTCAATCTTTCTTGCTCTTCTTGTGTTGGTTGACTTTTGTTCCTCAAACTTGGCATAACTTCATCTCCAGCCACATAACCATATAAACTTCTACCTTGGAGATAGGCTTCCATTCTTAATGACCAAGCTGAGTAGTAACCTCTGTCTAATTTGTCAATTGATGAAGGAAATCCATCTGCCATGTTGTCCAACCTTGCTCTGATACCACTGTGAAGAGATGGATAGGTATGTGCTTGAAGATGAAGAGGTGTTGCAAAATCCTTGATCTACACCAGCCAAATGAACTCCAGGAGTATATGGTGGGCCCTTTTAGCTTGCCAATGGATGTATTAGACACCCTATGTACCTTGGAAGATCACTCTCAAAACGATAGATCAAAACAGATAAGTTGGAGTTAGCTCAGAGGTGAAAACTTGCTATTCTTGGTTCATACATCTGTCCAGTGTTTTACATAATTCTCTGAGCACAGCAGCAATTAGCTTAATTCCTCTTGGGGAAGTCTAGATAACTTAAAGAGTTAACTTTCAAGAGTAATCTCATCAAAAATAACAAACCACACACTGAGAATGAGTTTTAACAAGTGATGACATCATCCCGATTTTCACGGGCTGCCACAGTTTGAGACCAGTGAGCAGAAACATCAACATAACTCAAAATGTAGGAATCCAATGATTATGAAAATTTGTATGGTTATACTCGACCATACGCTGAATCGAACAAGCTTTTAATCACTGAATTTGGATAAGTAACGACTGAGAAACACCTCTGACAAGATGAGTGAAAAAGTCGGGTACCTGACAGAGAAGTGAAAATGCACGGACGCTGTTGACTTCAACTGAACATAACTGAAGATTTCAACATCCAAATGACATGCAAATTTGTGAGCATATAATAGACTTATAGAGCTAACTTTACCAAGTTAAATCACTGAAAATGATGCACCAAGCTCAGAGAAAACATCTCTGAAAGCTGATTGAGAAAAATTGAGAGTAATGGCAGTGAGTAGTACACTTCACAAGAACATGGAAAGATGAACTCAAATAATCATGAAAATGAAAGTATATTGCTTGTACAATACAATGACTTACTGATACATATGTGTGCCTTGTAATCACACCTTGATATGGCATAAAGATCAGCTCTTGGAGGTCTTCACATAGGTCTCTCTAACCACGACTAAAACTGCCATCTATTTATAGTTGAGTTTGGGAGGCTAACTTCCCTCAATCACTCTCCAATCAATCAATGATTGATTTTATTCTCTACCTACCACAAATCACAAATTCGTGGCTCCTCTTTCCCTTTTTGATCATGTGGACTCAACCACTTAAGATTCTCTTACTTTTACATTAAGTAAACTCTTCAAAAAATTACAAGAGGTAGTTCACAAGTGAACTTTACATAGTCTTCTTTTTAAAGCTTCTTCTAAGACTTTGTGAGACTCAAGCCAATACTTAGGCTTGTCATAGACTTGCTCCAACAGCTCCCCCTCAAGCCAAGTATGCTTGAGGTCTTCAATCTTCCAAGATTACCTGCAAACCAATCATAGCCTTGAATTTGCAAAGCTTTGTACCATCCAATGCTTTGGTTAGAATATCTGCACATTGTTGATGAGTGGACACATATGATATTTGAATCTCTTTGCTTAGAACCTTCTCTCGTACATAGTGATAATGAACTAATATGTTTAGTCCTTGCATGAAAAATAGGATTAGCAGCCAAATGAATAGAACTCATATTGTCACCAAAAATAGTTCGAGTTCCCAACTCCAATCCAAGATCTTTGAATAATGTCTTCATCCACATAGCTTCTTGTGTAGCTATGGCAAGACCTCTATATTCAGCTTCAGTAGAAGAGAGAGCAACTATGGGTTGCTTCTTGGATAACCATGAAATAAGCTTTGAACCTGCAAAGATAAGATAACATGAAGTGCTCCTTCTATCTTCCTTGGAGCCAGCCCAATCTGCATTAGAAAATAGCTTCAAACCTAAATCAGATACATAGGGATAATAAAGTCCTTCATTTATGGTTCCTTTGAGATACTTGAGAATCCTTTTGGCAGCATCCATATGTGGTTTCCTTGGTGTGTGCATAAATTGACTTAGCACACTCACACTGTAACATATATCTACTCTTGTCAATGTGGCATAGTTGAGACTACCCACTAGACTTTGATATGATGTGATGTCCTCTATGAGTTCACCTTCATGTGAGCTCAATTTGTGATTGACCTCCATTGGAGTACCTGCAATCTTACAATCTTGCATCTTGAATTTTGCCAACATGTCCTTAATGTACTTCCTTTGAGTGAGAAACAAACCATGATCTTTGTAGACAACTTCCAAACCTAGGAAGTAGGTAAGTGAACCCAAATCACTTATCTTGAACCCTTCTCTCATCTGATCTTTGATCTTCTTCATACCATCTGCATCATTTCCTGTCAATATAATATCATCTACATATACACATAGGTAGATGACCTCGGAATTACTCTTTTTAATAAAGAGTGAAGGATCTGCCTTGCTTGGTTGAAAGCCTTTGTCCTCAAGGAATGAAACAAGCCTGATATTCCAAGCTCTTGGAGCTTGCTTGAGACCATACAATGCTTTGTTAATTTTACACACATAATCAGGATAAACTTGATTCTCAAAACGAGGTGGTTGTGCCATATATACCTCTTCTGTTATCCAACCATTCAAGAATGCATTCTTTACATCTAGTTGAAGTATCTTCCAATTCTTGGAAGAGGCAATACTAAGCAAAACCCTAATAGTAGGCATCTTTGCCACAGGAGAGAAGGTCTCCTCATAATCAATTCCCTGAGTTTGTGCAAAGCCTTTTGCTACAAGCCTTGCCTTATACCTGTTAATTGAACCATCAGAATTCTTCTTGAGTTTATAGACCCATCTTGAGCCTATTACCTTCATGGATGAAGTCTTGGGCACCAAATCCCAAGTGTTGTTTTCCTCAAGTGCTTCAATCTCTTCCTTTATTGCATGCTTTCATTCTGATTTTGCTTTGGCCTCTTCAAATGATGATGGCTCCTCTTGGTTTATATCCTGTGCTATGTAGATAGAGTGTTTAGTTACTAATGAGGTGTCAAACCCATACCTTTTTGGTTCTTTCTTTTCCCTCATAGATCTTCTTAGGCCATGATGTGATGATTCTGCCTCATGTCCAAGTTCCTGCAATTTTGCTTTACCTTAAGACTTCCATGCTTTGATCTTTTCCATCTGAGATTCTTCATCATCCTCTGAGGTGTCTTGTTCTTCAATCTTCAGTTGTTCTCTACCAAGCTTTGGAAAATCCTCTTCAAGATTATATGGTAAATTGACCTTCCTGCATGACTCTTCATACCATGAATTGTTCTCATCAAAAACTACATCTCTCCTTACCAAGAATCCTTTGTTGGTAGGATTGTATAACTTGTAGCCCTTTTGATTGTTGTCATATCCAATAAATACACACCTTTCTGCCTTTGGATCCATCTTGCCTCTAACCTGTGAAGGAACATGAGCAAAAGCAATACATCCAAAAATTTTACAATGATCTAAGCTTGGTCTTCTTCCATTCCAAGCCTCATATGGAGTCATCCCATCAAGGGATTTTGAAGGCAACCTGTTAATCAAGTAAGTGGCTATAGATACAGCCTCAGCCCATAAGTAATTAGGTAAATGCTTTTCATTTAACATAGACCTTGCAGCTTCAACAATTGTCCTATTCCTCCTTTCTGCCACTCCATTTTGCTCAGGAGTGTACCTTGTAGTTACCTCTCTTTTGATTCCTCTTTCTTGAAGAAAAGAATCAAACTCATGGGAGAAGTATTCTCCCCCTCCATCTGACCTTAGCCTTTTTAGTGATTTACCTGTTTGATTCTTCACAAGAGCCAAATATCTTTTGAAACATGAAAAAACTTCATCTTTGTGTTTCATAAAGAATAGGATAGTCCATCTGCTGCAATCATCAATAAAGGAAACATAATACCTTGATCCAGATATTGAAGCTTCCTTGCTAGGTCCCCATACATCTGTATGAACCAACTCCAAGAGATCTCCATGCATATAACCTTTCTTCATGAATGGTAGCCTGTGAGACTTTCCAAATTGACATGCACTACACTTATAAATCATATGTTGTTTTGACAAATTAGGAAGTCCAAGTACACTTTGGTCCCTGGAGATTTGCTTTAATGACCTTTCACCAATATGTGCTAACCTTTTGTGAAGAGAGCAATGTTTCTAGTGTCCTGTAATTCAAATGTGAACAATCTACCTATCTTTTCACCTTTTGCAATTCTTCTGAATCCTTGACTTGGATCTTCAACAAATGCTCTTGCTTTTGTGAACCTGACTTGCAACCGTTTCTCTACTATCTGCCCAACACTTATCAAATTCTTTGTAATGGTAGGGACATAGAGTACCTTACTGAGTAGGTTGATGTTTCCATCAGGTGCTTTGACATTGCCTATTTTCTCCACAGGATGTTTTGTATCATCTCCTGTTTGTACCTCATGCTTATTCCTTGGATCTTCTAAATCTGATAGGAGTGCCACATTTCCTGCCACATGATTTGAACAACCTGAATCTATGTAGAAAACATGCTCATCAGATTTACCTTGTGGCATAGCCATGTTCATGATCAATAATGAATCCTCTTTGTTTGAGTCTTCTGTGTAGTTATTGTAGTCTCTCCTTCCTTTGTAGCCTCCTTGATAGTTTGAATGACTGTAGTTGTTGTAGTTGCCATGGTAGTTGTTGAACCTTCCTCTTGAGTAGCCATAACTTCCTCTATTGTATCCTCTGTCTCTTTGATTCCTGGAATTCCTAAAGCAATTTTCAGTTGTATGATTAGTTAATCCACAAATAGAACATGAGTTGGAGTCTTGGGATCTCCCCCTGCCTTGTCTACCTCCTCTTCCTCTACCTCTGCCATGTCTTCCTCTACCTGCATAGTAGTTTGATATGTATTTGCTTCATCATCCACTTTCTTTGCCTTTCCTTTGTTATCTTTAGACTTGCTTTTATCCGTGTATAAAGTTGAAGATTGATTACCTTTAGAGCTTTCTCCATTTTTGATAAGCTTTGCCTCTTGAGTAAGTAGTTGTCCAATGAGTGTGTTGAAATCAGGTACATGCATGTCCATGTACAAATCCATAGCTGTGGTGAATGCTTCCCACTTATCATCTGCCTTCAAGCCATTGATGACCTGCCTTACAATTTGCTCTTCATCTATTACCTCTCCAATGCTTCCCAACTGATCCGCTATGTCCTTGAGCCTTGTGACAAAATGAGTCACATTTTGTTTGGGAGCCTTCTTGAGAGTTGTGAAATCCAGCCATAGTTGATGCTTGCTAGCTTTAGTACTTGAAGAAAAGAAAGCTTCAAGTGTACCCCACACTTCCTGAGATGTCTTACAACTTCTAATGTGAGGCAACAAAAAATCTGAGATAGAGTTGAGGAGATAAGACCTTGCAAGTGCATCCTTGGAGCACCATGTGCTCAATCTTTCTTCCTCTTCTTGTGTTGGTTGACTTTTGTTCCTGAAACTTGGCATAACTTCATCTCCGGCCACATAACCATATAAACTTCTACCTTGGAGATAGGCTTCCATTCTTAATGACCAAGCTGAGTAGTTACCTCTGTCTAATTTGTCAATTGATGAAGGAAATCCATCTGCCATGTTGTCCAACCTTGCTCTGATACCACTGTGAAGAGATGGATAGGTATGTGCTTGAAGATGAAGAGGTGTTGCAAAATCCTTGATCTACACCAGCCAAATGAACTCCAGGAGTATATGGTGGGTCCTTTTAGCTTGTCAATGGATGTATTAGACACCCTATGTACCTTGGAAGATCACTCTCAAAAAGATAGATCAAAACAGATAAGTTGGAGTTAGCTCAGAGGTGAAAACTTGCTATTCTTGATTCATACACCTGTCCAGTGTTTTACATAATTCTCTGAGTACAGCAGCAATTAGCTTAATTCCTCTTGGGGAATCTAGATAACTTAAAGAGCTAACTTTCAAGAGTAATCTCATCAAAAATAACAAACCACACACTGAGAATGAGTTTTAACAAGTGATGACATCATCCCGATTTTCACGGGCTGCTACAGTTTGAGACCAGTGAGCAGAAAAATCAACATAACGCAAAATGTAGGAATCCAATGATTATGAAAATTTGTATGGTTATACTCGACCGTAAGCTGAATCCAACAAGCTTTAAATCACTGAATTTGGATAAGTAAGCACTGAGAAACACCTCTGACAAGATGAGTGAAAAAGTCGGGTACCTGACAGAGAAGTGAAAATGCACAGAAACTATTGACTTCAACTGAACATAACTGAAGATTGCAACATCCAAATGACATGAAAATTTGTGAGCATATAGTAGATTTATAGAGCTAACTTTACCAAGTTAAATCACTGAAAATGATGCACCAAGCTCAGAGAAAACATCTCTGCAAGCTGACTGAGAAAAATTGAGAGTAATGGCAGTGAGTAGTACACTTCACAAGAACATGGAAAGATGAACTCAAATAATCATGAAAATGAAAGTATATTGCTTGTACAATACAATGACTTACTGATACATATGTGTGCCTTGTAATCACACCTTGATATGGCATAAAGCTCAGCTCTTGGAGGTCTTCACATAGGTCTCTCTAACCACGACTAAAACTGCCATCTATTTATAGTTGAGTTTGGGAGGCTAACTTCCCTCAATCACTCTCCAATCAATCAATGATTGATTTGATTCTCTACCTACCACAAATCACGAATTTGTGGCTCCTCTTTCCCTTTTTGATCATGTGGACTCAACCACTTAAGATTCTCTTACTTTTACATTAAGTAAACTCTTCAAAAAATTACAAGAGGTAGTTCACAAGTGAACTTTACATAGTCTTCTTTTTAAAGTTTCTTCTAAGACTTTGTGAGACTCAAGCGAATACTTAGGCTTGTCATACACTTGCTCCAACATGAGATGTGCATTAGTGCCTGAACAACAATGCTGGAAATGGGATGATAAAGCAGTAAAATGTATTTTTGATGGGTACAATTGTGAAAGTGAAAGCTATCCTCTGTACCATCCACAGACTAAATGCATTTTGGTTAGCCATAATGTTGTTTTTTTCGAAGATGCTATTCAGCCATTACTTTCATGTAATAAGAAGACATTTGTTAGCTCCAAAGACATGTATGATACTTTGTTGCCTCTTTTTACAAGTGGATAGTCTAGTGTTGGTCCTAATAGGGCAACTTCTCAGCCTTTATAGACTTCATGTGATGATGCAAATCATTCCATTTCTGATGCAGATTTGCATGATGCACTTGTTGATGAGAGAGCTAATATTGAGGAGGCAAAAACTATGCCAAAATGTCTGGTGCAAACCTTGCGTGACAGCAAATTAGATGCACCTCTATCATATTGTACAGGTTTAGGCTCTCATAGTGCCGCTTTTGCATCAGATTGCTATGCTATGGCTGCCTCTAGTCTCTGTGATGAGAATGAGCCTGTTTCATTTGATGAAGCACAAAATTCAGAACATTGAATGGTTGCGATGCAATCTGAATATGATGTTATAATGAAGAATGGATCCTGGTCTTTGTGTGACTTACCTCTTGGCAAGAAGGCCATTGGCACTAAGTGGGTATACAAGTTGAAGTGTAAGCCTAATGAAATAGTTGACAGCCATAAGGCTATGCTTGTTACAAAGGGTTATGCTTAGGAAAGAGGAATTGATTTTGATGAGACATTCGCTCCTACTTGTCAAATGACTATTCTTCATAGCATCTATGCACTTGCAGCTCATTATGGTTCGAATGTACATCAGTGGGACATTAAAACTGCATTTATGAATGGTGATTTGCATGAAGTGTATGTTTTTCAACCCTGTGGATTTGTGTAGAAAGGGCATGAAAATCAAGTGTGTAGGATAAAGAACGCATTATATGGATAAAAGCAAGCACCACGTGCTTGGTATGAAAAGATACATGCCTATTTGATTGCACATGGTTTTGAGAACTGTCCAACTCAAAGCACCTTATATGTTAAGCGTGAAAATGATGTGCTTCTCATCATTGTTATGTATGTTGATGGCATGTTGCTCACTGGTCCTCATGAGAAGCATATTGCTGATTTTAAGGTTGATTTGCATGCCTCATTTTAGATGTCAGATTTGGGACATTTGCATCATTATTTGGGCATTCAATTTATGCAAGTTGATGGTAGAATAGCTTTGTATCAAACGAAATATATTGACATATTATTGCAGCATTTTGGTCTTGAAGACTATAAACCTATTGCCACTCCTATAAAGACTAGTTTACGATTGAGTCTTCATGATTCTAGAGATGCATTTGATGTTGTTCTCTATTAGCGGTCTGTTGATGCTTGATTTAACTATGCATTACTAAGTGATTTTTTTTTTATTTTCTGAGTCGGGGATGGGGGCCCAAGGAGGCTTACCCACTCAGAAGGCAAAATCTATCCATCGCTTCATCTTCCGAAGAAGACTTATACATGACCTTGCAACCCGAAGATTGTGGTCAACTAACCACGAGGGATCAATGCGGTGAGATACCCAATGCCCCGATAACGACATTGGAGTATGTAGACTTGGAACGAATTCCTCACCAAGCTAAAGTACCTACCCGACGTGTTCTCAAAAAAGGAACGACATACGTACAAGGAGCGTCGGCTCACAAGAAGAGTCTGCACACTAGTTCCAAGTCTCCCATCTCTTCACTGGCAACCGATGAAACTATGCCCATAACTTGAAGCACCAGAGTTCTCGCAAATTCAGCCCATGAATCTTCATCTCCCTCACACCAAGCAACTGAAAACGGGACGCGAGAGGGATCAGATAGGAGAATGACATCCTCTTCTCCGAAGAGGATCCGTCAATTATCAAAGAGAACTCTCATAAACTTCAATATAGCTTCACCCAGGAAGGAAGCAACCAAGAGGAACTTAGCTACTCCCTCGTAGAGCGCGGATTAGGCCTAACCCAATGGGTCAAGCGAACTCCACGAGTCTCCCCTCCAAGGAGGATTAGGGTCATAACCAAAGGAAATACGTGGTCATAATCCAACCGATGAATTAAATCGTTGATAAGAGGATCCAACCATCTCCCCCTAAGAGCTGCCACCACACTACATTCCAACATTACATGGGATACGAAACCATATCTCTCCACCTCAGCACAAAGGGGACATCTACTTTTGCCTCTCCCCTCCATCCTATCTGCCAAGTACAGCCCCCCTATTCTAGCAAGCATAAGCATGCACTCAACAGTTGGACTAAGCAAATAGCTGCAAGCATTTCTATGAAGGTAACCTTGTGATTCCGTCAAATTAAATTCGAGATAGGGACTGAAAGTAGCAGAATGATTTGCCGATTCCCACTTTGCCCAGACATGAAACCTCAACGAGTTGAGGATGGCTTCCCGTACATATCTTTCCTTCCACCACTTCGTTCGAGAAATCCACGTCCACTTCTCGAATCGAGATCCCATCGGTTTCTATAGCAAATCCTCGAGCCAAGTTAGGCTATCCAGATACTTCCCAAAAAGTCGTCCCCTCATGCCACCAAAATAGGCTACTAGCAGAGGAATATGGAACTCTCTATGCATCACAACACCAGCAACCGTAGTAGATCGTGCCCCTTTGCCACGGATCATCTGCATCCCCGTTGCCACCAACCTCTCAAGCTTCCCAAAAAGATTCTGCCCATGGGCCCCCATCAATTCCGCCCTATGGGAAAGACCTATTGCACAAGTGTTGGCAAGCAAAAAGAGACTTCCTTTCCTTGTCTTCACAATTTTTAATGATCATTTCGATAGAGAAGTTAGAATCAACCTCCACACCCAGGTAAGTATACTTTTCCCCTACTGGGATCCTAGCATCACTAAGCAACAAGCCATACATCTGCAGCGCCGCTATCTCACCATCACCTCCAAAAAACGCGAAGGTCATGCACTTGTCCACCCCAAACTCCATGCCCCACAACCTCGCCCACTCACTGATATGATCCAAAGATTTTTGGAGCTCAGCTGGGCTATCCGCAAACAATACGAGATCATCTACGAATAGAAGACCTTTAAGTCGACCAATTCCGAGTATATCGAGTCCCCAATTGTCTCCCCCTTGATCTAGAATATCGGTGAGATATTCAGTTTGTTGTCTCACATATGAGTAGGTTTATGCATTGCCCAGCTGTCAAGCATTGGCAGGCGGTTAAGCGCATCTTTCGCTACTTGAGTGGTACCCGACTACTTGGATTGTTTTATCCCAAGGGGAGATAACCACTCTCAAATTTACATGCTTTTTTTTACTCTGATTGGGTTGGTTGCTATGATACTCGTGTGTCCATCAATCGTTTTTGTTTCATGCTTGGTAGCTCATACATATCTTGCTTAAACAAGAAGAAGCAACCTCCTGTGGCCACTTCCAGTTGTGAGGCTAAGTATAGGGCAGCTTTCACAACGACTGTTGAGTGCGTGTGTGTAGCTCAGACGCCTTATGGCTGATTTGGGTGCTAGTCAGTCTTCTGCCACCACCATCTTCACTGATAGTCAGAGCGCATTGGTAGTTGCAAAGAACCCTGTGTTCCATGCTCGCACTAAGCACATTGAGGTGCATTATCATTATGTCAAGGAGAGGTTCTTTGCTAGAGAGATCAGCTTGGTATATGTGCCCACGCAGGAGAACATTGTAGTAGACCTTTTCACAAAGGCTCTACCTAGGGAGAAGTTTGAAGCTATCATTTTCTTCATCTAGAATGGATCCACATAATTTATTATATTCCACTCCATGTCGATTATCACAAAGATCAACTTTTGTGATTGCTTTAACTGCACTTGTAGATATCTATCCTTACCCCATTGAATGACAAGTTCCATTGAAGAATGTAACATTCAATTTTAATCTCTAAAACTTTCATATATTGCTTCAAAAATGCAAAGGAGAAAATGAAGGAACTCAAATTCCATTGTCTATGTCTTTATGGAGAAGGGGCTACAAAACATATCATTATTGTGTTGAGAAGTACATTAATCCCTCATGGTGTTTCGACATCAATCTCATCCATCAACTCAATATAAGTTATTCTCACCTCACAATCATGAGCTTCCTTCTCTTGATGAGCACTTTGATATTCATGTTTAAATGCCTTGATAGTCTTAAGGGAATTTTCACATGCAAATATTCAACCTCCACCAAACACATGGCTTCCGAATCAAAAGAGTAAAAATGCTACCACAATACTTGCATGTCCATTCCAAGTATTGTCCCAAATGCATTAGAGATACTCGCCAATGAATTACATAATTATGTGTCTCATACAACTGATATGGGATGAGACATGACAAATCAAGTGGCAAGTACTAATATTGAGTGCTTCAACTCTAGAAACTAGACCTACAAGGATGAAACCCTCACAAGTGTCATTGAAAGCTCCAAATGGAGAATGGATTATGTTCACAAGTAAGCTTGATAAGACCTCAATATGGGCAGTAAAGTCAAGCTTTCAGAGACACGTGGGAACTTATCTATAGCTTAAAGTGGTGAGCTATTAAGAAGGCCTCAATATGGGCAAGCTATAAAGCCATCGAGGAGTAGATGATAGGCCACTTTAGCAAGGTTGTAATGGCAAGAGAAAAAAGCCTCAATGTGGGAACCAATGACAACTATGAACACTCATGTAAGTAGGCAATATGCCACTTTAGAGATGTTGTAATGGCAAGTGCAACTCATAGTGACTACATGTACCAAAAATAAGAAAAAGGGCACAACTCTTTCGCAAAGGAAATGACTCCTTAAACTACACAAATTCCAAAGACCAACTCTAAACTCTATCCACTACGCAAACCACTACTACCTTGCATTTTATATAACCATATCGTGTAGGTTCCAACTCTAATAAATTATAACTAAACCTTGTAGTACCTGCACAATGTGTGGTCATACCCTCCTAGTAATCAATATGAATCAATCTAATGGATGGAAAAGCCTCAAAAGTCACACACTTCTTGATTGAGTTCTAGCATTCAAGTCTCCCACCAAGAAGAATTCACCACAAGCTAAGTAATGAATGATATCCTCCAATAGTACACCAAATTGTGAGGACCCATGGCCCAACTCTTGACACATTTTTGGAAGTATCATATGGAAGATTGAAATGGCATATCCTTCTCTATAACATCAAAGGAAAGACACTTTTGGATCAATAAACAAGCTTGATGTCCCCATTGAATGAAATTGCTACACCTTGTGATTCTCTAGCAGTGTTCTTACACTTGGTATGCTTAAAAATTGGCTCCCAAATAAACGTATCCACTCAAGGTAGAACTCTATGAGTACCACAATACGTTTTTGATAAGAATATGATGTTCAACTCCTTGGTTATCTTCTCTAGTTCACCTAGATGTGTCCATAGAGACCCATTGCAATTCCACAGTACAACACATAGTCCCATGGGACCTTGCATCATCAATTTGTAAGCTATCCATCTATGATCACTCAACCATTCTAAAAGAAAGCTCTATGACCATCTTCTCAAGCTTGGAGAAGTCATACCAAGCATGATATTCTATGTTCGATTTGCACTTGTCTGAGTCCACTGTACAAAAGGATCCCTATTCATTCACTTGAGCATAGCCTTCTTTTTGGGGAAGGTTATGCATGAGCCTAAATCTTTGAATTATTATATTAGTGCCCCTTTCTTACAAGGATCTCTACATGCTCCGAACTATGAAAATAGGCAAAAGATACTTGTACTCAAACACCTTCCCAAGTACTCTTGCATCTTCTAGCCAATTGCATCCTTTGAGCCCCATCACTTGTACATTCAACTTCCTAGCTTGATGCATTCTCTCCTCAATAGCAATATGTATGATATAGTCCACCTTAATTCTATTTTTTGATATTTTTATTAAAATTGTATGCCTATCCCATATCCTTTCTTCATGCCATTTTGGACTTTGGCTTTCATCCTTTGAAGCTATACTTTGAGATCGACCACAATGGAGATTTCCATCCTCCTTTATGCATCCGCAGACGTCCAAGTTCCTCTTGTAAATGTAACTATCTCCTTTGTGAGGTTGACAGTCTCTTTCCTGAGGCTTCTACCTGCATTTGCAGTTCCTACAATTTCTGAATTTCATCATGAAGTTTTATATATTTCTTCTTTCCGTTCTTCTTTTATTTCTTTCCATTGTATTACTTCTTTCCAGGTTTTGATTACCCTCTCCAGTTATGAGATTCTTTTATGGCTGATCATAAACTGCCACCTTGAATAGAGTTAATGACGTGCAGCTGTCCTGATGTGAACCTTGGGCTGATCCAGGTTCTTAGCAGGTGCAGGTAACAGAACAGCCAACGACTTGCTGCTGGCTGTCTTCCACAGTCCACAGAGAGCACAAACCTTTGTCCTTAAGAAGCTCCACTACGTGATCAATTGAAGAAAACTTGTCTGCGATCTGACCTTCCCATGAGAGCCTTGCAGCATAGCAGCAATATGGCATGCGGCTGCTTTACACTCATGTGTCCGATCAATAGCAACTTTAGGAGATGCTTGCATTAAGAACTATACATACTATACACATATTTCCGCCACTCATGTATCTAATCACTGGGAACCATGTTAAGTTGCTAGTGATCGGAAACCAAGCAATACAAATCCGCTGACCAAGATTCCTTCAGAACTAACCAACAGAGACATCTCCAAAACCTTCAGGACCTTTCTAAAGACCGAAATAGATTAAGGCAATACATGCATAACCATTGAATTACTCCACGCGGAAACATGGTTGCGGAAGATCACGCATGATTGTTTATGGATAGACAATGTTGTAAGGCGTATAAAAATGACAAATGCGAGTCCCCATTCTTCTTTGTATGCATGGATAGAATGAATGTCCTATACAACTTTTATCCTCAGGTTGGAGACCCAGGATACAGGAGAGAAATGCACCAACTATACAGCACATAAGAGCTCTGCAAATCCTATATCTTGAAAAATTAATACTTTCCAATGAGATGCGAAATTGGAGAAGCTTGGTCGTACTGCAAAATCTGGCTCTTCTTTCCCTTAATTGACTGGAGTACCTGCAGACAATGAGAGAGATAGTACGTTAAGTCGAAACCATAAGTCTACCTCACTAAATAACCTGGAGATTCAAAAGCCCTGATTAGTGAAGGAAGTCAAAATTCTTAATATGTAAAAAATCAGACAAACATGTACACAGGTTTCCTCAAAGAACAAGACGGCTGACAGCATAATTTAGATTTTCTTACACATTTGATGAAGCAAGACCTCCTTGAGCTTTGCCATCAGGATCCAGATTCCAAAACTGAGTCAGAACAGTTAGTGAATCCACTAACTTTATACAAGCCTATAGAGTGGTAATCCTCCCCTCCACCTGAAATTAATGTTCTGTTATCCAGATCCTCCAGAACAC
>CM035411.1:126231847-126254347 GCA_020310875.1 Ceratopteris richardii
TTTCTAGCAACCGCATTGCTGATTTTTCATTTACACGCCCTTTTGTTGCAGAAATTCTCTCTAATTTCAAGTGGGAGTACATGTATAAGGATTGTGGAAGTACATGCTTGCAGAAAACTGATTTTATATATCATATTGCTACAAAATTGGGGTATTTGTGAAAAGAAGCACACATTGGTGCTATTATGCATTTATATATGCCTTTTATGGTTGAAAAACAACAAATTTGTTGTTTTTGATGCAATTACAGCTTGTAGGAATTTTTTGAGATTTTATGCAGAAAATTTCAAAAATTGGTTTTTGCAAGTTTTGAAAAACTTAATTTCTCAGCTATAGTCTCATCAAGTGATTGCACAAAGACTGCGGATGAATTTTACCGTTTTTCTTTTTCGAGAAATTCTGAAGCTCTCACCGTGCAAAAATGGCTTTTACCTCCTTTGATGTCAAAAACTTGTTTGAGATCAAGAAATTAGAGGGTAGCTGTTTTAATTTGTGGAAAGTGAGAATGCTTGGCATCCTTTTTCTTAAAGATTGCGAGGGGGGTCAGGACTCTTGAGGAAGACAAGCCTAAAGATATGACAGATGCAACATGGACGAACCTAAACAAGAAGGCTTACATTCTTTTTATGACTTTAGGTCATTTGCATGTGTGAACATGCCAAAATGACCTAAAAGTCGCTTATCAGTAAGACTTGGTCCCAAATCTCTCATAACTTGATTGGAACTTCTTCAACTTGAGCTTCTCCATCGTCTTCTCCAAATTTTTGCACAGGTTTCTCTCTCTACTTTCTCTCTCCTCACACAGCAGCCCACTCCCTTGGTATTTGGAGCAACCGAGCACACCACCACATAGCTCTCTGTGCCATATAAAGTCAAAAATTATTATGAGCAACCGAGCACACCACCACGTAGCTCTCTGCGCCATATGAAGTCAAAAATTATTATTGGATATTCATAAAGTACTCATCAAGACAATCTCTTGATATATAACATTCCACCATCTGACCATATTTGCACCCTCAAAACTCAAACCCTAATTTTTCAGCATGCTTTTCACTTAGAAGTGCTTTTCAAAGTGCATGGTTCAGATTTAATGATGTAAAAAACACAATCCAATGGTCTTTAAGCATGTGCCTAAAAAAGACGCCACATAAGCTGCTTTACACAAAAATAATGCGATACGAGTAGCTTTTCAGTTTTTACAAAGAAGACTACTAGGTTTTCATTATTTCTTATGTGGAGCAATCAATGCCTATAAAAGAGGGAAGAAGATGGCTCGTAAATTATCACATACACTTAATTTAAGTGCTCAAGGCTGAGCTGCTGACTTATGGAGGTTCTCTAGTTGTTTTGGAGGGTTCTAGCTGCTGCCCACCTCTTTACACACAAATGTGCATATACCTGCTGATATCAAGTAAGCTCCTACATATTCTTGGTATATCTTCAAGTCTTGCTGCTGTACCAAGATTTGAACTTATTTTCTGGTTTTTTAAGAGATTTAGCACCATTCTCACATCACATAGGCTGCTTACTCCACGGTCTATTCTATTCCACTATCTACTCGTACTTCTTCAACTCTTAGGCACAATTTTCTCTAATTTTTGTACCTAGATACATTCTATATTCAGCCTTATCTTGAATTTTGTACTTACATACACATGAAAGAGGTCGCGTAGAGCTACGTGGTGGTGTGCTCAGTTCCTCCAAACACCAAGGGAGTGAGCTGCTGCATGAGGAGAGTGAAAGTAGAGAGAGAGAAACTTGCGTAGAAATTTGGAGAAGAAGATGGAGAAGCTCAAGTTTAAAAAGTTCCAATCAAGTTATGAGAGAATTGGGACCAAGTCTTATTGATAAGTGACTTTTAGGTCATTTGGGCATGTTCACATATGGCCAATGACCAAAAGTCATAAAAATAATGTAAATGCCTATAACTCCCCGATTTGGGTCCAAAAAAATATAACAAAAATACACCTAGAAAGCTCTCGAAGTTAGCTTTCAATGGAAGGGTCAAAATATACAAAAAGGAGAGTCCTTGGGGCCTCTATCCCCACCAACCTTTCACTTAAAGGACCAAGGAGGCTTCTTTAAGCTATGTAACTCCCACCATCAGTATACATAGCTCATGTTGTCCCTGAGTAGACACTTCGTGAGAGCATATGCACGATTATGTGAAGTATTGACCTTGATCAAAGTGATTAGGCCATCCTCTAACACCTCTCTGATGAAGTTGTATCTCACATCAATATGCTTTGTCCGAGCATAGAACATGGCATTCTTTGCCAAACATATGGCACTCTGGCTATCGCATCCAAGAAAAGGTGCCTTTTTAGGCATCCCAAACTCACTACACAAGCGGGCTAACCAAATGGCTTCTTTGGAAGCCTCTGTGGCTGAAATATATTCAGCCTCTGTGGTAGATAGTGCAACTATCCTCTGAAGTCTAGAGCACCATGAAATAGCTCCATTTGCAAGGGTGTATACATAGCCACTTGTGGACTTGCATGTGTCCACATCACCTTCCATGTCTGAATCACAAAATCCTTTTAACTCCAATGGACTCTTTCCATAACATAGGCATTTACCTTTGGTCCCTTTCAAATATCTAAAGATAGATTTGACTGCCTCCCAATGAGCTCTACCAAAATTAGCCATGAACCTGATAACTCCTCCCACTGCATGAGCAATGTCTGACAGAGTGGCAACCATAGCATACATAAGTGAACCACAAGCTCATGCATACGGAACACTCCATGTAATTGGCTGCATCATCTTTGGGACAGTCATCATTGGAAGGCTTAACATGTGGCTGCAATGGCACCCCAAGAGGCTTAGCATCAGCCACATTAAATCTGTCTAGCACTTTTTCAATGTACTTTTCTTGGAATAAATGCAAAGTATGCTGCTGCCTATCCCTTTTTATTCGCATACCAAGAATATGCTCCGCTTCCCAAAGGTCTTTCATTGAGAATGCAGAGTTCAACTGCTGTTTTAGAGCATTCAGAGTGCTCTTTTTCTTCCCCGCCAGCAGCATATCATCCACATACAGCACAAGAATGATTGGGCTGCCATCTTCATCCTTTTTAGTGTACAAAGAGTGGTCTGCATGGCTTCTTTTGAACCCATGTTTGAGCATAAATGCATCAAACTTCTTATACCATTGTCTGGGGCCTGTTTCAGCCCATATAAGCTCCTTATCAGCTTGCATACCACATGCTCTTTTCCAAGAATGGCATATCCTTCTGGCTGTTTCATGTACAGCTCTTCGTCTAAATCACCATGCAAAAAGGTTGTTTTAACATCCCTTTGGAATAACTCCAAATCCAAGGCAGCTGTGAGAGCAAACAACACGTGTAATGTGGTCATTTTAACCACTGGAGAGAACACCTCTTGGAAATCAATGCCCTCTTTTTGGGCATATCCCTTAGCAACCAGCCTTGCCTTATACTTGGGTTTGCCATCAACAGTTTTGATTTTGTACACCCACTTGTTGGGAATGGCCTTCCTACCTTTGGGCAACTCAACCAAATCCCACGTATCATTTGCATGCAAGGCCTTTATCTCTTCCTGCATGGCTAACTCCCACTTCTTCTTGCGCTCACATAGCTTTGCCTCTTTATAAGTGAGAGGCTCACCCTCATCTGATAACATAATGTAATGTATGGGGGGGTCATATCTATTCACTAGCCTTCTACGTTGTGTAGATCTTCTTACCCAATGATCCACATTATCTAGCAATGGATCTACATCAGGAGGCACATCAACTTCTTCATTGTTAATGGGCTGCTGTACATCATTTCCAGCCCTGTTTTCAGCATGAATAAGTGGCTGCATACATTCATCAGGAGTGTCATTTTGCTGTCCAGTATCATCTTGCTCAATAACCACAGGCTCATTGTCATTTCCAGCCATATGTGGTGCATCCCGAGGGTTCATATCAGATTTAATTGGTGGCTGTACATACTGAAATGTGATTCCTTTATGGTCATCTTTAGAGGCACAATTGTTTTGAGCAGCCTTGCCTCATTAAATACATCATCTCGGCTGTGTATTACCTTCTTGAGTTGAGGTAGCCAAATCTTGTAGCCCATTTCACCTTCATCTCCATAACCCATGAAGATTCCTTTCATGGATTTTGCATCTAACTTGCTTCTCAACTCAGGCCTTATATGCACAAAAGCATCACAACCAAGGATGCGTAGGTGGTCATATGAAGTTGTTTTGCCAGACCAAACCTCTTCTGGAATGCCACCTTTTAAGGACATATGAGGGGATCGATTGCAAACATGAGCTGCAGTTTTCAAAGCCTCTCCGCAAAATCGATGAGGGAGGGAGATTAGCTGTGGACAGCATGCATCTCACCCTCTCACATAAAGTCCTATTATACCTTTCAGCTACACCATTGGAAGAGGGGCTGTATGGGACTGTTAGCTCCCTCTTAATACCAAGATTTTCACAAAATCTATTGAATTCAGCACATGTAAACTCACCCCCATTATCTGTACGTAAGCATTCAAGCTTTCTACCCCTTTGGGTGGTTACAAATGCATGAAATTTCTTAAAAATGCAGCAAAGGCTTCATCTTTAGATTTCAACAAATATACCCAAACCTTCCTAGAGTAGTCATCAACAAAAGAAACAAAGTAAAGAGCACCCCCCATAGATTTTGTGGGCATGCTACAAACATCGGAATGAACAAGATCAAGCACATTAGACTTACGAGAGACACCAGAGTAGTAGGAATTCTTTACTTGCTTACCATATAGGCATTCATTACAAAAATCAAGTTTTGAGCATTCAGCATCAAACTTGTCCAAATTACATAGTTATCAAGGCCTTTTTGGCTCCTGTGGCCAAGCCTTTTATGCAACATATGTGAATGGATTTCAACCAAAGCAATAAACTTGCCCAACAAGACTTTAGCATGCAAGCAATAAAGAGTCCCTTTCTTTGTACCTTTAACAATCAGCCTAGAGCCTTTGATAAGCTTCCATGACCCCTTCTTAAAAAGGATACTATATCCATGCATATCCATTTGCGCAACAGACAATAAGCTTTTCTTGATGCTTGGTACATACCTTACATCATGCAAAACCAGCTCATTAGTACCAATACCTTCAATAGAATAAGCATGGTTATTTCCAAGATATACATGTCCATGACCCCGTGCAATAGTAGTAGCATGGAATAATGCACCTAAATCCACAATCCATGTTTGTAAGAAAGCATCATTCATTGTAAGCAAGGCATCAATCAATCACTCTTTGTGATCTGCATATTTTGTGCATGAGTATTAACAGACGCACAAAGTATATATTCTACATCTGATAGCTCCTCAATGACGACACTAGAGCCCACATTGGCCTTCTCTTTGTCCTTGTCCTCTGAGTTGTCATGTGCTTCATTCTTGGTACCCTTTTCTTCCTATCACCTTTGTTCTTCTTTCTTTCTAGTTCACCTTTGTAGTATCTTCAATCAAGCTTCTTGTGACCTTTCCTACCACATTGGTAATAGTAACTCAACCTTGCCTTGCCTTTGGTTTTGCTCATGTTCCTATGTACATTTCCACTTTTCCTTTTTGTTCTTCCTCTAGCCACATTGGTTGAAGCACTTCCCTCTCCACTAGCTTTCCTCCTGATTTCCTCATTCAAAATAGAACCCCTTACACCATCAAAAGTAAGATTGGGGCTATCCAAAAGTGGAACAACCAATGTTTCCCATGAATCAAGTAAAGTCATCAACAAGAAGATGGCCTTAATCTTATCATCAAATGCAGGTAATCCGGAGTCCTGCAAATGTGAAAGAGTACCTGTAAAAGAAGATAAGTGCTCAGCTTCACTTTTTGACTCATCAAGATGCATACACAGTTGCTTACGCATAAGATGCACCTGAATTACAGGCGTGGTATTTTCATAAGTGGTTTTTAGCTTCTCCCATACCTCAAAAGAAGTTGTAAGGCCTTTCAAATCCAATAAGATTTCATATGATACAACCATCTTGATGTAAGTGATGGCCTTCTTGTTTAGGTTCATCCATGCTTCATCTGTCATATCTTCCAGCTTGACTTCCTCACGAGCCCCTTCACAATCTTCAAGAAAGAGGACGCCCAACATTCTCTCTTTCCGCAAATCAAAACCGTTACCTTCAAATCTCTTGATCTCAAACAAGTTTTTGACATCAGAGGAGGTAGAAGCTATGTTTGCACACTGAGAGCTTCAAAATTTCACCAAAAAAGGTAAAATTCACCTGTTTCTTGTGCGCAATCACCTGAAGAAACTATAGCTGAGAAAATTAAGCCCAGAAATTGTTAAAAACTTGCAAAAATCAATTTCTAAAATCTTCTGCAAAAAATTCCAGCAAGCTCTAATTGCATCAAAAACAACGAATTTGTTGTTTTTAAACCACGAAAGGCATATATAGATGCAAAACCGAGTCAATGGTTGTTTGTTTTCACAAAAGCCCCAATTTTTGCAACAATATGACCGGTAAAATCAAAGAAATGACCTGCTGTAATAAGTTCCAAGCAAGTATGCACTTCCTCAAATGAGAGAATTTTTGCAGCAAAAGACTTGTTGATGAAAAATCAGCAATGTGGATGCTGAAAATAACCTATGGAGATACAACAAGAACAATAGAAGACATTCTTCGCAATGAAACCCTCTAGAAAACCCAAAATTTGCTTCAGCTTTGCTGTAGGCTGAAGTAATCCTCCAAAGATAGCACTTTTTATCGCGAAAAAAGAAGGTTTTCTGCAATGAAATCCTCTCAGATGAAAGAAAAAGCCATCAGCTTAACATAGGCCAAACTAGAAAAGCACTTGGAGCAACTTTGTTGCGATGGAATAGCTCAAAGCTTTGATACCAATTGGAAGAGGCCACGGAGAGCTACGTGGTGGTGTGCTCGGTTGCTCTAAACACCAAGGGAGTGGGCTGCTACATGAGGAGAGAGAGAAAGTAGAGAGAGAAACCTACACAAAAATTTGGAGAAGAAGATGGAGAAGCTCAAGTTGAAGAAGTCCCAATCAAGTTATCAGAGATTTGGGAACAAGTCTTATTGATAAGTGACTTTCAAGTTATTTGGGCATGTTCACACATGGCCAATGACCAAAAGTCATGAAAATTATGTAAATGCCTAACAATGTGCTGTACAAAGATAAGCATCATTCATAAAATCAATTGCAAACTCTTCTCTTGCTTCTTGCAAGCATAGAAGAGCATGGGTCTTCCATTTGACATTCACAAATGAAGTAGTCTTCATCATAGAGCAAAGATTGGAAGAGATCTCCTTAACTACTCTCATGAAAGGAAGCCTTGGGATGAGAAGTCCCAGAGTTTTAAAAATATAGCAAAAATATATATGGAAAGCTCTTGAAGAGAGCTTTCAATGGAAGGATCGAAATATACAAAAAGGAAATTCATTGGGGCCTTTATACTCAACAACACATTGTATAGTTATTCTTTCATCAAGTATTCATTATTTAGAGTAGTCTTTTTGCTACTCGTTCATATCTCTTGTCCCTAGTCTATTTTTATAGTCATTCATTCATCTTATATGGTTCAAGGTGTGTATTGTGTATGGTTTTAAGCGTTGGAAAGATAGTGTGACTTGTATATTGGGTCTACCTCACTTCCAACATTCCCTATCAAAGTAGTGTTGCACATACATACTTGGAAACAAGATAACTGATTATGAAGATGGACTGGAACAAGAAGACAAACTTGATGGAATGTCTGACTATCCTCTGTGGAGTTTCATGATAATGAATTTGTTAGTTTCCAAGAACTTGTGGAATACTATCAGTGGTAAACTACCAAGACCAAGGCAATCATACGAGGACATTGCATCTTCTTCCAAGAAGATTGTTGCTCCAATTTCTGCTCAGCAAACAAAGGAAAAAGAAGAAGAAGTCCTCTCATCATCCAAAAAAAAAGAGAAACAAATTCAACCTTTTGAAGAGAATTCAAGATGGGATTCAAGAGATCCTCAAGCACTCTCTCTTTTAGCTATAAGTATGAAGCCTCATATTATTCCTCAAATCAAATGATGCAAAACCTCTCGCCAAGCTTGGTTAGAGTTGGAGAATCTCTATCATAGTAAGAAAAAATGGTCAATCGACATCACAACAAAAATAATAATATTAATAATAATAATAATTTTCTTACGAACAAATTATTGAAAATCTATTGATACAAGTAGAATGTGGCCAAAATCTTTGTGATGCAAATGTGAAAATACTTCCATTGAAAAATAGGTTTGTACACACTATTTGCATTGAATTTACATTGAAAACGATTACAATTTCACAAAAGAGCTATCACAATGAAATTTCAATCCCATCGGCACTCCAATCTACGAGGACTTTGAATTTACCCTCCAATCTCTTTCCATCTATAGACATTTCTCTTCTACCTCTACTTCAACTTCACCTAAAAATAATCCTACTTCATCCACATCTGCACCTAAGAAGGGAATATGTCATTATTGCAAGAAATCGGGTTATCATATTGCATATTGCAGAAAGAGATTTTTTTATGAAGAGAACAGAGCTCCATGTAAGAATGATGAAGAGGTATTGAAAGATAGATCTTCTTCTGAATAAGATACTTTTGCATGTGTTAGTATAGAAGTGCCTTTTGTCAAGCAACATTGAATGCTATATCAGAATCCTTGGATGTTTGATTCTAGAGCTACTAGGCATATGACAAGTTGCAAGAAGATATTTTCATCACTTACTAATTCTATAAGTAGAATAGTTACCATTACACATGACCATGAATTTTATGTTATTGGCTTGGGAGAAGTCACACTTAAATCAAAAGCATGTGATAATTTTACTGGTTCTAACATTTCATATGGATCAAAAATCAAGAAGAATTTCTTCTCTATCTCAACATTTCTTATAGATGACTATAAATTAAATTTTAAAAAGGATTCATGTCAAATCCTTACATCTAATGAAGAGGATTGTCTATTAACAAGGTCAAAATAGAAGTGGCATGTTTGTTTTATCAAAAATCAACCATGATAAACTTGCTAGGTCATCTCCATCTTCAAAGGAAAGTATGAAGCTTTGGCATGCCAGATTTGGTCACGTCTTTTATATAGCTCTCAAGCATATGATGATGTTGATTCATGAGATGGAAAGGAAGCTTCATAAACTACAATCCAAAAAGCATGGATAAATTTCAGCCACGAGAAAGTTGTAGATTATTCATTCAAATGTGAATGGACCTATGAGAACATACTCTTTACATGATCATGGGTATTTGGTAACTTTCATTGATAATTTATACGATAATAGATATTCATGTGTTTCTTTTGTTTAAAAGCAAAGTCCAACGTTTTGTTACATTCAAATGAAAATCAATGAAGAATTCAAATTTTAAGAAGTGAACGAGGTGGAGAACGCATGTCTATTGACTTCAAATCATATTTGGAAGACGACGATATTTATCATCAACTTATTATTGCTTATACTCCATAGCAAAATCGTGTTGCAGAGAGAAAGAATCGTATACTTGTGGAAATGGTACGTAGTATATTATCTTCAAAGACGCTTTCATCTAAGTTTTGGTTCAATTCTATTCATATAGCTAATCATATTCTCAATGAGGGCTTTACAAAAGCTTTAGAGGTGATTATACCTTATGAAGCATATTATGGTAAGAAACCAAATATGAACTACTTCAAAGTTTGTGGTTCTCTATCTTATGTTCGCATTAAAAAGAAGGATCATGGTAAGCTTGATGAAAAAGCTATCAAAGTTGTTTTTGTTAGTTATGGTATTGAAAGCAAAGCTTACAAGTTCTATGTTCCAAAAACACAAAGTCTTACTCTCACGCAATGCTTACATTGCTGAAAATCGAATTTCTGACAAAAATTCAAAAGTTTGAAATTTTATTAAAACATATAATTATGCATTTTTTGAAAGGAATTTAGATCCTTACATTCAACTATACAAGGGGGTTGATCAACCTTCTCAAGCCCCTACTCAAGTATATAAAGATAAAGGAAAGGAGAAAGTTTATCGAAAAAAGATGCCAGACAAGCTCCTTTAAACAAAAATAAAGCCATACGAGTAGCTTTTCAGCTTTTACGAAAAAAGTACTAGGATTTTGTAATATTTTATAAGGGGCAAGCAATGCCTATAAAAGAGGGCATAAGATGGCTCATAATCTATCGCATACACTTAATTTAGGTGCTCAAGGCTGAAGTGTTGATTTGTGGAGGTTCTCTGGCTACTTTGGAGGATTCTACCTGCTGCCCACTTTTCTTTACAAACGTATGTGTGTATACTTGCTCATTTAAGCTACATATTTTTGGTATATTTTCAAGTCTTTCCACTGTACCAGGTTTTCCAGCCTACTACTTCAAGAGGAGAAGATCTTGTAGCTGCTTATATCAGAGAACTACCTAATTTTTGGTTTTGTGGCAGATTTATCACCATTCTCATGAAACATAGGCTGTTTAGTGCATGAGTAATCTATTCTATTCCATTATCTAGCACACACTCATACTTCGTTAACTTAAGCACATTTCTCTCCAATTTTTGTGTGTAAATCCTTTCTATATTCAACCTTTTCTCGAATTTTGTATTTACACACATTGTATAGTTATTCTTTCATCAAATATTCATTTTAGAGTAGCCTTTTTGTTACTCATTCATATCTCTTGTCTCTTATCTATTTCTATAGTTGTTCATACTGCAAATCAGCCATAAGCATGCCAATTTTCTAATCATATGATCGAGTCAAGAGAATGTCATCAACATAAAGAACAAGCACTATAAGATCAGCCCTATCTTTGTGTACATAAAGTGTGCTTTCAATTGGACTACATGTAAAATCAAGAAACGTACATCAGAAGTGGGTTGAATTCATTCTGAATTTTAGCCATTAATTTTTCACATGTTTGGCTGAAAAATTTCAGCTCTTTGGATGGTGTATATGGCCATGGTCAACCGCACCATTTTTGAAACAAAGGCATGAGTGGACAAAAACATTTTGTCAGCAAATTGTTGGCTGAAATTCACATTCGAATAAAGGATAAACTGAATTTTCAGCAAATATCACATTTCCACTTGTATATTTTTGTCCATCAATAAATGGTATAAGTGATAACCTTTACTCTCACTACCATATGCAACAAGTATACATTTCTTTGCCTTGTCATCAAGTTTATGATGTTGTTATGATGGCACAAGAGCATATGTCAAACAACCAATTATACGCATATGAATCATCATTGGCTTCCATTCATTCCAAGCCTCATAAGGTGTAATGATTGTTTTGTAGAACAATGATTCAATACATAGTTTGAACACATGACCGTTTCCATCAAAAACTTATAGAAGATGCTTTCCTTTAACCATACATCATGCCATTTCAAGAAGTATTCCATTCTTGCGCTCCGCAACACCATTCGTTGAGGAGTATATGGCACCAAGGTGGAAAAGTATGTAAGGTACGGTTCTTATGGAATGTGTCTTGAGAGTATTCTACATCAATTGGCTAAAACTCAAGTAATCTATTACCCACAAAATATAAATATGTTCAGTATTCAATATAGAGTTCTGTCCAGCAAAAATATAGAGTTCTGTCCACCTTGATGCTGCTCAAAAAATACTTGAATATGCTCAGAGCCCACATTAAACTTGCAAATTTGCAGTGGACCACATTAGCCTGCTTGTCAAGTAGTGTTGACCCTTAAAGAAATTGACGTATCACTCAATTACAGCTCACAATCTCAAGATTGTATAAGTTAATCGTTTTTGAACAATCTCATTGGTGATTGTTTATTGCTCAACCAATGCAATAATGAGCTTTGCCTGACTAGTGCGAAATTCTATTTCCTCAGGAAGATTGCTTGTTATTGGCAGCAACCCATCAGTGTAATATACTCCCTAAGGTACCTCAGAGTCAGTAAACAAGAGGACGCAGAAGCATGAACAAATCTGGATTCAGAGTCCTGAGTGATGCCATATGTGAACTATATGGTATATGCAAGTATGGACAATATTAAAATTTTCATATGGATATTATTTCCTATAAAAACAAAAAATTTCTTGGTATTTCTTGGGCAAAATTTCTGCCTAACTGATGTCATTGCAGGACTCTTGGTTCTTTCTTACATCTTAACTCACGAAGACTGTTCCCAAAAAAAGCAGGCATAAAATTTTAGGAACATGGGATTCAAGAACACCTTTTGAGAAAGATTTGAATGGGCAAAAGCCTGGGGCACTTAGCATGATAGGGCATATGAAAAAATAAAAGCAATGTGCACATAAGTGACACTTCCAAGTACTGATTATTCAGTATTGTACCAATTTGAACCGTACCTTAAAATCATATTGAAACATACAGTACATATGTACCGATTCTACCCTGTATGGCATTCATGTGCAATACCTCTTTCAGAAAGAAAAGCATTAAAAGCACGTGAAATATATTCATCGCCACGATATGTGCAAAGTGTCAAAAGCTTATTGCCACAAAAATTTTCAGCCATAGCTAAAACATTTTAAAGCAAGAAAATACCTCATTCTTTGCTTTCATAGGATACACCCAAGCTTGACCTATCGCATCATCAATGAAGGTAACAAAGAATACATGCTTGCCAAAAGATGTAGTCTTGACCAGAACACATACATCACTATGAACAAATTGCAATTTTCGTAAAGCATGTGCAACACCATCTTTGGGAAAAGGAGCACGATGCATTTCTCCAAGTATACAACCTTCATATGCATGCTTTTCCATGGAGTCAAGTGTTTGCAAACCAATAACCATCTCTTTCTTTTGCAAGTCAAGCAAACTATTGAATTTCAAATGAACAAACGAGTATGCCGTAACTCCATTTCAATGATAGATGAAGTATGTAAGAATGGCATTTGAAGAAACTCTCTTATATCTATCCAAGAGATACAAGCCATTGCATAAAGTCCCCCACATCACAATAACATCACCATTGCTAAAACCATTAACCATACATTCGTTCTCAACAAAGTGTACATGAAGTCCAGCACTAATAATAGTATGAACCAAAATCAGCTTTTTCATGATACCGGGTACTACAATGTATTCTTGAGAGCAACAATACCTCCACTTGCAATCGTATGCTGACTTTCTCCAACTCCAATAATAAGATAAGAAGCATTGTTTGCACATACATGTCCTCCCTTGAGGTTAATCTTTCAAAGATGACCAATATCTTTTGCATGAAGTGACATGCTTTGAAGCACCACTATTAAAAAACCAATTCAATTCAGCCTCATCCACAATCATCCATGTAGAACGTGATGATGAATCATAATGACATGTACCAACACATACCCAAACATCTTTAGCAACATTACCTTCATCATTCTTTGAATTAGATGTATTCTCAACAATAGACATACCAAATTCTTTCTTTCTTTTCATCCTACTTGGCAAGCTTTCTACATTCATCAATGGTATGTACAACCTTTTGACAATACTTGCCTCTTCTTCTTTCGCATATCACCATCAAGAGAGGAAGAGATGGAAAAAGAAGAGTGAGTCTTTGGTTTTGATGAACCCAAAGTTGAGCCATACTTAGTTTTTCTCTTCTGTGTAATAGCAAGTGCTTATGTTCCATCAAGCAAACCACTTCTATTCACTCCTTACTTCTCTTCTTACAAAAGAAGAGACACAACCTCACCAAAACTATACGAATTTGGATTTCCTTTTGCAACCAAATGAAGCGTAGTAGCAAAGCTTTGAAAGGATTTCGGCAATCCTTTGAATAGTGTACAAATGAATGATGCATCCGGAATGATCTCATCAATGTTTGCCAATCAAATCCTTTATGCCTATAACATATACATCTACTGACTCATTTTTAGCCGTACATCTTGACAACATCAATGCGCGCACCGCTTCTTCTGATTCACCCATTTACTTCGGTGCATCCGATTCATATCACTCCATCCCATGCGTGAGAGTTTTTTCAATTTTTTTATTGGGACTTGAACCCTCGACATGAGCAGCAAACCTATTCGCACGAATTTCTCCCCCATGCATAAGTGAACCGAGTCCTTGTGATAATCCTTGCTTGAACCTCTCCTCACACACACTTTGCCTCTTTCTTCTCTTGCTCCATACACCCATTACCCTCTTTTCCATAGCGCACGCACCCTTGACCCTTGCTCCACACACCCTCTTGCTCCGCACCTCCTTGTGCTCCACACACCCTCTTGCTCCGCACCTCCTTATGCTCCACACACCCTCTTGCTCCACACACTACATATCTCATTCGACATGTGGAAGCAATAAAAGGATATGGCATCTCATCTTGTTCAAAAGTCCCCCATGATATAGTCCAGGCAGTGCAACATAACCACAAACTGAATCAAGAGTTTGTGGCTTCTTGTAGGCGTGAGCGTGTAGCAACTTCTGTTGATATAATAGAACACCTAGAAACTCGACTTAGTGTTGGACCTAGTGCTAATTCATTTAAAAGTCGTACATGTTGCCAAAGAGATGTATGTATGTGCATGCATGCAACATGCATGCATGCATGCCTGCCTGCAAGCATGCACGCCTGCCTGCAAGCATGGACTCCTGCCTGCAAGCATGCACGCCTGCCTGCAAGCATGCACGCCTGCCTGCAAGCATGCAAGCATGCACGCCTGCCTGCAAGCATGCATGCATGCCTGCCTGCAAGCATGCATGCATGCATGCCTGCAGGCATGCTTGCCTGCAAGCATGCATGCATGCCTGCAGGCATGCTTGCCTGCAAGCATGCCTGCCTGCATGCATGCCTGCCTGCATGCATGCCTGCCTGCATGCATGCCTGCCTGCATGCATGCCTGCCTGCATGCATGCATGCATGTATGTATGTATGCATATATGCATGCATGCAGGATGCATGCATGTATGTATGCATGCATGCATGCGCGTGCATGCACGCATATGCATGTATGCATGTATGTATGTATATATATAGATATATATATATATCTATAGATATATATATATCTATATATATATATATATATATATATATATATATATATATATATATATATATATATATATATATATATATATATATATATATATATATATATATATATATATATATATATATATATATATATATATATATATATATATATATATATATATATATATATATATATATATATATATATATATATATATATATATATATATATATATATATATATATATATATATATAGATACACACACACACACATATATATACACATACACACACACACACACACATATATATATATATATATATATATATATATATGTGTGTGTGTGTGTATGTGTATATATATATACATGGATACATACATGGCACCAGCTGAGAGAGTGGCCATCGGGCAGCTCAGAGTATCATCACACCAGCTCGAGATTGAGGTTGGGCGAGCGACACACCCCCCGAGGGACGAGAGATTATGCAGGATATGTAGAGAGGAGGTGGAGGACGAGGAGCACTACACATGTAGATGCCAGGCATATGAGGACATCAGAGACCGCTGCCCACTGCTCTTCAGGGGGGCCAGAGAGATCAGGGCTTTACTGGGGACAGAGGACCAGCGCCCTCTAGGTCGTTTCCTAGTAGAGCTCCAGCACCGCCGTGCATCACTTCTCCAGCAGCAGATGGAGATACACCTCGCCCCCCCCCCCCCCCTCAGACTTATATTACAGATCTTTTCAGACCCATAGCCACTCGAGGACCCAGCTCGATGCGGGGTGTCACATTACATAGAGCAGAGGAGCTTAGACGACAGCGTCCACGACCGAGACCCCCACTCCGGAGAGCCCGTCCACACCACAGAGAGATTCAGGTGATTCAGGCGATTCACGCACGCCATGACATGGAGATACAGAGACGTATGCAGCACACCCCTTTCGATTTGGACGTTCAGAGCATTTTGAGGATCGCCATGATGCCTTACCCACCGATGGATTATATCCTACACCCACTCCAGGCATTTAGAGGGTTGTGATACCATCGAGCCTCCCCTCCCTATGCATATCATATTTGTATCACACCCATTGAGCATATAGAGTGCATACCCATAGCACCCCACACCCTTGATTCCAGTTATTATCCACTCCTTTTATACCCGTTTTTGTACTCACACTTTATTTTCCTTTTGGGATCACAGTGGATTGGATCATACTGATGTATATGTTTTGTGTCATAGGCCGATTTTAGCCTCTAATAGAGGTTAAAAAGTCTCTCTCTCTCTCTCTCTCTCTCTCTCTCTCTCTCTCTCTCTCTCTCTCTCTCTCTCTCTCTCTCTCTCTCTCTCTCTCTCTCTCTCTCTCTCTCTCTCTCTCTCTCTCTCTCTCTCTCTCTCTCTCTCTCTCTCTCTCTCTCTCTCTCTCTCTCTCTCTCTCTCTCTCTCTCTCTCTCTCTCTCACACACACACACACATCAGGAGAGGAATAGGATCATTCGTTAGGAGATATGGCATACATACATACAGAGGACATGGGTGAGCCCTAGGGGTATATTGCCACCGAAAATGCTCTATTACCGTGAGCATTTTCTACATATATCGGATGAGGGCTTCATCGAGATTCCGAGATACATGCAGACATATCTACCTCACCAGCTTCGAGTCGTCATTGGGCAGCTCCGGGTTTCATCACATCAGCTCGAGATTGAGAGGGCTCGATCCAGGGGAGTCCCTCGTGAGGAGAGGTGGTGCCCAGTATGCGAGACAGAGGTAGAGAGTGAGGAGCATTTTGTTATCAGATGCCCAGCATATGTAGACCTACGAGCACATTTCCAGATAGAGGAGTCACTCCAGTTATGCATGACTATGGGAGACCAGCGACGCTTGGGACGCTTCCTCACAGCAGCAAACGAGAGGCGAGATCGGTCACTCCAGCCGACACATCAGCCACGGGTGAGTACGCAGCAGACCATTACCCAGTTTTTTCAACGAGCTGAGCTACATCAGAGAGGTCCATCTATATGGCTCACGCTCCACCAGGCAGCAGCACAGAGAGCGCGGCGCCGACCACGCATGGGAAGATATCATCGACCACGACTATATCAGGAGGATATCTCATGCATCAGGACAGCCTACGACCACATGATGGAGCATAGGCGCACCACCACCCCATGGGTTGTCTTCCTTCAGGAGGCACTCAGACCACCCCCGATGTACCACATACTACACCCACCTCCACCCATTCACCGGTAGCTAGGGTGATTTACTCACATGTCCCCCATGTATTAGGTGGCCACTATCTGCGGAGTCAGAGCCACATCTCCCCATCCTTTTCCAGCTTTATATATATCTTTGTGTCGGGATATACCTTTTATTTCATTTCATCCTCTACACAGGGTTACTACACTTGTACATGGTTTTGTCTCATAGGCCAAGTTTGGCCTCCAGAAGACGTTAATATGACTTTCTTTCTTTCTCTCTCTCTCTCTCTCTCTCTCTCTCTCTCTCTCTCTCCCTCCCTCCCTCCCTCCCTCCCTCCCTCCCTCCCTCCCTCCCTCCCTCCCTCCCTCCCTCCCTCCCTCCCTCCCTCCCTCCCTCCCTCCCTCCCTCCCTCCCTCCCTCCCTCCCTCCCTCCCTCCCTCCCTCCCTCCCTCCCTCCCTCCCTCTCCTCTCTCTCTCTCTCTCTCTCTCTCTCTCTCTCTCTCTCTCTCTCTCTCTCTCTCTCTCTCTCTCTCTCTCTCTCTCTCTCTCTCTCTCGACCCGTCAGCAACCGGAGCCCTCCCGCCATGCTCCATACCTATCCTAACATCACATCACATTCCATCCTAACCCTAACCCTAACCTAACCCTAACCCCACCTTGACCTCGACCTTAACCCTAACCCAAGCCCGAAACCAACCCTAAACCCTAATCATGAATAGGCCTAATATATTTTATATTATAATCTCCCATCCTAACCCTAACCCTAAACCCCTCTAACCCTAACTCTAAACCCACTCGAACCCTAACCCTAACCCTAACCCTAACCCCAACCCTAATCCGAAACACCGAACCTTAAACCTAACCCCAAACCCTCCACCTAGCCTAAGCCCTCTCTCTCCCTCTCTCTCTCCCTCCCTCCCTCCCTCCCTCCCTCCCTCCCCCTCCCCCTCCCCCCCGCTCCCCTCCCTCTCTCTCTCTCTCTCTCTCTCTCTCTCTCTCTCTCTCTCTCTCTCTCTCTCTCTCTCTCTCTCTCTCTCTCTCTCTCTCTCTCTCTCTCTCTCTCTCTCTCTCTCTCTCTCTCTCTCTCTCTCTCTCTCTCTCTCTCTCTCTCTCTCTCTCTCTCTCTCTCTCTCTCTCTCTCTCTCTCTCTCTCTCTCTCTCTCTCTCTCTCTCTCTCTCTCTCTCTCTCTCTCTCTCTCCCCCCCCCCCCCTCATGGCTCCCAAGCTGGAGGAAAAGCTGGCCACCTTAGAGCATGCCCTCCGAGAGTTGATAGGAAAACACAAGAAAGAAGGAGATTCTCCACTGAACGGGGTTACCCGCACAGTTGTCGCCCTCGAAGCCAAGGTGGCAACCTTGGAGAAGGAAAATGAATCCCTTCGGGAAGAGCTTCTTGCTACCCGCAAGCAGCACTCACGGGACCGGGAGGAGTTGCACACTGAGCTTACTGATATGAAAACGAAACTGGACAGCGTGCACGAGGAGGGGGAGATCACTCCACAGCTAGAGGACATTCATGATTCGGGTGACTATCAAGAAGGAGTGTATGGAGGTGTTGCAGAGCGAGCTTGAGACTAAGAAAGATGGATGGGTCGAGGTTGTAAAAAAGAACCTTCGACATGAGGCAAAGAAGAACAACCACCATGAGGAGATCCACATAGTGCATACCACCATTGAGGAGGAGCGGATGCGACAGGGTCGCAGGCTAAATGTTCGAGTCTCCGGCCTCACAGAGACAAACGGATCACCAGAGAAGGACGGGCGTCGCTTGTGCACATTACTTGGATACCGCGCGGATGAGCCTCTCCCTTTCACCAGAGCCTGGAGAGAAGGACGGGACACCACACGGAGCAGAGCACTTATCCTCCAGTTCTCAGATGAGGCCGGGAGGAGAGACTTCCTCAGACGACAGGCGGTATTACGCACTACACCGGGCACCCTCATCTATTTGGATGACAACCTCACACAGATGCAGGTAGAGCACAGACGGGCATGCATGCCACGTGTCCTCCAGGCAAGACGAGAGGGACATTGTGCCCTATACAGAGACGGTCGGGTCATCATTGATGGACGGCCCATTGACTAGGGATTCGCGGCCTATGAGACATTATCTTCTTGACAGAGACACACGAGAGCCCAGGGAGGATCCTACCAAGGATTGAGGACTATATGTGGGAGTCAGCTCACCGCCTCCAGATGAGACAGCGCACCACACGAGGATCGGGAGGAGTAGCCGTGCTCTAAAGACAGTCGCTACAGCACAGGATACAGGTGGTAGCTAGAGACCAAGAGGCACGTTTCATGTGGATACACCTCCAGCTATCAGAGGAGAGAGCAGCGTACTTCGCCGTATGCTATATTGCACCCATTGGTTCGCGCTTCACACATTCCCCTGAGCAGCTAGCAGGGGGGGGGGGGGGAGGGACCAGACACCACATCGCCATATGACTGCCTCAGTGACACGATTATGGAGTATACCGGGATGGGTGAAGTCTTCCTTGTAGGAGACTTCAATGCCCGCACTCAGAGCCACAAGTGTGATATCTACGACTTTGACGACCCTGAGATGCTTCGTACCATAGAGGACATGTCTACACTCAGAGCCTCAGCCGACACCACCACACCCACCTCATACGGCGGACACCTACTCCAGATGGGAGCAGCACACCGTCTCATTATATATAATGGGATGGGGACCTGGCCCACCTCGAGCGGTCTCACCTGCATTCCACCCACGACACCACAAGGGGGCAGTGTGGTAGACTAGGGGGGTAGTGTGGTAGACTATGGAACCCCCAGAAGCGACACATCTCATCACCTCATTCGCTATCCCACCCTTACCGATTGGAGCTGATCACGCATATCTTGCCCTATCCATTCGCGGCTCACCATGCATATCCCACCCCGTCACCATACAGCCACGAGCCCATACCACCATTCACTTTAGACATGAGCTAGCACATATCTATAGCTCCCATGTTCGAGAGCGCATCTACTCCCTTGATCCCTCGGCCTCCTTGGACACCCTCATCGCCCACTTCTCCTCGATCCTCCATACATCTGCTACTCTTAGGTTCCCATACACCACCCACAGCACTGCACATTCGACACGGCTGGGGCATACACCCCAGAATAGATGGTACGATGAGGAGTGTAGGCGACTATACCGACATCTCAAAGCACAGAGTATCTTGGGATCCATCACAGAGAGGGAGGCACGACGACAGATGTGAGCCCTCACACGCCGGAAGCGGAGAGCTTTAGAGGAGCGAAAGGAGGCAGAGTTGATCGACCTTCTCATGAGTAGGGATTGTGCCACCGCGTGGAGGGCACTACGTGAGCCACGCCCACCTACACCCATAGCAGATCCTCCGACTTGGCACACCTATGCCCAGAGGTTATATGACGTCCCAGGACAGCCACCATTGCCGACTCCTTTCACACCGCGTCCTATGACATCCACCCTCTTCACGGCAGGCATGGTACGACAGGCCATCCATAGGCTACAGCATGGCCGTTCAGCAGACCACACGGGGCTACAAGGAGAGCACTTTATATATGCAGAAGATGTAGTTTCCCACTTGATCGCCCATCTCTTCAACCGTGCTTTGGTTGAGGGATTACAAGACTCATGGACTATGCATACCATTACGCCTATCCATAAGTCCGGCGATATGATGGACCCAGGGAACTACAGGACTATTATGATAGGCCATATCCTGGCCAAGATCTATGGGGCAGTACTAGAGGCAGAGCTCAATACACACGCTGAGGCAGCTGGGATCAGAGCACCCGGCCACGCAGGCTTCCGCCGCACTTTCTCCACCATCGACCACATCTTCGTGCTTCGTTGCTTGATTGAGAGAGTGAAGGCGAGGAAGCAGAGACTATACTGTTGCTTTGTGGATTTCCACAAAGCCTTCGACATGGTCCCTCGAGAGAGACTACTATGGAGGCTCCAGGAGTTACAGCTACCATTAGACATGCTATGGGCCATCCACGCTTTGTATGCACGAGTCACAGGCAGGGTACACTGCCCTGGCGGTCTATCAGACAGCCTTGTTAGCACCATTGGTGTGAAACAAGGTTGCCCTCTCTCACCCACTCTCTTCAGTCTCTACATCGACGAGATCACGGAGTATATACAGCGAGCAGGGGGGCGAGGAGGAGACCTCGAAGGTACGCAAGTACACATCCTATTATATGCTGATGACATTGTCCTGCTTTCAGAGTCACCGGAGGGGTTGCAGTCACATTTACAGGCGCTCGATACCTTTTGCATGGAGAGAGGACTCACAGTGAACCTTGGCAAGACCAAGGTCCTCATCTTCCATACCTCCAGGACAGTACGCCATCGTGCCTCTTTCACGGCAGCTGGAGGATAGATAGAGGTAGTGGACTCCTACGTCTACCTAGGTGTCACCTTCTCGGGCAGCACATGGGTATTCTCCATGGCACAGGCCGCGAGAGATAGATTGACGCGAGGCTATGCGGCACTTGCAGGATTGGAGAGACGCTGCTTTCAGACACATTTTCAGGAGCCCCGGACTAAGAGGTGGCTCTTTGACACTCTAGTGACACCCACATTGATGTACGCAGCGGCAGTATGGGCATCAGGGATCACAGAGGCGATGTGGGCGCGGATTGAGAGGCCCCATGTCACCATGATCTCACGCTTGCTGCGCAGCAAGCCCTCCGTTCCACATGACATTATACGAGCTGAGCTTGGCACACCACCGATGCTAGTGGAGGCCCTCTTCCAGTTGGTGACCTTTATTCTGAGTAAGAGAGCTCCCCACCAGCTGACTCACCAGGCTTGCATTTGAGAGCTCTAGACATTTGGCAGAGACAGGGCATGAGAGAATATGGTATGCACAGACTTACCGATGGTTAGCATACTATAGCATGAGCATTACGGATCTCCCCCCTTTTCAGTATGACCTCTCTTCTCCCCACATTACCCTCTCTCGTTCGGAGAGGAATAGGATCATCCGTCAGGACCTACTACAGATACACGTCAGGGAGACATGGATAGCACCACGGGAGCCTCTTCCCACAAAGAGGCAACACTACAGAGAGCACTTCCTGACTATGACAGCGGATGCTTTCATTCAGAGACCACGATACAAGGATACATATATGGCACCAGCTGAGAGAGTGGCCGTTGGGCAGCTCAAAGTATCATCACACCAGCTCGAGATTTAGGTTGGGCGAGCCACACATACCCCGAGGGATGAGAGATTATGCAGGATATGTAGAGAGGAGGTGGAGGACGAGGAGCACTACACATGTAGATGCCAGGCATATGAGCACATCAGAGACCGCTACCCACACTC
>CM035411.1:126259347-126266847 GCA_020310875.1 Ceratopteris richardii
CATTATTGCAACTAAAGAATATCATGGAACATCTTTCAGTTTAACAAGAGAGATAAGGGGATTCATGATAAATTTCTAGACAATATACCTCCTGTAACTCCTCGACGACTTCATCAATCCCTGCAATGTCTTCAAAACGTACTCCAGTGGTTCCCTAAAAAGAAGAATGTACCCATGATTCTATTACGAGATTTGAAATCTTTCAAGCAAAAAGATCACAAAAGACAATAATGATAATTACCTCTATCCGCGCCTGAGGCTTTGACTGACCAAACTCAATAGCTTGCCACAAATCCTGTTGTTCCCCAAAATATGATCACTCATTATGGATTTATGTAAGTTATCAGGTAAAAGCTGAACCACTGGTAGAGCACACAAACCCATTTTGTAAAATCTTTTGGCCTCCTTGTAAGAGTGAATCGGGTAATCGATGCAATAAATCCCCCAACAAAGAGTATTATTCCCAGAAGACGTAAAGTAGTTGCAAAATCTCCTGATGTTACAACTCGAAAGAATGCAACAATCATGCCCAAAATGCCTCTCTTGGCAAAAGTATCTCCAGAAAAACCACCAAAAATAATTATTCCAATGACTTTAAGAAGCTGTACAAGAACGAGCTGCAAAGGCAAAACCAGCGGGACAAGCAATATAGGCACAAGGTATGCCAACAAGATAGTCACCGTGCTGATCCCCATAAGAGCTAGTGCTGCAACATGACCTCCAATTGTGTATGCAGTGGTAGCTATGATTCCACTTGCAACAGCCAACTCAAGAACCACTTTCCCAGATATAGATGATGCAACTGGATTTGGGATTGGTGGTGGAGACATAGTACTTGTCTGCATGCAGTAAATTAACTTACTTACTTTTTTGTGCTTATTTATTGAAAATTTTGATTGACTTAATAACTTACAGAAACAGCAAGAATTGTCTACTGTTTGTATAAAGAAAACAATCAAATGATCAATTCGGTTATAACCAGTGAATTTGAATAGATTGAGATTTAGTAGTATTGAATCTGCAAAGTAAGCTTTGACACTTCAAATATCGAAACTTCCAGGGAACATGTATCGAGTAATAGTGAATACAAATCTGTTATACAGTTACAGACAATCATTTTTGTTAGGCAGACATCTCAAAGCTATGTTCAAAATCTCATCATGGCATCACACATACATCCATACCATATAACTCGGGACTGATATGTGCATGCAGAGCATGTAGTTATCTAACCCTTGGACGATCATACATGAGAAGCATGAAAGCGAGACAATACACCTTCTGAGAGAGACTCTGCCCAGGCTCTATCCCTTGAAGGACACCTTTGAAAAAATCTCTTTTGAACATAGAAAGGAACATAGCAGCCCATAAGATCGGAACTTACAAGATCAGAAAACCCAATCCAGCAAAAGAGAATGTGCTAACTGATGGTTGATGGTTAATGGAAATGCCCAAACACCAATGGATGCCTGAAGCAGTGAAATGCCCCGATGCAGTCAAAGAGGTGCCAAATCTACTGAAACATTTCAGAAAAGCTGAGGAGGATAAGTGGAATATCTCACTCAGCTCTGGAAACATTTCCCAATGCCAAGTTGGGTGACAATTCTTTTTTTTCTCCTTGGCATGAATATTTAAAGAGCACTGAACTTTGAGTGTATGCTTTCATGTTTTCATTTAGGATTAGGATTATGGAGAAGAAAGGTGGATAATGGTGGTGGTAGTGGTGGTGGAACAATTAGGATTATGGAGAAGAAAGGTGGATAATGGTGGTGGTAGTGGTGGATAACTTTGAGTGGAACAATTAGGATTATGGAGAAGAAAGGTGGATAATGGTGGTGGTAGTGGTGGTGGTGGTAGTAGTAGTAGTAGTAGTAGTAGTGGTAGTGGTAGTGGTAGTGGTAGTGGTAGTGGTAGTGGTAGTGGTGGTGGTGGTGGTGGTGGTGGTGGTGGTCGTGGTGGTGGTAGTAGTAGTAGTAGCAGCAGCTGCTGCTTAGCAGCAGCAGCAGCAGCAGCAGCAGCAACAATAATAATAATAATAATGATTATGATGATGATGATGATAATAATAATAATAATACTAATAATAATAATAATAATGGCAGTAATAGTAGATACTAGTAGTAGTAATAATAGAAAATCATCATCATCATAATAATAATGATGATGATAAGAATAAGAGCAACAACCATAATAATAAGAATGACACTTTTATGGTGTGAGAGAGGGGGGAAAAAGGGATAAAGTAAAAACAAAAACTTGGCTGAAAACATATAGGGACAACAAAAAAAAAAAGAATAAACAAAACGAGTAATTTGACTTAAACATTGAGCACAAAAGCATTCGACCTTCCAAATGATGACACGTGGCTTGATAAAAATACATACACATACATAAATAACACAGCAGGAACAGCAATAACAGAAAAACAAAACTAAATGCACACTCTCACAGACAACATACAAATAAGACAAAAATTTTTATGATACACTTTAATTGTAAGTTAACTAGTAGTCAAATTTTTCAATAAATAAACACACAAAAATAAATACAGGAAATACGGTCTTCCTGCCATGAAATTCAAAAAATAAAAGTACATCTATGAAAAATAAACTGGATAACAAGAATTCAGATCTCAAATATGAAGGAAATATAAGCCTTCAAAGCATGAAGGTCTAAAGGCTGGACGCTTTAGTATTCATTATAGGTAAATGCATTAGATACAAAGGGACTACATTCCTAACAAAAATTTAGCCTCTATGTACATGAGTATTATCCATAATCCATAAGACTGTTCATTCATGAGATTCACGATGTTCAAATAAATATCATCAGTAAACAGTGTAAGCTTTGAGTCCTCAAACAAGATGGCCCCAAAATTATGGCAGATATTAACCTTTCTCTAATATTCACCTGGTCCACCTGTTTGGTTCACCTACTTCTTGGTTCATCCACCCTCATATCTTTGTACACTTTTCTTTTCATCTTTTGCATTTTTCTTAATTACAAACTTTTAAAACCAGGAAAATTTTTTCTACAGTAGTAGATATCTTTTCATCATATATATGACAAGATCAATAAATGTCAAACGTCAAGAGGACACACCTTTCCAGAGCAATGGTGCAAGCACGATTATACAACAGCTTCTATGATCACATCATTCAAAGTCTCTTGTTTGATTTTTCTTCTGACCATATGAACGTTTGTAATGTGAATCTTGCAACTAATCTTGCATATGAGAGTTCATCCACATCTTACAATAGTCAAACTCTTGTTTCACATGATTCAGTTGCATTTGTTAACTTTCTTGATCCCTCTTTTGACGAACTCCTAGAATTCTTGAACCACAACCAATACAAATGAAGGAAAGGAATGTATATTTGATTTGTGATACAACAAGCATAGATATACATAAGAGTCACCTAAAAACCCCTGATTCTACCCTGAAAAGTCAAATCCTAATTTGTCAAGACTCAAAACTTTAACAGCAGCTGAAAAGTCAGCTTTGAGTCAAAGTCAATGGAAGAGAGACACATGGCAACCTCAACTTCTTGAAAAAAAAAATACCTCACCCATCACCTAAACATGCCTCATTATCCAATACTTGCACCAAACCTTCACCATCTCTCTTCTTGCCTTTTACAATCTTGCTTTTCTAAAAAGCCATTGCCCACGCTTGCACTATATTAATACATGCCTTTGGGTCACTTCATATCAATTGTTAGGGAGGTACAACACAAAAGAGCTTGGAGGTAAGCTTATCGTGGGAGTTGGAGGAGGCTTGAAGGACATTTGTACCATGTTCCATCTTTCAAGTGCCATTCCAACATACATTTCTTGGGACAAAGCTAGCAGAGCTGCTGTCGTATATTCCTCTAAATTCTAAAAATTGTTCAGCTGAACCTAACTCTGTGATATAATATGCTCATTTCTGTTGATTCTTCAGAGCTTCAAGGGATCACTTATATTTCCCAGCTAGCATCATATAATCTGCATACAAACACAGATCGTAAGGGTTCTCAACATGAGTCAATTTAACATGTGACTGCAATAGTATGCTAAGTGATTTTACATCCACCATGTTCAACCTTTCAAGTACCATTCTGGTGTATTTTCCTTGAGGCAAAGACTAAGTAGGCAGAGCTGCTGTCACCTCTTTCTCTAAATTCTCAAAATGTGTTCAGCTGGACCTAAATCTGTCATATAGCTGATTTCAGCTGATTCTCGAGAGCTTCAAGGCCTCCCTTATATTTCTCAGATAGCAGCATATAGTCTGAATACAAAGAAGGATCGTGCAAAACTCCAAGCGGGTTCTCAAAATGAGTCAACAGGCACCCACCACAAAAGCAATCTTTTGTCATTCATACACTGTAGGTCCAACAAAATTCAATTAACATAATAATCATTCATGAAAATCTTTGATTAGGCTTACCCACCGTATACTGGGTCTCAAGTTCTATTTGAGGTCCAGTGTATTCCTTCAATATGGCCTCTGCCTCATCAATAGTCAAATGCATAGCCCTGTCAACCAAATTCATTATGACTTGGATCACAGAAAATCTGAGAAAAAATATGACAATGAGCCCAGAAGCCTTACCATTTTGTTTGATGCAGTTCTTCTTCTCCAGGTACATTAGTCAGGTTTACAATGAAATCCCGATAAACAAACTTTCCTGGACCCAACATTCCCTTGGAGGTCACTAAACTAACTTGGTTTCCCTTCACAGCCCTCAAAAAATCTTTCCCTGTCATTATCGGTAGTGTTTCTATTTCTCTCTCAAAAGAATCCAAATCAGATGTAGATCTGACAAACACTTCTTCAGGTACATACAAATCACCCTTGTATTCTCGAAGAATATCAGACAAATATATGGGCTTCTTGGAATCAAGGCTTTCAATGGGTAGAACTTCAGAAGGTTCAGCAGGTTTTTGTGGAGTTTCAATTTTGTCCTTCCCTGAATGTTGAAGCTTCAAAGCAGAAGCTAACCTTTTCCAGGGAGAGACTTTTAAGAGACTTTTTTCTCTTAGTGTGTACAGCTTACCATCAACCAGATATTTGGATTCCACCTGACTAGGAATGCTTTTAAGTACCTCAGTTGTGAAGTCTAGGCCCCTTTCCTCTTCATTCAATAACAATTTGAATGTATCTTCTCCTGGCGAACCACCCTCTCTGGCCAATAAATCTGACTCTGATGAAGAAATATCTTCAGATTCGCTTGCTTGCACCCTTAACTTTCTTTGACCAACATGAGAAATTCTATGCATAAATAGATGTGTCTGAAAACTTGAAGAGACTGAGCTTGCTCCTGTTCTAGGAGATAAGAAGTAAGATTTCCATTTCCCTGCACCAGACAAACTAATAGAAGCTCAAAATGCATCAAATATCCCCAAGCCATATCAAATCAAAGTTTTTCAAAGAATTACTTCTGCGTATGCACCGTATAGATTTTCTTTCATTACTGTGTAGCCAAGGTGACCTACATGATGACAATATATATCAAGCTGTTAGAGCCAATGGAGAAGGGAAAAAAAATCAAAGAAGCTTTCATTTTTACGTTCTTTTTGATGTGCTCACAGAAATGAAAGATGAAGGGGAAATTTGTATACTAAAAATGCAGCATGCCAAACAAAAGCTACTCTTGGCAAAAGAAGGAAGAGTCAATATATCCTTAACTAAGTTGGTACAGTATGCTAGATTTCATATAATCCATATCATAAGGTACACATATCAAAGGGAACAGCAAGGTTAATGAATATACATAAAATATACAACATACTTTTTATCATATGATAAATACATAGTTAATCAAAATATCAAACAAGAAATTGTTTATACATTACGTGCGTACATAGATTGAGAATCTGTGATCATCAATGCAAATATTGAATTTGCAACTTGCATTCATGATTCTGTATACAATTGCACTCATGATTCTGTATACAATTTTCAATGTGTATTTGTTATTAAGCAAACTCTATAATCAAAACTCGCTATGTATATATGCATGTGTAATTAGCACTACTAATTACTAAAATAGTATGCATTTCAGAATCCAAACTAGAATTTGTGTGATCACCACTTTGTGTGCATGCACCCTGCATTTGCAATCAGGAATGTGTGTATCTCATTACTTGTATGACAAAGTGACACACGTCATAGGTATCAAATTTCAAATGACAAATACTCGGGAGCCAAGATTCAAGATTCAACACTGATTATTGAACACTACAAAATCAAGATCAATGGCTCCAGCAAGCAACTGAACAATGTTCACACACTCACATAAGGTCAGAATTATCCAAACTTACAAACTCAAGATAATGAGCACAAACGCAAGCACATAGGGAAAAAGACCATCACCCAAAGGGAAGAGACTACACATAAAATAAGATCGATAAAAGTCATGGAAAATACATGCAAATTAGGAAGCAACATCACCCTGGAAAAGAATAAATCACTAAACAAATAAATAAAATCCAAAAAGAAAACAATGAAAAAAGATCAATCAATTAATTATCAAACACAAAAACATACGGTGTAGTGTAGTGTGGTGTAGCCGTATGCCTTGAACGTCGTGGGGCAAAGTGCCTCGGTTAAAGTCCCACTCAATGGACATTTCAAATTTCCTGTACTTTCAAAAAAAAAACATATGTATAAAAAAATAAAAATTAATAATATAAAAAAGATAAAATCAGAAAGAAGAGGAAAAAACTTCACAGAAAATAATAATAATAATACTAATAATATTTCTTTAAGAATGAAAATTCCAAATTAAAAACAGTAAATTATTTATGCATTGTAACATACACACACACACATACATATGTACATACATATATACATATATGCATACATATAGATAGATAGATAGATAGATAGATTTGTTATTATTATTTTTTATTTTCTTCACAACAACAACAACAACAAAACAAAAGGAAAAAAAGTGCATTTTCAACTTCTATGTTTGTCCAAAACAAAAAGCATAAGCTTTAAGCTTTATCATGCAAAGCTTGAGTGAATAGCTATGACATTTTTATTCAAGTCATTAATGCCCTAGAGTAGGTGCAGGCTTTAATAAAGAATCGTTCTAAATAAAGACTTCTAATAAACAAGGCAAGTCAAATTTCTATCACATTTGGAAATGAAGGAGAATCTGTCATGATAAATCATTGCTCAAAAATAAACAAATAAACACCTAAAAGTACAAAAGATAGAATTTTTTTAATTAGAGACTATAAGATAACTTTCTTTTATAATTTTTTTTAAATAGAAAATAAAAAAATAAAAAAAATTATAAAAAAAATTTTTAATTTCTATTTTTATTTTAAAAATAGAAATAAAAAATAATCAATTGAAAAATTAATAAATAAGAAATTCTAAAAATATAAATAGTAATATAAATAAATAAAAAGTAAAACCAATAAGTGATACATACATTTCAAGATTAATAAGATCCTCTTTTCTACTGAATTTACTAATGATAATACTAAACAAATAAAAAG
>CM035411.1:126279347-126464347 GCA_020310875.1 Ceratopteris richardii
TAATTCCCATAATAATCACCTGTCATCCTGATCCCATGCAGTACGGAAGGACACAAAAGCCTGTACATGAAAGAGAAAAAGTAATCAGTAACATAGGAGCATAATTGAATACCAAATTTAGCCACATACTTTTCACTTATTTGAAGCATAAGAAAATAGGTGAGAATCATATGATCCATCAAACTTAGAAATAAAGGGAATCAACATTTTATGCGCAAAGAAGAATGAAACCAAGTCCGATTCAAGGGGTCATACACTGCTATTGTTCACTACTGCTTGTGGGGAGACGTAACGTCCTAAATCCATTACACCAGGATAGAATGGGTAGTGAATGTTCTTAATGCTGGCTAGCTCCTCCAAGTAGGCTTATTTGAAATCATTCAAGCATTGACCACAGGCTGAACCTCGATAGTTCTGTCCACATTAAAACAAGTTAGAGCATAAAATAGATGCAGCAATGACTGATGAAACATTATCTACAGTAAATGGGCACAAAACTTGAGACTTCAGAATCAAAAACCTGCGAAAAACAGAATGCAGTGAAAGAACGAAAAAGGTTGTGAACAAAGATTCGAACTCATGCAAAGCTGTAGTTTATGTAGTGTCTCTCCAGCATAGCATAGTGAACGGAAACCTTCGTCAGATGCAAATGCATGGATATCTACACCCCACAGGTTTAAGCAGGATTTAACGCATGTTGTGTGAAATTAATGATATAGCTACAGTCCTGAACTAGCATTTTTCAATGAGTAGTAATTTCGTAGTTCTTAAACATCACCTGCGTGATGAAAGCAACTTGATTAATAGACAAACAGGAACTAAAACAGAAGAATAGCCCAGGGATGGCATAAAAGAGAATAAAAGGTACTTATTTGAAGATGGCAGGAGATAAGGATAGCCTCTTCTCCGACACGTTCCAGGAGATAGTAGTCTAGTATATACGTAGGCTTGCGCCATTTGAGGTGACGGATGAGGAAGAATAGTGAATAGAGCTCCACAGCAACATCAAAGGAGAGCCGATGACTCCGACACTTTTGTGTCCGGGGACTGGGATCCACACTGGGCACTTCGTGTGTCCGGAACTATTTCACACGGATCTCCTTTGCTTGAATTAATTAAAAAAAGAACAATTGTACATTGATGGAGCATAGTATCTTAGGGATCTCTATATCCCACAAACTAAGGGAAGGACGGTCCGAAGGCTCAACATTGATGTCAGTCAAAAGATTGCAGGAAGTTTATGTTTTAGAGGGAGTTATAGAAAAGGTTGATGATTTTTTCACCGCCCTCATAGACGGTCCACTTACTTTTAATTTTGTTATTATAGTTTATGTTTTAGAGGGAGTTATAGAAAAGGTTGATGATTTTTTCACCGCCCTCATAGACGGTCCACTTACTTTTAATTTTGTTATTATCCAAGACAAAAATCTTATGATGTCTAAAGGGAGGAGATTTCTTACAATTACTTATTCTTATGCCTAACAAACCAAGGGATTTATCAATTGACCATTCTTTTGGATGGTCGTCGAAGTTGGCCGTGCAACTTTCTTTCTATATCTTCCAAAGAGCTTCCACTGATGGCATTCCACATGGCATAAGAGCAACCCATTGCTTCTCCAAGTAATGCTTGCTTTCAATTGATTTTATTATGTAATCTCAAAATCTTGAAAAGAAGCCAACCAAATCGAGTGACTCTTAGGGCACAAAAAGAAGAGCTTGCCAATGTCTTCTCTGCCACAAAGGCGACGTTCACACACTGAGGGGCTCCGCAAATTTTGTTAGCTTTGGCATTGGTCCAAATTCACCTATGGAAAATTTGCCACATAAGAACTAACTTTTTGTTCTCAATGAGAGGACGCCATGGGTCCATGAACTTAAATTTCCATATAATACAAGGCCGATTCACACACCATCTCCTATACAAGCGAGACATGCAAGTCCTAATGCTTCTTGAAACTTATCACCTTATCCAATTTTTTGCCATTGTTCCATCTGAGCCCTTCAAATTGCGGGGGTCCTTGTCAGAGAAAGAGGCAGGTCTTTGAGTTCTCCCAAGAATTGATACTCTGCCTTAATAGGCATCGATCATCATAGGCAACTAACCTAGTAGGGTCTATGTCCTCAAATCTAATCCAATGTCTTCTTTCTTGATTCCACAAATGTTTCCACACACAAAATCCTTTGTTCCAGAGCTTCTTTGCCCTTTGGAGGTTCTCTAAATCAATTTCATAATTCCTCTAGTAGGAAACCAAATAGAATCATTTTGTCTAATACGATCTGCCCACTTCCAATCTTCATTGACCTTGATATATAGTTTCATCTTGTTCCAACTCTTCCACAAGGAGCAAACTAAGTCTGAACCTCTGAGATTCACAAGAAAAGGAGAGAACAACAAAGGGAGCAGATCGTGCCCTTCTACCTAGAAATCCCCACAAGCATAAGCGACAAAATGTTTTTGAGAATCAATTTTTCCCAAGAGATTTATGATTTGTACCACGCTTTGATCATCCACTGGAAGGCATCTGATCTACCATTCTATCCACGCTCAAAATGCCCAACTCACTAGAATCTTTCTTGCTAGCACACTTGGTCCATTTGATTTTGAGCACACCTCTCCTATTGGGATCACCTGTCCAAAGGGACTTTCTGCAAATTCTTTCCAATTTTGCTAACTCTATGTCTTTAGGTCTCCAAAAGCCTAAGAAATAGATAATCAATGAAGGAAGGAAGGTTTTGATGACCATGGCATGCCCTACCAGGTTGGTTTTCATGTCTTGCCAGGTTGGTTTTCATGCCCTTTCAGTACACAAGTTTATTATCAAGCTTGGTGAGAACCCAATTCCACCCCTAACCCATGAAAACCTCAAAGCCCATCAGAATATCGAGTAGATGAAAGATTTGTCCACTAGAGAGCTCTTGACATCCTTGGTCAACCAAAAACTATTGAGGATTGGAAGAAAGAAAATTATCTTAATTAAAAAAATTATACAACGTGTCAAGCACTACTACTACTCAAAGCTCACAAAAGCTCGCTAGAAAATTATATATGCAATGAGTTCCACTTTGGACCTAGTTTCTTGTTCTAAAATTGGAGAAGTGTTGATATTTTTAGGTAGTGATGTGTGTGAACACACTAGGACCGCCGGGGCACTTTTTTCCCTCTTTAGGAGGTTTTTTTCCCCCGGATTGTATATACGCCTATTGCCCTAATGAGCTACTTATCTTTGTACATTCTCTAGTAATACATTCAGTATTGTGTGTTGTGCTCCAAGCTTCTTCTTCTTCCTTGTGCTGTTCGCGTGCTTCCGCAGACATCTAACTCCAACAATTGGTATCAGAGCAGGTCGTCGCTTCATCTAGGGCACCGTCGACACTCCTCCGTTTGCAGTCTCAGAATCGCACGAATTTTGGTGAGCATACTCAACGTGTTTCCGAGATCAAAACGGCTTTGCTCTGTGTGCCAAAATCGCGATCTGAGCTTGTTTCGGCCTCTGAACGCACTATCGCAGCGCTTGTGCAGGCTATTTCGTCTTTTTGTGCCAAAGGTATATACCAGTTTCTGTTCGCCAGTTTAAGCATCTCGAAGTCTGCTACAGGTCTAGCAAAACTCGTCTGGGCATTTTTGTTCAACTTTTTAGATACAGTCAATTTTCTGCATCAAGGTATTTTAGTCACCGGCCATGGCTGAAAGTAGTGATGTATTCCGTATGTTGGCTGTTGAGGATAAGTTGGATGGTACCAACTACCCATTATGGGCTTATATGATGCGACATGTTTTGGTTGCAAAAGGATTGTGGAACATTGTGCAGGGTGTTGAAAGACGTCTTGTTACACCTGTAACGACAGGTACTACAAATACAGGTGTTGGAGCTGATGAAGATGGTGTCGAAGATGATATTCCGCAGATTCCTATTCGTGCTGCAGTTTCTGTTGCACCTACTGCAAAGCAGATTCGTTGGGATGGTAGAGATGCCCAGGCACATTCATTGATAGCTTTGTCTGTCAAACGTGCCATTATTCCTCATATTCGCTCTTGCAGAACAGCTAGGGATGCTTGGGATACACTTACCACATTGTACCAAGCTAGGAATGAGGCTCGTGTTGCTTACCTCTGAAAACAATTGGAGAGTGAGCACATGAATGAAGGTGATTCTATGGACAGTTTCCTAACGAAGATCAAAGATTTGAAGGAACAGTTGATTTTTGTTGATGAGGTTATACCAGATAGCTCACTTGTGCAGACCGTTCTGAATGGTCTTCCTGATTCATATCAGAGTTTTGCTTCTACTCTTCGGTTGATGATGAAAGGCAATCCGAATGCCTTATCATTTGAGGAGTTAGTCTCTGTTCTGTTGCAGGAAGATCAGTCCAGGCAGAACAGATCCATTATGTGTGTTGCAGATCAAGCTTTCCTGGCTAGTCAGAAGGGCAAATGAAAATGGAGCTCTTCTACTAGTAAGCAGAAATCTACAAATGCTTCACATTCGAAGAACCATGATAAAGATGAGAAGAAATCAGAAAAGCAGAAATTGTTTTGCAAGTACTGTAAAGGGAATGATCATATCATAAAGAACTGTCCAAAACTGGCTGCAAAAGAGGCAAGGAAAAAGGAGGCTGGAATGGCTGTTGCAGAAGCCTCTACACCAAAAACAGAGTCTGCTAATCTTGTGCAGGAAGAAGAATGGGCGTTTACTACTGTTTGCAGTTTTGACCCATCTTCTCATGAGCAGTGCATGTCTGCAGTGGACTCAGATGTTTGGTACTTTGACAGTGGGGCGACCAAACATATTACCTCGCAGCGCAATTTCTTCTATTCACTCGAGCCTACCCCTACAGGGAATACTGTCACATGCGCCAACAACTCCTCTTATCTTGTTATGGGAGTTGGTAAGATCATTTTGACTACTCTTGATGGTAGTTCTTTCACCTTGTCAGATGCTTTATTTGTGCCAGGGATCAAGAAGAATCTGTTATCAGTTTCTGCATTAGCCAAGATTGGCTTGGTTGTGAAATTTGTTGATGACAGGTGTACAGTTCATGATCTATCAAATAGCGATGTGATTATTGCTTCTGGCATTTTATGTCGTGGGTTGTATAAGCTCATAGACTATGAAAGATCTGTGAATGATTCGGCATGTGCAGTTCATGATTCTTAGGCTATGTCAGATGCAAAGCTTTGGCATGCACGCTTTGGTCATCTGAATTTTGCTAGTTTGCTCCGCCTGTAGAAATCTGATATGGTGTCTTCTTTGCCCAAGCTTGAGGCACCTGGAAAACATGTATGTGAAGTCTGTATTTTGGGCAAAATGCAACGTTCCTCCTTTCCAAAAGATGGTTCAGTTCGGGCTACGCAGAAATTGCAGCTTGTACATAGTGATGTCTGTGGTCCTATGCAGACACCCTCTTTTGGGAATTACCTTTACTTCGTGACTTTCATTGATGATTTTTCCAGGCATGCATGGGTATATCCACTCAAAGCAAAGTCCAAAGTGTTCATGTGCTTTAAACAGTTTTTGGTTTTGGCTAAAAATCTGTCAGCATGTAAAATGGGCACCCTGCGTTCTGATCGGGGGGGGAATATATGTCTTCTAATTTTAATGCATTTCTGGCTGAACGTGGGATAAAACACCAATGTATAGTGCCGTATACACCTCAACAGAATGGAGTAGCTGAACGAAAGAATAGGTCACTCATGGAGATGGCGAGGTGCATGGTCAAGAGTCAGGCTTTACCACATAGTTTCTGGCTTGAGGCTGTCATGTGTGCAACATATGTACTGAACAGGTGTCCCACTAAAGCGCTGCAGTCTATCACTCCATATGAGGCTTGGCATGACCGCAAGCCATCTATTGCTCATCTGCGTGTTTTTGGTTGTTTAGCATATGCATTAGTGCCTGAACAACATCGTAGAAAATTGGATGATAAGGCAGTAAAATGTATTTTTGTTGGGTACAGTTCTGAAAGTAAAGGCTATCGTCTGTATCATCCATAGACTAAACGCATTCTGGTTAGCCATGATGTTGTCTTTGTGGAAGATGCTATTCAGCCATTGCTTTCATGTACTAAGGAGACATCTGTTAGCTCCAAAGACATGTATGATACTTTGATGCCTCTTTTTACAGGTGGATAGTCTAGTGCTTGTCCTAATGAGGCAACTTCTCAGCCTTTGCAGGTTTCATATGATGATGCAGATCATTCTATTTCTAATGCAGATTTACATGATGCACTTGTTGATGAGAGAGCTGATATTGAGAAGGCAAAAACTATGCCAAAATGGCTGGTGCAGACTTTGCGTGATAGCAAATTAGATGCACCTTTGTCATATCGTACTCGTTCAGGCTCTCATAGTGCCTCCTTTGCATCAGATTGCTATGTTATGGCTGCATCTAGTCTTTGTGATGAGAATGAGCCTGTTTCTTTTGATGAAGCACAGAATTCAGAAAATTGGATGGCTACTATGCAATCTGAATATGATGCTATAATGAAGTATGGTACATGGTCTTTATGTGACTTGCCTCCTGGCAAGAAGGCCATTGGCACTAAGTGGGTATACAAGCTGAAGCGTAAACCTGATGGTACAGTTGACAGGTATAAGGCTAGGCTTGTTGCAAAGGGTTATGCACAGGAAAGAGGCATTGATTTTGATGAGACCTTTGCACCTACATGCCGTATGACTACTGTTCGGAGCATTTGTGCACTTGCAGCCCATCATGGTTGGAAGGTACATCAGTTGGACATTGAAATAGCATTTCTGAATGGTGACTTGCATGAAGAAGTGTATGTTTTTCAGCCCCGTGGCTTTGTGCAGAAAGGGCATGAAAACCAGGTGTGTAGGTTAAAGAAGGCATTATATGGTTTAAAGCAAGCAGCACATGCTTGGTATGAGAAGATACATGCCTATCTGGTTGCACATGGTTTTGAGAACAGTCCAACTGAAAGCACCTTATATGTTAAGTGTGTTAATGATGTGCTTATGATCATTGTTGTCTATGTTGATGACATGCTGCTCACTGGTCCTATTGAGAAGCATATTGCTGATTTCAAGGCTGATTTGCATGCCTCATTTGAGATGTCTGATTTGGGGCATTTGCATCACTATTTGGGCATTCAGTTTATGCAAGTTGATGGTGGAATGGCTTTGTGTCAAACGAAGTGTATTGACACATTATTGCAGCGTTTTGGCCTTGAAGACTGTAAGCCTATTGCCACTCCTATGGAGACAGGTTTACGATTGAGTCTTCATGATGCTGGAGATGCATTTGATGCTATTCTCTATCATCAGGTTGTTGGATGCTTGATTTACTTATGCATTACTCGGCCAGATATTCAGTTTGTTGTCTCACAGATGAGCAGGTTTATGCATTGCCCAGGAGTCACACATTGGAAGGCGCTTAAGTGCATCTTTCGCTACTTGAGTGGTACTCGGCTACTTGGGTTGTTTTATCCCAAGGGGGGATCACTACCGCCAGATTTGCATGCTTTTTCTGACTCAGATTGGGCTGGTTGCTATGACACTCGTGTGTCCACCAGTGGTTTTTGCTTCATGCTTGGTAGCTCATGTATATCTTGGTTGAGCAAGAAGCAGCCTACTGTGGCCACTTCCAATTGTGAGGCTGAGTACAGGGCAGCTTTCACAGCGATTGTTGAGTGTGTGTGGCTCATACACCTTATGGCTGATTTGGGTGTTGGCCAGTCTTCTGCCACCACCATCTTCACTGACAGTCAGAACGCATTGGCATTTGCGAGGAACCCTGTGTTCCATGCTCGCACTAAGCACATTGAGGTGCATTATCACTATGTCAAGGAGAGGTTCTCTACTGGGGAGATCAGCTTGGCATATGTGCCCATGCAGGAGAACATTGCAGACCTTTTCACGAAGGCTCTGCCTAGGGAGAAGTTTGAAGCTTTCCGCAAAGCTTTGGGCTTACTTCCTTTTGTGGAGTGATTTCCACATAGCTTGGCACTTTCTTATACATGAGTGCAAGCTCCTTGTTCACCGCATCACTCCCAGGGGGGATTTGTTGATATATTTAGGTAGTGATGTGTGTGAACACACTAGGACCGCCGGGACACTTTTTTCCCTCTTTAGGATGTTTTTTTCCCCCGGCTTGTATATACGCCTATTGCCCTAATGGGCTACTTATCTTTGTACATTCTCTAGTAATACATTCAGTATTGTGTGTTGTGCTCCAAGCTTCTTCTTCTTCCTTGTGCTGTTTGCGTGCTTCCGCAGACATCTAACTCCAACAAGAAGTTCTTAAAAGTCTCTCTTAGAATAGAGATGTTGGTATGCTATCGAATCAAAGGATCCAAAAGCACAATTGATGAGCAATTTAAAAGCTCTATTTGAACACCAAAATTCAAGTTAATGCGTTGAAGGAACTAATTGTATCAATGATTCCATTTTTTGTGTCAAGTCTCCCCACCATCCTTGAACATTTTTACAGATGTAGACGAGGTGCTTAATTGTTTCTCTATCACGTCTACACCTCGTGCATCAAAAAAAACAAAACATAATTATTTGATAGAAAATCTCTTGCCCAAATTCCACCAATAAGCAATCTCCAAAGAAAGACCCAATAACGAAGTGGAAGTTGAGCATGCCACATATTCTCAACTCTTTGAGTCAACCAAGCATTGTCATGGAAGAGGCCCCATTTGGAATTATAGAGAAGAAGGACACGATAGTACTCATGCGTAGATGAATGGCATAGTCTATGATATTTCAGTAGTGATGTGTGTGAACACACTAGGACCATCGAGGCACTTTTTTCCCTCCTTAGGAGGTTTTTTTCCCCATCTTGTATATAGGCCTATAACCCTAATGGGTCAGTTATCTTTTGTACATTCACTAGGAAATACATTAAGTATTGTATGTTATGCTCCAAGCTTCCTCTTCTTCCTTATGTTGTTCACATGCTTTTGCAGACCTCAAACTCCAACAATTGGTATCAGAACAGGTCTCCACTTCATCTAGGGCATCATCGATGCCGCTCGGGTCACAATCTCATAATCGCATGAAATTTGGTGAGCATATTCATCGACACCCCTTGGCTCACAGTCAAATTTTTGTCTTTTTGTACCAAGCATATATACAGATTTTAGTTTGCCAATACAAGTGCCTCAAAGTCTGCTACAAGTGTAGCAGAACTTGACATGGTAGTTCTATTCAACTTTTTGAGATACAATCATTTGTTTTGCATCAGGGTATTTTAGTCAGCGGCCATGGTTGAAAGCAATGATGTACTCTGTATGTTGGCTGTTGAGGACAAGTTGGATGGTACCAATTACCCATTATGGGCATATATGATGCATCATGTATTGGTTGCAAAAGGACTGTGGAATATTGTGCAAGGTGTTGAAAAATGACCTACTACACCTGTTGATCGGATCTTGCAGATGCACATACGTAGAGATAGTACAGAAACAAAATCTCACAAAAGAATACATAGAATAGAGAGAGACAAGAGAATGAACACAAGCTTGGGTACAATCTCTCCCCACGTACTCTGATGGACAAGTCTATCAGAATGTGTGTATTCATAGGTATTTTTCATTATGTCCTGAATACAAGATACATGAGGCCGATGCTTTGAAAAGCATATGTTTATGAAAATCTATTTTTATTTACAAAATCATTGCTTTCTAACTGATCTTCTATTTTTACAAAAACATCGCATTCTAAGCGATCTACTATTTTTACAAAAAATATATAAAATACTATCTTTTAACTATCTTCAAAAATATATGAATAAGGCCACCCATGTTCACATCCTCATGATTCTTCACCTGCTAAATCAAGGCAAAATTAAATTAAAAACCTCAAGACATTAAAATCCATATAACATTCCATTATTCCATAAAATATAACATGCCTCACAGTTGACAAGCAACTGACCTCAGTTGATAAGAATATAATAGACATAGATGGCTAGTCACATGTCCCATGATTGAACAATTATAAGCATGTTCCATGTAAAAACATATGCATGGAAATGGAAAACTGGAATTTAATGTGATTGTGAATGATATGCAGAAATCAAATGATCATAATGTGGAGTTAGTGATGTTTTATGAATCCATTGAGATTCTTAAAATGAGTGATTTTTATATTTAGCTAAATATCTATGATATTTCTTACCAATGTGTGTAGTAGTAACATCATAATCAAGTATTTTCTTGGGAATTAAAATTTTAGCATCCTCTTCAAGTAAACGAGGATCATCTAAAATAGGAGTGAGTGGTAAAGTTCCTTTAAAGGATTTCAATAAACTAATATGAAAAGAATTATGTATATTCCAATGAGAAGGTATGCCTAATCTAAAAGCATTCTCATTAATTTTTTGAATAATATGGAAAGATCGATAATAACATGGTGCAAGTTTAACCTTCAGATGTTGTGAAATATTTTTCAAACATCTTTTAATTATTCATAACCATACAAAGTCATTTTCATTAAATTGTAGTACTATTTGTAGCTTCGCTTTGCCCATTACTTTCAGGATGAAATGCTGAGCTACAGTCTATTTTAGAACCTAAAATTTGAAAGAATGCAACCCAAAAGTGATTACAAAAACAAACATCCCTATCTCAAAGAATAACTTTTGGAAAACCATGATGGGGAATAAATAACTTAGCAGCTTGAGGTGCAGAAAGAGTTTTTTTTACAAGGAATGAAATATGCTTGTTTACTAAACCTATCAACAATTATCATTATGAAATGAAGTTGTTGGAAGACCAGTAATAAAATCCATAGAAATTTGTTCCCATGGTCCATTAGGTATGGGAAGTAGCATTAATAATCCAAATGCTTTACCATCATGTTGTTTCACACATTGATACACAATGCAATGGGAAACATATTGCGCAATATACTTTTCCATATTTGGCCAAAAGGAAAAAATTTTACACATAGAAGTAGTACTTTGTATCCCCCTATGACCCATATATAGTGGTTCATGCATCTCTTTCATAAAAAATTCTTTAGAAACTTGTGTGATGCATAACTTGTGTTGGAAATACAAGAATCCATTATGAACAGTGTAGTGATCCTCATTCGATGGTGTAAAATTATTGAAATCAATCCATGCTTGTGAAAAATACAAATTAGATGCGTAAGTAGGAATCATGTCATGAAATGAATGAATATGAACAACATAATATTATTGATTGAAACAATATTTGTTTGTGGGGATCGGAAACAACTAAGGGCATCAACCACAACATTAGCTTTGCCAGGTTGATATTGAATTAAAGGTTGAAAGTTTTGTATGAATGAAGTCCATTTAATGTGTCTTTCCAAAATCAATGGTTGATTTAATAAATGTTTAATATGTTGGTATGTTTTTATTAGAACTTTAGAACCCATAAGTTAATGTTTCCAAACTTTTAAAGCATGCATAACAACTAAGAATTCCTTATCATATGTACTATAATTCTTTTCAAAAGGTTTAGGTTTCCTACTTTCAAATGCAATTGGATTATCATTTTGCATTAATATAGCATATATACCTAAACCACTAGCATTTCTAACCACATGGAAATGTTGTGCAAAATCTAGTAATTGCAAAATAGGTGCATGAGAGAGTGCATGTTTGAATTTTTTTAAAGATTGTTGTTGTGATAATCCCCATGCAAATTTTAACTTTTTCTTTAATAATAATGTGAGTGGAAGTGCTAAATAAGAAAAACATTTTACAAACTTTCTATAAAAGCTAGCCAACCCTAGAAGAGAACGTACATCATTCACAGAATGAGGTACATGCCATTCTCCAATTACTTGTATTTTCTTTGGATCTACATGAATGCCTTAACTAGAAACAATATGTCCTAAATACTCTAATTCTTTTTGGAAGAAAGAACTCTTTTCAAGATTGGCATAAAGTTTGTTTTTTGCATAACAAATTAAAGATTGTTGCTAAATGATTTTCATGGTCATTGTCATTCTCACTATAGACAAGTATATCATCAAAGAAAACAAGAACAAAAGCTTGGTAATTAAGAAAAATGTTATTCATCAATGTGCAAATGTAGCAGGTGCATTAGTAAGTCCAAAAGGCATTACCATGAATTCAAAGTGACCAATTTGAGTTCTAAAGGCAATCCGATAAATGTCATTTTGTGTCATTTATATGTAATGATAACCTGATTTAAGATCAATTTTGCTAAACACATGTGCTCCATGAAGTTTATCTAACAAATCATCTATCCTGGGAATAGGATATCTATTTTTAATTGTGATCTTATTGAGTGCTCTATAGTCAATACACATCCTATAAGTCTTGTTCTTCTTCTCCACTAAGAGAACAGGTGCTCCAAAAGAAAAAGAGCTAGGCCTTATAAGTCCTTTATAGAGTAAATCCTTAACTTGATTATTTATTTCTCTTTGATGTAAAGGTCATGCCAATAAGCTGCTTTATGGGGAGGAGAACTACTAGGAATTAAGTCTATACTATGGTCAATAGATCCCCTAGAAGGCGATAGTTTAGAAGGAAAATAAGCAATCCCGATAGGAAGCCATAAATGATTTATGTGCATTAAGAAGTATATGTGTATAATCAACTATGTTATTGACAAAAAGAATACATGAATTGTAGCCCTGCCTAAATGCACATTTTACTTGAGTATGACTTATTAATGGAAATGGTTGGAAGTCATGCATTGAAGATGAAGAAATATCTAAACTAATTGTGTGTGTATGATAATCAATGCATGGATTATAATGATGACAAAAAGGCATGCCAAGTAAAAGATCTAAAACTACAAAGGAGTAATTAAAAATGTGTGTTCATCTATGTATAAACCTATACAAATCTGGATGTTATGCACTTCACTTGTAACATTATATCTATTTCATTGAAATTTAGCCTTAACTTTATACATAGAAGGAAGTAGATGTAATTGGAGATCTTGCACTAGTTTATAGGAAATAAAACCATGTGAATTACCATCATCATGTAAAATATTAACAACTTTTCTATTAATAGTACCTTGCATGCAAAGTAAAGAATGAATAGAAATTTCATTACCCAAGGTACTATTAATAGAAAAGTTGTAAAATATTAACAACTTTTCTATTAATAGTATCTTGCATGCAAAGTAAAGAAGCATTGAAATTTCATTCCAATGCTTCTTCGGTCCAATCAGGTTGAGTGTCTTCATGAAGCATCTCCATGTTGTATACTTGAGCTTTGACAAGTTTCATATCATTAGTTCACAACCTACATTTAGCTTTAGTATGACCAAACTTACCACAATGCAAGCAAGTGATATGGGACCATTTTTGTTGAGCATCCATCATCGTAGTTTGAACGGTTGGAGGTTTGGTAGGTTGTAATGGGGTTGTCTTGTGTATCGGTGAGAAATTAGATTGAGGAGGACATTGAAAAGTAGTTGGGAACTAAAAAGTAGGGGAAGAAAAAGTAGTAAAAGGACACTTGAAAGGAAAATTGGGCTTGATTGATTGTTGTCGTTGACACGTTTGTTGTAATAGAATGGACTTGGTGATAGACTAAAACTCCTCAACATCATGTGCAAAAGAGATAGCTTCATAGAGGGTCATAGGATTTAGTGTGCTGAGCTTGGCTTGGATTCCCATCTCCAAACCATCTTTATACTTCCCTTGCAAGGTATATTCAGGAACTGTTTCAAGCGAATGAGTAAGTAATAGTAAAAGTTTCTTGTTTTTTTTATTTTCCATTGAGCAAAGGCTTGTGATTTGTTTCTTTTCTGCTGCCACTGATTTACTTAGGTTTACATAGAACGTACTATTCTAAAATCACAAAAAAATATAAATTAGAAAATCATCAATTAACCATCGCCATCACCTAGGATGGACACAGAACCATCATCCCCTTCTAAGAGAGATACACTCATGGAAGAGAACCCCGCAAATACCATGCAAACCATGAGTGATAAGATTACCAATTTAGAGAGCACTCTTCATGATATCTTGGCACACATCAGTGGCTCTAGGAAAGAGGAAGAGTTGCATGATCCTGATTTGCCACGAATGGAGGTAGATGCTCGAGGTGAGCATCAAAATCCAGAAGTCCCTAGTGATAGCATCCTAATCAGAGAGGCCAGATGGCAGCTTAAGGATCTTAAGCCGCCTAAATATCATGGTTCAACTAGTGCTAGGACTACTGATGCTATTGAACAGTGGCTCAACAAGTAGGAACAATGCTTTCGTTTGTGTCATATTGTGGATGATAGGCACAAGATTCAGCAGGCTACGTATAACCTTATGGACGTTGCCCTAGGTAGTGGCATAAGATTGAACAAGATAAGAAGGAGCCCAAGACTTAGGATCAATTCAAAATCTTGCTCTATAACAATTTTGTACTGCATGATGAGAGGTCTAGATCACTAGACATCTGGTTCTTCATCAATCAGAAGATTCAAATAGTTTAGGAGTACGTGGATAAGTATAGAGAGGTGCTTCTTAAAGTGCTTGATACTATCCTTGAGTTTGTCGAGGTCCATAAGTTCATCTTGGGACTGAGAGAAACTATTACACCATTGGTGAGGAAGGAGAGATGTCAGTCCTTGGCACAGTCCACAGAGATGGCTTTAGTATATGAGGATGGACATAGGGGCACATGCTTCCAGGGTCAGAGGTCCTCATGGCCTAAGGTCAGTCGATACTTCCACACACCTACTCTTGGTTCGATCAGTGCACAACCTTCTCAAGAGGCTAGGCAGGTGCATATGATCAAGATAGTTGCAGGATGTAAGAGAAAAGTGTCTGCTCTGGCTGAGAGGGCTTTGCAATAAGTCTATTCTTACCCCTCAATAGAAAGAGAAGGCAATGAAAGAAGGATTATGCTATGGGTGTTTAGGGCAGCACCTGTTCAATGATTTTCCTAAGAAAAAGAAAATAGGAGCCACCATAGTCATAGATCCTACATTTTGATGTAGTCCTTAGTAAGAAGTGGCATGTGAGGAAGAGACCAGTCATTGACTTTGCTTCACATGTTTATCAGCTTGAGCATGAAGGGAGGCGTTTACTAATCTATGAAGAACTAGATCTCCAAGAGACGCGATTGGTAGCTGCTATGAAGTTGATCAAGATTGACTATAAGTACATTTATTTTCTTTATTTCATGAATTCATATTGTATTATGATGGATTCATGCAGTCATGGAGACTCTAGTTAGAATGCTACAACACTTTCGACGAAAGTGAGAGCAGAATTCCCAGAGTTGTTCTTGAAAGAATTAACTTCTGGTTATCCTCATTACAATAACATAGAGCATAGAATTGAATTGGTATCGAGAGCGAGTCGACTGCTCTCCCACCATTTCAAATGAGTTTGCAAGAGGAAAATGAAGTCCACAAGGTCGTGGACGAGTATTTACAGAAAGGGCTGATTAGACCCAGTTATTCACCCTTTGCATCACCAATTCTTCTAGTGAAGAAGAAAGATGGATCTTATAGGATGTGCATCGACTAACAAGAACTCAATAAGATTACTATCAGAAAAAGATATCCCATGCCTAGGATTGATGATCTTTTAGATGCTCTAGGTGGAGCCGTTGTATTTAGTAAAATAGATTTAAAAAGTGGCTACCATCAAATTAGAGTAAGAGATCATGATGTACATAAGATAGCTTTTAGAACACATTTTGGTCATTATGAGTATTTAGTCATGCCATTTGGTTTGAATAATGCACTAGCTACATTTATGATGTTAATGAATGATATTTTATGACCATTCATTGGAAAATGTGTTATTGATTTTGTTGATAATTTTTAGTGTATAGTCGGAATGTGCGTGAGCATGAAAATCATATGAGATTAGTATTGAATGTGTCAAAAGAAAATCAGCTATATGTGAATCTAGAGAAGACTCAATTGTTTCTTCCCAAGGTAGAGTATCTAGGGCAAGTACTTTCCCTCATTGATCATTGAGGACAATGATCTTTAGAAGGGGCAGAGAGTGTCAAACATTGATCCACAGGGATCATGACTTTGGTCCATGGGGATCAATCCATGTGTGTGAGGGACAAGGGCAAACTAGCCAAGGTCCCAAGCTCGGGGGATACCCTAAGGTACTTCGTAGTAATGGGAATAAGTGTTGCATGATGGTCACATGTTCACACTAGACTATTCCAAAACATTGCTATTTTTAGAGTACAAGAGGGTATATATGGATGGGAGGAGAGTCACACACACATCATTCAAGTCTTTGTCTCATAGAAGCAAGAAGCATGTAGTCTTCAAAAGGCTCACCATGCAATCCCAACAATAAGAACAAGAGGCTTGCAACATTTCTTGCCCATGACCATTATCTCAAAAATGGTTTGCACGAATTTCTGTAAGTCTTGTGTGTCAAAAAGAATTTATGTCCTATTGTTATCCATTTTCCTCTAGCTTTGCTTCAATAAGTTTTTCTCTTTTTGAGAATTGTCAATGAGAAAGTCAATCAAACACGAGCTCCAAGGCTCAATCCCTTTTTTTTCACCAAAATAAATCGCTTATTGGCCCAATTCAATAGAGTGTGAACTAAAAGTGAAAATAAAGTAACTTAAGGTCATGCCATATGCATCATTTCTATATTGTATCTCAATCCAAAATTTCTATGTATACACATGGATTTTTATAAGGGACTAGACACCACATTGAGTAGTACTCAAAGGTAGGGCCTTCGTTATGAGTCCACATCTACTCTCTCACATAGATGGCACTTAAAGTGCACCCAAAGTAACCTCAAAGTCATGCTTCTACAAAGAGAATTGAAGGGAACATACAACCAACAAAAATGAAAAATAAGGGCTTCATCAAAGAAGGAAGAGAACCCACCATCAATGGATCCAAAGAAGGATGCAACACTGACAAGGACCGAGAGGAACAAAGGACTAAAGCTTAAAGGACCTCATCAAAGGATCTCGAGGGCTAAAAAGATCAAAGAAAACACCACCTACCCTGTATTGTTAAAACCCTTCAATATTTCTAGGGATCCATATGTCCCTAGATCCCCAAACCAATTGAATCCCAAATGTCTAAATATATGTATTGGGATCCCATATGCCCAAGATCCTAGTGATGCCACATGTCCCACATGCCACGGATCACATATGTCCATAGAAATAACAAAAAGGGATGCCATATGTCCAGGCTATGTCTAAGGATCCCATCTATCCTTAGACCCTAAAGCCAATGAGCTATGTGATCCCATATGTCACTAGTTCCCCACAATAAAAACAAAAGGGTTATCATATGGAGGGGGGGTGTTGAGAGTTCCATGCTCCACCCTTTTTTCCAAAATCTAAATCATTTTCATGCAAGACCATTTATACCACATGCAAGGGCCTGCCTCCACTCCTCATAAGCCATACAATCTAGCCTATTGCCAAGAGTATACTCCTCTCCTCATAAGATCTCCATGCTCATAGAGCATCTTAGTCATTTCCATCCTATTTAATCCATCATCTTTTGTTATTTTTTGTTATCTTTTGTTCCTTCCTCCATAAATCCATATAAACAAGGCCTCCTTTCACTCCTCATAAGCCATACACTCTAGCCCATTGCCAAGAGTGCACTCCTCTCGTCATGGGATCTCCATGCTCATAGAGCATCTTAGTCAATTCCATTCTATTTAATTCATCATGTTTTGTTATCTTTTGTAGATGTGTGTATGTGAGTAGAGTAACAATAGTCCTTTGTCATTTCAGCACACCCATATCAATAATTTTGGATTTCTCATTATTCATGTGAAGCCCTAAAGCAATATCAAATACACGTAGCACTTTTTGAACATGTACCAACTGTATATTGGAACATGCATACATACACACTCATTATATATATATATATATATATATATATATATATATATATATATATATATATATATATATATATATATATATATATATATATATATATATATATATATATATATATATATAGAGAGAGAGAGAGAGAGAGAGAGAGAGAGATAAATACATACAAACATACACACACACACACACACACACACACACATATATATATATATATATATATATATATATATATATATATATATATATATATATATATATATATATATATATATATGTGTGTGTGTGTGTGTCTATATATATATATGTTTATATATATATATATATATATATATATATATATATGTGTGTGTGTGTGTGTGTGTGTGTGTGTATGTATGTGTGTGTCATTCATAGGCTTTGCAAAAATGGACTTGTTAAATGATAAAGTTTTTTTTTTAAGAACTCGATCTTCGATCTATTCTCTTCATAAGTTTGAAACTTGTATAAAGAACAAAATACACACACACACACACACATTCAAGGGACCCTTTTATTCCGCACTTTCAAGATTTCACTTTGATTTGTTGATGGGTGTTGGTAGTACATCCGACAGTGGCCAGATGCATCAACATAGAGGCAATATGTAAAGATGGGAATGTAGTGAGTTGCGGGGGCCAGACACTTCATTTTTTTCAACAAACATACTTCATGATATTCTCTTCAAACTTCAAACAATGATTATTATCACTCTTGTAGCATATTTACCATAAAACACCCAACTTTGTATTTAGCTGCTCCATTTTGTGCAAGCCGAGGAGTTCTTGAGCTTGAGGAGCTTAGGTAGAACAACCATACCAATTTCGGTAATGTTTAGACTTCATTTGGATCCCTAAAACCTATTTTTTAACTATGCTAGACATTAGGTATGAAACCGATCAAAACTAGTCTAGAATCTATAAAAAGAGCTAGAGAGCTCATTTTTTAGGTTAGCTAGTGTGAGCTTATAGCTATTTTTGAGCTTGTAATAGTGTTCTTGTCTCTACCTTGTGTGTGTACGTGTATGCGTGTGTGCATTCTCATGCTTCTCACCTTCACCTTCACTCACTTCGTGCATTCACGATCTTCATATCACTCCTATCTCTTCCGCAAATTGACAATTAGGGAGGTTGAACTTCTTAGCATGGAGCTTATCCTGGCCTAGGAAAACACCAAATTTTGATTCCATTGTCGAGGATCGACTTCTAGGATGAACGTTTGATAGTAAGAGTATAGTGAGAATCGGCGTTGGAAGGTAATTACGTTTAGTTTTTGTCATTGTTTTTGCACTGTTTTTGCATTGTTTTTTGTGTTTCTCACCTCACCTAAACTCCCTTTTCACCCCCACATCATCTTCTTGCATCTCAAAAAATAAGAAAGTTTACCATATTCACCTATTCTCTCCATTTTTTCCTCATTAGCGCATGTGTGAGAGCGAGAGCTCTTGAGCTAGTACATGCTTGTGTGTCTTTGAGTTTTTTGGCAAGAAAAGCACGCAAGGACAATAGGGAAGTTTTGAAAAGGTAAGAATGTCCATTTTCTATCAGATTTGCCATTTGTCTCGGACCATCACAATGGTGTGAGGATCTCGACTTTTTTGGATTACATCAACAGCACGGCATAGAGCATCCTTGCACATAGACGAATCCATAGACGCATCTCAAAATTCTCATTTTGGTGGACCATCATGATCGGCTCACGCCATCATGATGGGGTCTCACCATCGTGATTGGCTCATGCCATCGCGATGATGCGACTCGATCATCGTGATGGGCTCACGCCATTGTGATGGTTCAGGTGGACCATCACAATGATCACGCCTATGCTACACCATCGTGATGATTGGTCACTGCCATCGCGATTGGCTCATGCCATCACGACAGCTTGCTTGACTTGGACCATCACGATGCCTCGAACCTTGTTGACCATCCCAACGACTCATTAAATTCAAACCATCATGATGACTCACCTAGATTAGATCATCACGATGATATGATAGATTGGACCATCGCGATCATGCACACATAGGGACCATTGTGACGACTTGAATCTTGAGAACCAGTGCGATGACTCACTTTTATACCATTGTGATTCATGCGGACCATCGCGACGATTTGGGCAAAACACAAAAATTAGGGTTCGAATTTTTTGGCAATTTCAAGGCCAATTTTGAGTGATTTTTTAGCAATTGGTATATCTTTGAGGCCCCCTAGCTTATAATTTAAGCGATCCCATTTGTCAATTTTAACCCCTAAGTGCCCAATAATTTCACAAGATAAAAATGACCCTTAAAGGTGTATACATCAAAGTGCCTGATCATCAAGGTCAAGTATTGGTCTAAACTTTGCATTTTGTGCAGGATCATTAAGAGTCATCCAAGGGCATCCAAAGCAAAGCAAATGGTGGAGCAAGCAAGGCTTGGGAAACATATCTTTTTGGGCACCAGAGTATTCAACGAAGCTGACTTGAGGTTGGAAGAACTCTCACCCCCCTCAGCCAGTTGCTAGCTTAGGCTAAGTGCCTGTAGCATTGTTGATTGAATTAGGACGATGATAGGAACTATTCAAGTACAAGAGCACTAATTGTCTCAAAGTCCAAGTGAAAGTTAAGAGATCGTGATACGGACAACCTAAAGGAAAGAGCTTAATTTCAATGTTGCGAGAACTTAAATATAGAACAAAAAGATGATTCCTTGCATATACATTTAGAAAAGTCAAGAGTTTAAAAGGACTAAAAACTAAACAAGTTATTGAGGACAAAGAAGTAGAAGCGACTAGAATGCATATCGAGTGATCGAGGGAGATAAATTAATGAACCTTAGATCAGGAAAGCACATAGGTAAGGTAGATCGATGAAGCCTTAGATCATCAAAAGCAAGTGTGAAGACCACATCACACTCTTGGGCTCAACAATCAGAGACAAGTGTAGCTTATTTAGAAAGACCCGAAGGACCGTATATGACCCAATTAGAATATGTAAATGTCCAAACCAACCACTTAGGTGCATGCATCTCCGATGATGGTTTGAGAAGGTTGGTCGTCCAATTGCACAACCCTGACCAACCCATTGGATTGGAACATCCGGTGGTTAAGTTTAACGAGTTTGGAGTAATTATTCTCAAGATGGAAGAAGGAGCCTCAGAGCAAGAACCATTAGGAGATGGACTGGGGACACCTAGAGGGAAATCAGTATTGACAAGAGTGTTGAATCCATAATGGATTCCTCAAGATAAGAGAAGCATCGACTTATTCCTGAATAGGGATATTGATGAAGCGTTTTGGAGATATAGGGTGGAAAAGCCTAGTGAAATAGGTTCAATCACAATCTATGAATTCAAGGACCCTGATATGTCTAGAAAGGTAGTATATCTGGATAACACATTAGAACGAGTGTTTGTAGTACCCGATCATGCAAGACATGCTTATACATGGAGAAGATAATTGGTACTTCCTCCATCATGAGCAAATGCGAACAACAACAATCAAGGTGTTGGGACATCCTCAACCCATGGCTCCCAAAGAGAGAAGAACAAGGACAAGCCAAAAGTGAGTTTTACCCACCCCATAGGGAGAGATAGAAGAACCATGGAAACCAATAGATGGGAGAGATCTAGAGAACCAAGACTACAAGGTGGTCGGGATGACTTTCCTCTACCTAGACCCTATGAACATCCAAGAATACTGAGACCAACCTAGTTAGTGAAGTCAATGAAGAACTACTTTGATGGGACAGGAGATCCCTATGACCATGTTGCCAAATTTAAGCAAGTGTTGCAAGCGGAGCAAGTGGAAGATATGTTCACGCAATACAATGCCTTTGGACTTATGTTAAAGAACACAGCCTTAACTTGGTTCCAACCTCTACAATAAGGGCAATTTAGGGGCATTCATCACTTGTTATAGTCATTCATCATGGAATTCTCTAGAAGTGCAATCACGCATAACACTTCCTCATTAATCCACAACTTCAAACAAACCCCCTAGGAAACAATCAGACTCATAAGACATAGGTTTAAATAGTATATTGAGAGATGCCCAATGCCAAAACTTCCCTCATAGGCCAAGCAAGTGTCTTTGTTTTTGGACGGCCTCTTGAGCTCTAAACTATGATCTTATGTATATCTAAAGGAACCCAGACCTTTAGAGAAATGTGTAAGAATATGTATAAACATTGCGGACAATTTAGGAGATGAGTTGGAACTTTCAAAGGTCTATAAAGATTCAGATAGCTCCTCTCAATCATCCTCGAAACATTCTAGCTCGATTGAAAACCTAACAGAGAAGGTGGCCTAGAAACTAGGCATCTCTAGCAAGCATATGCCTAGGTTAACATCTGTTAAACATTGTTGCGGTGGTGATCATATGGCAAGTGTGTGTCCCAATGTAACACAACCCCAAGCCAACCCTAGTGGCTAGTATTGCACCATTGAAGATGATATACTAATCACACAACACAAGATTGTCCATACAACAAACAAGTGGTAAGAAAGAACTACCCCCAAGCATACCCCCAACAAGGTAGATACCTAGGTCAGTAGAATGCTCAACCTCATTACTATAGACCCCCACAAAACTACCCTTACCAGCCTCAACCGAGGCCTCAATCATTCTTAGCTCAGCAACCACTCCCACCAGCCAATGTAATCTCAATCAAATATGTTGCTACAAAAGAAAACCTTAGTAGGGCTTTAGTACCTTCTTCTCCCCATTATCACTGAAAGTGATCCTAATTCAAACAGCTTCAATTCCACCCATGTAGATAGTCCACCTACATACTACACTAATTCTCCAAAACACATGGAAACATACCACTACGATAGTCCACCTTTGGAACCCAACTGAGAGCCTGACTATGCCAACATAATGTATGCCAATCCTAACCCACGGCCCCAATTGAGACGACCGAGACCATAGGGCCCTAAAGGACCATGCTTTAGGTGCCAAGGAGATCATTTCATAAAAGAGTGGCCACATCCTCCAATAGCAAGGCAATCACAATATTAGAACATTCAGGGTTTTTGTGCAGAATGTGCTAAAGAGCATAGCATAAGAGATTGTCCTAAGAACCTTGCTAATGCCTCTAAAGTGATGGAGATTAATGTGATAGGTATTGTGCATACCTCAGATGGATCCCCACTATGTATGTACCTATCCAAGCTATAACGAGTGCCCAGGCGCTATTACAAAACCAACAACATAACCCTAATAAGATAGCAGAGACAAGTGAAGCTAGAGAGTCTAGTGGAAGAAAAACTAAATCATGGAAGGATTCATGAGAAAGAATCAAGAGAGAATCCATGTTTATAGGTCCTCGAGTCGCCTTCACCACAACCATCCCCTCAACAGTCTCCCACGGAACCTCTTGCACCTGTACCTCCAATTCGTATTCGTTTATCGTGTCCCATAGAAACTGAAGGCACCACCAGTGTCATGCTCACCTCCGAAGCCACCACTCAAGCTACTGCCTCACAGGTCGGAGAGCCCCCTACCAGTGTCACTATGGATGCATTCACTTTTTTGATACCTAACCTAGAGGTTGAACCCATTAATACTACATTTGATTTTGAAATGCAAGACACATTCTCTAGCGAATTTCAATTTTTAGAAGGACAATTTTTCTCACAAGAATATGAATGGCCCAGTTACCCCACCTCACCACCTGATCAGCAATGAGAACAAGTAATGTCTAGTTCAGATGAGGAAGATAAGACAATAACAGATGATGAAGACATTGATGATGAAGCTAGCCAAAATAGCCCAGATTCACAAGATGATGACCAACATGAAGAGCAAGAGAAGCAAACTGAAGCCCAAGGCGATAATAGCACATATGAAGAAGACACTGTTGAAGTCACAACATACACACTAGCAATCTAGAAGTTGTACTGCAACATGCAAGCCATGTGCAAGTAGATGAATCTCAAAAGAGCAGAGTAAAGATATATTACAACAAGAGCTAGCTAGTGGAGGATTTGAAGCCTCCTTTATTGAAGGCTTTAACAAATTAGTCCAATTTGTAGGTATAGTCAAAGTGCTCCATTGCCAAAATTTGAGCCTCAATGTATACATTGAATATCAAGGCTCAGATAATACATATGAGTCCCCATAGATACCTAATCCTCTCAACATCCAAAAGAAGCCCAATCAGTCCCTCAACCCTCACTTGAATCACCACTTGCAAGCAAAACGATCATCATCGACTCGCGCCACAATCCTCAACATCACTACGTGCAACATTCATCAAAATCACCTCCACATCAATTGAAACTCTTCCCTCTCCTGTATGCCCAACTTCCCTAGTGCACCCCAACTCACCTCAACTATCCCAATTCATAGTAAGTGCTGCAACAAAAGCCATAGCACCTCCAATACCCCAGACTCTACGTGAAATCTTCAACCATATTACCTCGACCCTAGTTCCCCCCACCCCAATTAATACCTTCCTCACCCCTACCCTTTGTTCCTTTCCCCTTCCTCCACGACCTACTTTCCCATTTCCCCCGCCAATGACTTTTTCACCAGTATCCCCTCCCAGTTTGACTACATCACCTCTGTCTTCTCCTCTACACCAACAAATCCATGAAACTCAACAGGTCATATATTCCTCCACATTTGTAAATCTCGTGTTCACACCCACTCATGCACCCACAATCATGCCACTTCTCACCATTATCACTCAATAACACATCTAGTGACATGGATATTTCACCACTCATCGCACTACTGCTCACATCCACAATGTCAGCACACCCCATCAGCACATCACACCTCTACTGTCACCAACAACAGTCACTATCGCAACCCCATTTTCCCTTCCCCCTACATCTACCATCAGAACAATATCATCTTCACACACCACATCATTGTTATTGTCACCGATTGTAGACACCGCATTTTGTCAAATGTTCGCATGTATGAATCAAGTTAGGGATGAATTTGCATCCTTCCAAAGCAATTACCAAGCATTGCAATAGACCACCACACAACTGCAGGCCTAATTAAACTCATTGATCATAGAGAATGCTTCTCTTAATGCACTTCATCAAGAACTCCATGATTCTTATCACTTGATGGAGTTGGAATTTGAGCAGAAGACTAAGGAAGCTATGACAGAAATAGAGGAACAACTATGAGCCCAAATTGTATGTAATGCAATGCTGACCAAGAACATGGGGCTCCTAAGAAGAAACCTTGCAAATGCCAAAGAAGAGAACCAAAGATTACAAGAACAGAATCGTGAAAACCTTGAAGCAGCTATGGATAGACCAGAAGAACCACTCAGTCCAAGCAAATTTAAAGCAATCCCCTCCGAGACCATGAAGTTACCGTTGGATGATCATGTACATCTACTCAAAGATTACGATCAGAAGAATGCATAATATCAACGCTTACAAAATGAACACACTACTTTATGACTACAAGCACCTGTACAACAACATAGTGTTCAAGAGGTCACACCACTAGAAATAATGGAAGAATTAGTCACATTATAGGTGTGTGTACTCGACCTCCAAGCCCAGGTTGCTACCCAGTCAGAGCCTCCTAGACCCGACTCCCCACTGGTTATCCACGCGGAAGAAGAGACAATTTTCAATCTCGATAGAGACAACTTATGAAGATTCATATCCACCCCAAGAGGACGAGTCACAACAAAAGGGTTGGATACTTTTGAACTTCCCACTCGTGCATGGCTCAAATTAGTGGAAGAGTTTGGTCAGACTCACCCAACCAGGGTTGAAGCCCAACTCCATGCGATGGCCCTCATAGAAGAACACATCCTGTAATCGCCATATTTCGCACAACTAGCACCATGAAGGTATATACCCATCAATGAGCTTCAATACAAACCTTATTTTCTATACATGGCAGAATACCAATTGATGATTGAAAAGGAAATGGGGAAGAAATCGACTCATGCCACCCAATTTGAACCAGAAGACTTACTCCAGAGGTGAAAAAAGGTAAAATCTTTCAGCCCAATCGGTGCAAGGAGCTTTTGCAAGAATATCAAAAAATGATGCATACATGGACCAAGGCCCCACTACATTTAAAGTACAATCCATGCTACGATCCGATGCCACGACATCGCTCCTGGACTGCATTTGTTATTAAAGTTAAAAACAATAAGCATTGCCACGATTGGCTGAATTATCCTTATTTAGCACCATCGCACGGCCCTCCGACAATAGGTTACATGATGGCATTGGCTCCCTCGACTTCATCGCATGACCGATGGAGCTGCACAGATGACAATTAGAATTTTTGACATGATGCAAACAATGTTTAAAATCCTTTGCAGAGTCAAGGCACCTCAGGTCAACACCCTAGGTTTTGAACATGGCAATGGAGACCTTGCATATGATATGAGCATAACACCATCCATCATGGTGTGTTATGTGTGGCATTGTTAGATCAAATATTTGCTTGCCTACTACAAAATGACGTTTGAAGAAATGTTTACAACTCAATTTTGGGAATATCACCCAGAAGTCTTCATTCGTCAACTGACACATCCACTGTAGTTGTTCGCATGTGAATAACTAATGTATTCTACACACTATTGACTCCCACCACTAGAGGAACCTCAGGCGATTAACCTAGAAAAATTAGAAGCTGATCTCACACGAGGCATTCATATAGCAGAGCACACCCTCGCCCAGGATCTCTTGCAAACATACATTACGTAGACCCTATCACAAGGATCTGTCAAGGAAGACAGATGCGAGAGAGAGGGGGTGTTGGCAATACATTCGACAGTGGCCAAAGGCATTGACATAGAAGCAGTACATAAAGACGGGAATGCAGTGAGTTGGGGGGCTAGACTCTTCATTTTTTTCAAGAAACATACTTCATGATATTATCTTCAAACTTCAAACAGTGATTATTATCACTCCTATAGCATATGTACCATAAAACACCCAACTTTGTATTTAGCAGCTCCATTTTGTGCAAGCCGAGGAGTCCTCAAGCTTGAGAAGCTTAGGTAGAATGACCATACCAATTTTGGTAATTTTTAGACTTCATTTGGACCCCCAAGTGAACCCTAGAACCTATTTTTTAGCTATGTTGGACACTAGGTATGAAACCAGTCAAAACTAGTCTAGAGTCTATAAAACGAGCTAGAGAGCTCATTTTGAGGTTAGCTAGTGTGAGCTTAGAGCTATTTTTGAGCTTGTAATAGTGTTCTTGAGTAATAGAGCTTGTTCATGGCCTTCCATTGCTTCTCTCTTGTCTCTACCTTGTGTGTGTGCATGTATGTGTGTGTGCATTCTCATGCTTCTCACCTTCACCTTCACTCGCTTAATGCGTTCACGATCTTCATATCACTGCTATCTCTTCCGCGGATTGACAATTAAGGAGGTGGAACTTCTTAGCATGGAGCTTATCCTAGCCTAGGACAACAATGTGACTTCAACTTTGGATCTTCAATCTAGAGGTTTAAGGTAACACCATTATACTGCTCTACTTTGATGATGAGAGATCTTCAATCTAGAGGTTTAAGGTAACACCATTACACTACTCTACCTTGATGATGACAAATTATATTTATTATAGTGAAACACTTTTCATTTAAATAGAAAATCTTGAAAATTTATCTATTTTTAAAATCTTTGATTTATATAAGTTGGGAAACAAGCCCCCATCATCGTACAACCGAATAATAACACCTTAGAAATTATACATGTTTGCAATGCCACCTCTAGCTATTTTCATTATGTGGCAAGCACATCATTGTCATCAAATAGGAATTTGGATGTCATAAACTCTAGGACTTGCAAGCTCAACAGGCCATCAACATGGCATTCGATAAGAGAGTATGAACTTTGAAGACATCGTCTCCATGGTTTCTTTAGACGTTGAACAATTCATAATAGGAAAAAAAACATATTTAAAAGAGTTATAAAGAGGCACTTCAACACTTCCTACGATATCTCATCTCCTTCATGGATAACCGTTTCTCATACAAATCAGAATTGTGAAAGAAAACAAATCAGAGCATGTGAGGAAAATTCTGATTTTATAACTTTTAGATTATTATATAGAGAAATATTGATATATTTAGGTAGTGATGTGTGCGAACACACTTGGAACGACCAGGGCATTTTTTTTACACTCTTTAGGAGGTTTTTCCCCCCCCCGCCATGTATTTACACCTATAACCCTATCAAGTTACTTATCTTTGTACATTCACTTGGTAACTCATTCAATGTTGTGTTGTGCTTCAAGCTTCTTCTTCTTCCTTGTGCTATTTGTGTGCTTTAGTAGACTACAACAATTGGTATCAGAGTAGGTTGCCACTTCATCTAGGGAGTCTTCAACATTCCTCCAGTCATAGTCTCAGAATCACATGAAAATTGGTGAGCATACTCAATCAAAGTTTTTCTATGAGCTCATTTGGGACTCCAAACACACTATTGTAGTGGTTATCCAGGCAATTTCATCCTTTTATGCCAAACTATTGATGATTTTTCCCGACATGCATGCGTGTATCCATTGAAAATAAAGTTCGAAGTTTTTATGTACTTCAAACAATTTCTCTTTATGGTTGAAAATCTGGCAATATGTAAATTGGGCACCCTCCATTCTCATTGAGGGGGGGAATACATGTCTTCTCATTTTAATGCATTTTTGGTTGAGTGTGGGATAAAACATCAGTGTACAGTGCCGTATACACCTCAACAAAATGGAGTTGCAAAAAGAAAGAACATGTTTGTCATAGAGATGGCAAGGTGTATGGTCAAAAGTCAAGCTTTACCACATAGCTTTTGGCTTGAGGTTGTTATGTGTGAAGCATATGTACTTAACAAGTATCCCACCAAAGCACTGCAGTCTATCACTCCATATGAGGCTTGGCATGGTTGCAAGCCATCTCTTGCTCATCTGCACGTCTTTGTTTTTCTGGCATATGCATTAGCGCATGAACAAAGATGCAGGAAATTGGATGATAAAGCAATGAAATATATTTTTGTTGGGTACAATTCTGAAAGCAAAGGCTATCGTCTGAATCATCCACATACTAAATGCATTTTGGTTACTCGTGATGTTGTTTTTGTGGAAGATGCAATTCATCCATGACTTTCATATAGTAAGGAGATGACTTAGTTCCAAAGATGTGTATGACACTTTGTTGCCTCTTTTTATAGGTGGAAAATCAAGTGTTGGTCCAAATGAGGTAATTTCTTAGCCTTTACAAATTCCACATGGTGATGCACATCATTCCATTTCTAATGCAAATTTACATGATGCACTTGTTGATGAGAGGGTTGATATACAGGAGGCAAATACTATGCCTAAATGGTTGGTGGAGACATTGCAAGATAGCAAATTAGATGCAACTCTATCATATTGTACTCATTCAGGAATGAGCTGGTTTCTTTTGATGAAGCACAAAATTTAGAAAATTGAATGGCTGCTATGCAAACAGAATATGATGTTGTTATGAAGAATGTTAGTTGGTCTTTATGTGATTTGCCTCCAGGCAAAAAGGCCATCGGCATGAAATGGGTATACAAGCTGAAGTAGAAACTTGATGGAATAGTTGATAGATATAAATCTAGGCTTGTTGCATTATGCTCAAGAGAGAGGCATTGATTTTGATGAGACTTTTGCACCACATGACGAATTACCATCGTTCTAGCAGCTCTGCACTTGCAGCTCATCATGGTTGGAATATACATCAATTGTAAATTAAACTACATTTTTGAATGGTGAGTTTCATGAAGAAGTATATGTATTTCAGCCCCTGGTTTTGTGTAGAAAGGGCATGAAAACAAAGTGTGTAGGTTGAAAAAGGCATTATATGCTTTGAAGCAAGCACCACGTGCTTGGTATGAAAAGATACATGCCTACTTGATTGCACATGGTTTTGGGAACAATCCAACTGAGAGAAGCTTATACGTTAAGCATAAAAATGATGTACTTCTTATAACTGTTGTGTATGTTGATGACATGCTGCTCACTGGTCCTAATAAGAAGAAAATTGCTGAATTTAAGATGTCAAATTTGAGGTATTTGCATCATTATTTGGGCATTCAATTTATGCAAGTTGATTGGGGAATAGTCAAACAAAATATATTGACACATTATTGTGGCATTTTGGCCATGAAGATTGCAAATCTATTGCCAATCCTATGGAAACATGCTTATGGTTGAGACTTCATGATGTTGGAGATGCATTTGATGTTGTTCTCTATCAGCAAATAGTTGGATGTTTGATTTACTTATGCATAGCGTGATATTCAATTGTTGTCTCTCATATGAGCCGGTTTATGCACTACCTAGGTGACAAGCATTGGCAGGCAGTTAAGTGCATCTTTTGCCACTTGAGTGGTACCGGTCTACTTGCGTTGTTTTATCCCAAGGGGGGGTCACTACCGCAAGATCTACATGCTTTTTCTGACTCTGACTGGGTTGGTTACTATGACACTCATGTGTCCACCATTGATTTTTTTTCATGCTTGGTAGCTCATGCATATATTGGTTAAGCAAGAAGCACCCTATTGTGGCCACTTCTAGTTGTGAGGCTAAGTATAGGGCAACTTTCATGGCAACTGTCGAGTGTGTGTGGCTCATATGCCTTTTGGTTCATTTGGGTGTTGGTCAATCTTTTGTCACCACCATCTTTACTGATAGTCTGAGCGCATTGGTAGTTGCAAGGAACCTTGTGTTCCATGCTTGCACAAAGCACATTGAGGTGCATTATCATTATGTTAGGGAGAGATTCTCTGCTGGAGAGATCAATGTGGCATATGTGCCCACATAGGATAACATTGCAGACCTTTTCACAAAGGCTCTGCCTAGGCAAAAGCTTGAAGTTTTTTGCAAAGGTTTGGGCTTACTTCCTTTTGTGGATTGATCTCTTTCCATATAGCTTGGCAGCTCCTTATACATGAATGCCAACTCTTTGTTTGTTGCATTAATTCCAAGGGGGATTTGTTGATATATTTAGGTAGGATTGATATGGCACTTTTTTCCCTCTTTAGGAGGTCCCCCCAGCTTGTATATATGCCTAGAACCCTAACGGTTCACTTTCTTTGTACATTCATTTGGTAATGTATTTAGTGTTGTGTTGTGCCCCAAGTTTCTTTTTCTTCCTTGTTCTGTTTGCGTGCTTGCACATACCTCAAAATCCAAGAAGAAATAATGAGACTTTAGGAATAGACGTATTTTCTATATGCATTCTTTTACAATCAAATCTTCCATGGTGCTTCTCTTTTTATGGCATTCATATTGGCTTTTATGATATAACACATACATCTAGAAAACCCTGTTTAAGAGATATCTACCATGGTCACAAATCTCATAGAATGAGATCTTCCAGTTCCATCATGTATCATATTCATCTTCATAAAAGAATCTTATTACTCAAATTATCTTATCATACCTATTGGTCTCAAGTTGCGGGATTTATTTGATAGGTAATCTACACCAGTATATTAAGTAATCTTGTTTGAGTTTGGTCCTAGTGCGCACAATCTTGTACTCCCATAAAAATATCCTTATAGGGATCCAAATCATTTTATACAATAATTTCATATAAATTTAATATGAGAAGAAGAAGTGGAACGTCTTCTTCACCCCTTTGTGCATATTGTGCACCAAAGAAGACCAAATTCTAACTTCCATTAGTATGTATCCCCTCAGTGAATGATGGTTCTCTCTAGGAGAGAACCTCTCCCTGACATAATCATAGTGCACCTCAATGTGCTTTGTGTGAGCATGGAACATAGGGCTCCTCACAATTGCCAATGCACTTTGACTATTAGTGAAGATGGGTATAGTAGAAGACTGACCAACAACTAAATCAATGAAAAGACATCTAAGCCATACACATTCAAGAGTCACTATGAAAGCTTCCCTATACTTAGCCTCACAACTAGAAGTGGCCACAATAGGCTTCTTCTTGCTCAGCTGAGATATGCATGAGCTACCAAGCATGAAGCAAAAACTACTAGTAGACATAGGAGTTTCATAACAAACATCCCGGTCAGAGTAGAAAAAATTCATGCAAATCTAGCAGTAATGATCTCGTCTTGGGATAAAAAAGTCCACGTAGTCGGGTACCACTAAAGCAGTGAAATATGCGTTTAATCGTCTACCAATGCTTGACACCTGAGCAATGTATAAACTTGCTCATATGAGAGACATCAAACTAAATATCATGTTGAGTTATGCATAAGTTAATCAAGCATAGAATAGACTACTAATAGAGAACAACATCAAATGCATCTCCAACATCATGAAGTTTCAACCATAAACCTGTTTTCATAGGAGTGGCAATAGGTTTGCAATCTTCAATGCCAAAATGCTTCAATAATGTGTTAATATATTTTATTTGTCACAAAGCTATTTCCATATCAGCTTGAGTAAATTGAATGCCCAAATAATGATGCAAATGACCCAAATCTGACATCTCAAAAGAGGCATGAAAATCAGCTTTAGATTCAGCAATATGCTTCTCATTAGGACAAGTGAGCAGCATGTCATAGACATACACAACAATGATCAAAAGTACATCATCTACACATTTAACATATAAGGTGCTCTTAGTTTGATTGTTCTCAAACTCATGCAATAAAATAGGCATGTATCTTTTCATACCAAGCACATGGTGCTTGCTTCAAACCATATAATCCCTTTTTCAACCTACACACTTTGTTTGCATGCCCTTTGTGCACAAAAGCATGGGGGTGAATTATACATGTCGATTTTTCTATCATGCTTACGTTTCATATTGTATACCCATTTAGTGCCAATGACATTTTTTTCTGGAGGCAAATCACATAAAGAACAAGTACCATTCTTCATAATAACATCATACTCTGATTACGTAGTAGCCATCCAATTTTCTAAATTTTATGATTCATCAAAAGAAATAGGATCACTTTCATCACAAAGACTAGAGGAAGCCATTGCATAGCAATCTCATGCAAAGGAAGCACTATGAGAGCCTAAAAGAGTATGATATCACAAAGTGCATCTAATTTGCTATCTCTCAAAGTCTGCACTAGCCATTTAGGCATAGTTTTTACTTCCTATATATCAACCCTGTGATCAACAAGTGCATCATGTAAATCTGCATCAACATGTGGAACTTGTAAAGGCTAAGAAATTGCCTCATTTGGACTAGTACTTACTTTCTACCTGTAAAAAGAGGCATCAAAGTGTCATGCACATCTTTAGAGCTAACTTAAGTCTCCTTGGTACATAAAAGTAATGGTCGAATTGCATCTTCCACAAAAACAATATCACGACTAGCCAAAATGCATTTAGTCTGTGGATGATACAAATGATAGCCTTTGTTTTCAGAACTGTAGCCAACAAAAATATAGTTCAATGCTTTATCATCTGATTTCCTATGTTGTTGTTCAAGCACTAATGCATATGCCAGAAAACCAAAGAAACACAGATGAGAAACAGATGGCTCCATGCCAAGCATCATATGAGAGTGATACATTGCAATGAATTAGTTGGATACATGTTTGTTTAGCACATATGTTGCATACATAACAACATTAAGCTAGAAGGTATGTGGTAAAGCCAAACTTTTGACCATAAACATCACCATCTCCATGAGAGACCTATTTTTTCTTTCAACAACTTCATTGTGTTGAGATGTATATGACACTATAATTGATGTTTTTTGATCCATGGTGCTCTAAGTTGTGAGGCCCCCATTATGAGGAGAAGCCATTATGATAGCCTAGCCATTTGTGGAACCCTAACTTCCAAGTGAGATGAGGTCAATGTGTGACCATTGATGGTAATAGATGATCTTTGTGAGCCTAACCATTAAGTTAGGTAGGGCATAAAATTCCGGGCCATTGGGTTGCCATTCAAGGTGAAAATAGAGGCCCTATGGCACCACATAATTTTCCCACAAAACCTCAATGGGGGGAGTGTAGAGGGGGGCTTGCCCCATTTTGCGGGGTCTAGGTGGCCTATCCCCCCAACCCGTAGGGTCGAGATAGTAGGACTTCTACTTGTGGAGATATTTTCATATTGTATATTTTGTCGACTACTTTGTATCTCTCGATTATGTTTATATATACTGACTCCCGTTGTAAAAGCTATATCAGCATGACCCATGTTGAACTTTACATAGCATTGCACACTAGTAAGCCCTTCATCTAGGGTCTGTCTAGATTGCCATCTAAGCTCCACTTTGGGAGCACATGGGTGGACATTACCATTGTTGTAGCTGGACTAGGAAATTTGAGAATTTGAGTTCTCTATCTCTCAATCTGCATCTATCTTTGTCTATGTTTTTCTCTCATCTCTGGCTACTGGTCTATTCCATCGTGCTATTATTTCTTACATGGTATCAGAGTTTAGGAGGCTCTAAGTGGTGGAGAAGTAGAAACAAAGAGGTTGTAGAGGCTTCAATGACAAAAGAGAGATGTCAACCAGTGCATCATCATCTACAACCGGGAACCAAGGTGGTTCGTCAATAGGAGTATGTGGAGCACAAGCAAGAGCAGCAATGATGCCGATCATCCTAATTTTGTTGATATGACCACCAACCTTCATGGAAGGTAAGCTTGATGGTACGAATTATACCCTATGGATGTTTAAAATCACTTCTATTCTTGATTCATATGAGCCTTTGAAGATTATTCTTGGGATTGATCATGAGCCCCAAGAAAAGCTTGATCCAAATAATCATGGTCAAATGATCCCTCCTAATGTTGATCTTCTATGTGCTTGTAAACATTGAAACAAAGATGCACTATGTGCTCTAGTTACAAGTACAATTGATAGTGTTTTGACTCTCTTCACCATACTACCAAGGCTTGTGAAGCATGGAACATGTTGAGAAATCAATATGAAACACGTAATCAGACACAGATTTAGAACTTGGAGAATTAGTTAGCAGTAGAAAGGTTTGTTGATGGGAGGCTACAAAAGTGTTTATCACTTGCATAAAGAATCTACGTGATCAAATGCCAGGAGAAGGTGTACAAGTGAGGAGCTATCTCAACATTGTCTTCAAATCTATCCACCAAACTTTGATGGTTTGGTAACTTCTCTTAATACTCAAATTAGATCTCAACCTCTAACTTTTGAAGAATTCAGTGCCTTACTCATGGAAGAGGAGCTATGACTTAAGGCAAGAAGTAGCAACAACAAAGGAGATGCTACATTCATAGCAAATGCCAAAGGAGGCAAAGCAAACTCTTGAAAAGATGGAAACAAAAAGAAGAACAACACAAAGAAGTTCAAGGGAGAGTGTTTCCACTATAAGAGGAAAGGCCATAGAATTCAAGATTGTCGCATGAAAAAGGCATAAGAGAAGAACGGATCTTCAAAAGGTGGCAAGGTCAAGGAGCTTGCCAACATTGCAGCAATAGAGCTTGCGTTATTTGTTACAATCAAAGAGGTATGCTCCTCAGTTGAAGATATAGGAACAAGTGACTCATGGGTGTTAGACAGTGATGCTTCTCATCACATGATGAGTAGAAAAAGCCTTTAGAATTCCTTACAACCTCTAAAGGAAACCATCACAAAGATGTCTTGCAGAGGGTGAAGGTACAATTTCTTTCATTAATTCTAATGGGAATATAAAAAAACTTTCAAATGTGTTGAAAGTTCCACAAATCAAGCAAAATCTACTTTCTATAGCTTCTATAACTGATCAGGGTCATGAAGTATCTTTCAGTAAGGCAAAAATAAAAATCACAGATAGTAACAACAATGTTGTTGGAACTCACATGAGGAACAACCGTATGAGTTTTCTGCTCTTACAACTACTACAAGTGTGGGCACAAGTAAGTTATGGCATGAGAGATTCGGCCATATTGGATATCATGTAATAAAGGAGATGCATTGCAGGGGTGTGCTTGCACACCTACCATCAATTGGAGGCATGAAAGAACCATGTGAAGCTTGCATGATGGGCAAACAACAGAGGAAGGTGTTTCCACAAGAAAGCGAGAATAGAGCAAGCTATCCTTTAGAGTTGGTGCATGCTGACTTGTGCAAAAAAATGCCTACACTAGCCTTGGGTGGATGTTCCTACTTCATGTTACTCGTCAACGACTGAAGTAAAAAGAAGTGGGTATACTTTCTTTGTGATAAGGCTCAATCTTTTGGTAAGTTTAAAGATGGCTTCAACTTGTTGAAACTAAAACAGGGAAGAAGATGAAGAAATTCAGGATAGATGGTGGCGACGAGTTTACATCAACAGAGTTTGAAGATTTTGAAAAGAGTAAAGGAATCAAGCATCAACTCACAGTAGCACATAGCCCTCAATAAAATAGTGTTGCAAAACATCAGAATCAAACCATCATGGATATGGCAAGGTGCATGTTGAAGGGAAGGGGTTTTCCTAATCAATTTTGGGTAGAGGGTATCAACACTGCTATCTACATCTTGAATTGAAGCTACACTAAGGCACTTGATGGAAAAACTCCAATAAGAGGTCGACACTAGTAAAAACCCATCCATTTCCCATTTCAAAGTATTTGGAAGTGAATGTTATGCACATGTTCTAGAGAAACAAGCTTCATCCAAAAAGCATCAAATGTATCATCTTAGGGTACAATGAAGATAAGAAGGCTTATAAGCTTTATGATCCTGAGGCTAAGAAGATCATGGTGAGTCATGATGTGATGTTTAAGGAGGAGTGGCCACATGTAGTGGAGGAGGAAAAGAGAGCTTCCACTTTATCATCAGACAAAGGGGCAATCCACTATGAGCTTGGACCAAGAGCTATCCCTTCTATATGAGTGAGGGAAGCATTATCTTCAGATGATGAGTCTCCAAATCACCAACCTATCATCACCCAAGCAAAAAATCCATTGCCACTTTGGGTGAGTCAGCTCTATGATTCTGCAAACCCCATTTTACAGTCACTAGAATAGGTTGTAGATGGACGGAGGTGATCATAGAGAATAGAGAAACAGAGATGGGCAAGTGCTCACATTGTAAATACAATCATGATGGCTGAGCTCATTCAAGAACAAGCAAAGGAACCGACAAATGTGAAAGAGTCACTCCGTGCTACGAATCGGAGGGCTCCCATGCAAACAAAATATGACAATATCATGAAGAACAAAACTGGGAGCTAGTGGATCAACCCCCTAAGCATAAAGTCATTGTCACGAAGTGGTTCTAGAAGCTAAAGTACAAGGTTGATGGTACTTTGGAAAAGTAAAAATCAAGACTTGTTGCACATGTTGAAGGGATTGATTTTTGTGAATCATTTGCCTCGACTACAAGGACGACTAGTATCAGAGTAGTACTAGTTGTGGCTACACATAAACAATGGCCAATCTATCACATGGATGTCAAATCAGAATTCGTGAATGGAGACCTCAAGGAGGAGGTATATATGTCTCAACCACCAAGGTTTGAGCCCTGCAATTCAAAGAACAAGGTATGTAAATTGAAGAAGGAATTATATGGGCTAATACAAGCCCCTATAGCATGGTACCAATAGATAGATAACTATCTCTTGGATCTAGGTTTCAAAAGATTTGCTTCTTATGATAACTTGTATGTTCTAAAGAAAGGAGGGAAGACAATTGTGCTTGTACTCTATGTAGATGACCTTGTGATTACAAGAAATGATGATGCTCTTCTTCAACAAAAAAAAGATGCACTGAGTTTAGAATTTGAAATGATAGTCTTTGGCTTAATGAATAATTGTTTAGGCCTTGAATTTGCTAGGACTCAGGGAAGATTTTCATCTCTCAACAAAAGTGTGCAAGATAGATTTTGAAGGCATTTGACATGGAGGATTGCAAGGAGTTTTCTACACCTATGGAGGTCAACACAAAATTATCTATTGACGATACTTCACCTCTAGTGGATATTGGAAGATATAGGAAATTATTTGAAAGTCTCATCTACTTGTGCATAACAAACTAGACATCTCCTATGTTGTTGAAGTAGTAAGTAGGTTCTATAATAAGCCTTACCAAACTCATTGGATGGTAAGCATGTGAACACTTAGGTATGTGAAAGAAACCATTAATTATGGTATTCTCTATGAAGAAGGATCTTCTCTGGTTGGATACTTTGACTCAAATTAAGCATGAGATCTTGATACCAGAAAATTAGTTTTTGAATATTGCTTTTCTGTAGGATCTCGGATATTCTTTCGGATCAATAAGAAGCAATTGATTGTAGCATTATCTTCTACTAAAGCTGAGTACCAAGAAGCATGTGGTGCAGCATGTGAATAGTATGGTTGAGAAGGATCCTATGGCACATAGGAATACATGGTCAAGAGGCTAAAGGGTTCAAGTGTGACAACCAAAGTTGCATGGCCATCGCCAAGAATCCCACTTTCCATGCACGTGCCAAGCACATAGAAATTTAGTATCTTTATGCATGAGAGTCGATCAAGGATGGGGTTGTGGAAATAAGCTAGTGTCCAACTCAAGAGAATGAAGCAGTCATCTTCACCAAGGCTCTTGGGAGAGAGCAACTTCATCGACACTTTCCAAAGCTTGAAATTGGACCAAGGAGATAGTTCATCGCACGGTGGACATTGAGGGGGGTGTTAGATATCCTCAATACTCCACCCTCAAGTTGTGAGCCCCCCATTATGAGAAGAAGCAATTAGGAGAGCCTGAACATTTGTGGAACTCTAACTTCCAAGTTAGATGAGGTCTATGTGTGACTGTTGATGGTAATAGATGATCTTTGTGATCCTAACCATTAGGTTAGGTGGGACATAAACTTCGAAGCCATTGGGTTTCCATTGAAGGTGAAAATAAAGGCCCTATGTCACCACATGGTTTCCCCATAGAAACTTAATGGCGAGAGTGCAGAGAGGGGCTTGCCCCCTTCTACGGGTTTCGAGGGGTCTATCCCCATGGCTTGTAAGGCCAAGATGGTAAGACTTCTAGTTGTGGAGATATTGTTGGCTTGTATATTTTGATGACTATTTTGCATCTTCCACCTATGTTCATATATACTGACTCCCCTTGTAAAAGCTATATAAGCATGGCCCATGTTGAGCTTTACATAACATTGCGCAATAGTAAGCCCTTCATCTAGAGTCTGTCTAGATTGCCATCTAAGCTCCACTTTGGGATACCACGGGTGAACAGAACCATCATTGTAGCTAGATCACTCTCGGCAATTTGAGAATTTGAGTTCTCTATCTCTCAGTCTATGTCTGCTTGTCTGTGTTTTTCTCTCGACTCTGTCTATTAGTCTATTCTGTTGTGCTTTTATTTCTTCCAATTTTATCCAACACTCAACCAGAAACACATTAAAATCAGAAGACATGTATCCCCCCGATTAGAACAAAGGGTGCCCAATTTACATGTTGATAGACTTTTCACCATGATAAAAAATTATTTGAAGCACATAAACACTTTGGGATTTTCTTTCAATGGACACACCCATGCATTCTTGGAGAAATCATCAATAAACTTCAAAGTAAAAGTAGTTCCCAAAAGAAGGTGTCTGGATAGGACCACACACATCACTATCAACAAACTATAATTTATGAGAAGCTCAAATTGAACCATCTATTGGGAAGGATGAATGCTACATTTTGCCCAAAATATAGCCTTCATAAACATGTTTACAAGGTGCCTCAAGTTTTGGCAGAGAGGGTGCCCTTTCAGATTTTTACATGCTAGCAAAATTTAGATGACCAAAGCATGCATGCCAAAACTTTTCATATGAGATAGCATGAGAATATTAAACTGCATAGGCTAAATCATTTACAGATTTTGCATAGTCTATGAGCTTATACAACCCACAACATAAAATACTAGAAGCAATAATAATATCACCGTAGAGAGATCATGAATTGTACATCTATCTGTTACACTTATGTGTTCCTCGAGTAGCTTTGATGTGAACCTTTTCCCTATACATGGGCACTTTTTACTCTAGTGCTGGCTAGAGGTTTTTTCCCCATGTTACCACATACTTGATACTCTCATATGTGGTGGTACTTTGTACTTAGGGATATCATTCAGCTCTTACTTCAGTTCAGTTCATCGATCAATAGAGAGAGCTATTCCAGCCATCGTCTTCTCCGTGTGTCTTGCTGCGTTTGTGCTCCTTGTGCATGCTTCTTGTGTGTCTCTCGCACTTCTACACACACCTGACAGTGGTATCAGAGCAGGTTCAACTTCTTCTAAAGTTTCGGTTTTTCGCGTCGCGGCGCGTGCGCACTTTAACAGTGCAAATCGACTTCGGAGCATAGAAGTGTGAATTTCAGCAGCTCGGAAACATTTCCACCAGGTGCACTGGTGTTTTACCCCTATTTCAAAGCCATTCGTGCAGTCATAATCGCCATTAGAGTGACGGTTTGTGAGATGATTTTTCAGCACTCATTTTAGTTTTCGTCGAAGTGAAGATTTTGTCATATTCTTGTTCCTTAGTGAAATGGCGGGCAGCAATGACTTGTTTGGCATGCTTCAAGCTGAAGATAAGCTTGATGGGACCAACTATCCGATGTGGTCTTACATGATGAAGCATGTTCTTGTTGCAAAACAACTTTGGAACATAGTGGCAGATGTAGATCCAAGACCGGCATGTGCTTCTACTTCATAGTCTACTGTCACAGATGGAGCTTCTTCTTCGAGTACAGTGGTTTCTCCTTCTCCACCTACACAGGAAAAGCTTAGATGGGATGGAAAAGATGCTCAAGCTCATGCTTTGATTGCGCTTTTAGTGAAGCGTCATATAGTTCCACACATTCGGTCATGTTCTATATCGAGACAAGCATGGGATACTCTTGCTTCTTTGTATGCCATGCGTAATGAAGCACGTGTTGCATACTTGAGGAAGCAACTTGAGGATGTATGTATGGCTGAAAATGAGTCAGTGGATGTGTATGTGACACGCATCAAGGACTTGAAAGAGCAATTGGCAAACATAGATGAGATCATTTCGGATGCATCACTCATTTCTACATTGTTGAAAGGATTACCGGAATCTTTTCAAAGCTTTGCTACTACACTTTGTTTGGTTGCAAAAGGAAATCCTAATATGTATGCATTTGATGAGGTTGTGTCTCTTCTTTTGTAAGAAGAGCAATCTAGAGTGAATATGAGTGGTTTGATTGAGGGAACGTAAGCACTTTCTATCTCACAAAAGGGGAAATGCAAGTATGGTTTAGCTTTGGGTTCATCAAAACCAAAGCCTCAAGCTTCCTCTTCCACTCATTCCTCTAATGATAGTGATTTGCAAAAGAAGAAGAGATGCAAATATTGCCAGAAGGCTGGTCATACTATTGATGAGTGTAGAAAGCTTGCTAAACGTAATGAAAAGAAGAAGGAATCGGGCATGTCTATTGCTGAAAATTCAGCAAATGCAAAGAATGATGAAGCTAACATGGCTCAAGATTTTTGGGCATGTGTTGTTACATGTCATTATGATGCTTCTTTACATTCTAAATGTATGGTTGTGAGTGAGGCTGATTCGGATTGGTTTTTTGATAGTGGTGCTTCAAAGCACATAACATCATGCAAAAGTTTTTTGGCCTCTTTGAAAGATGCACCTAAAGGAGGACATGTGGTGTGTGCAAACAATGCCTCTTATCCTATCATTGGAGTAGGAGAAGTTGAGCTTACGGCTGCAAATGGAGGTGTGATTCTCTTGAAAAATGCATTGTATGTGCCCGGTATCAAGAAGAACTTAATTTCAGTTCCGTTGATTGCCAAAGCTGGACTTCATGTACACTTTGTTGATGATAAGTGTATGGTTCATGATTTCAGCAATGGCGATGTTATTGTGATGTTCGGTACATTATGTAATGGTTTGTATCGCATGGATACATACAAGAGGGTTGCCTCGAATGCCTTAGTTGCTCATACTTCTTCCATGGCTGAAATGGAGCTTTGGCATGCTCGTTTTGGTCACTTGAACTTCAATAGTTTGCTCTACTTGCAAAAGAAGGACATGGTTATTGGTTTGCCTACACTTGAGTCCATTGAAAAGCATGCATGTGAAGGTTGCATTCTTGGAAAAATGCATCGTGCTTCTTTTCCAAAAGATAGTCATACACACACTACAAGAAAATTGCAACTTGTTCATAGTGATGTATGTGGTCCGGTCAAGACTCCATCTTTTGGGAAGCATATATGTTTTGTTACCTTCATTGATGATGCTACTCGCCATACATGGGTGTATCCTATGAAAGCAAAGAATGAGGTATTTTCTTGCTTCAAAGCATTTTTAGCTATGGCTGAAAATTTTTCTTCACAAAAGCTTTTGACTCTACGCATGGATTGTGGTGGTGAATACATGTCACATGAGTTTAGTGCTTTTCTTCGTGAAAGAGGTATTTCACACCAATGTACGGTGCCATATACACCTCAACAAAATGATGTTGTTGAGCGTAAAAATAGAACTCTACTTGAAATGGCACGATTTATGGTTAAAGGAAAGCATCTTCCTCATAAGTTTTGGATGGAAGCGGTCATGTGTGCAAATTATGTGTTGAATCGCTGCCCTACAGAAGCATTGAGAGTCATCACTCCTTATGAGGCTTGGAATGGTCATAAGCCTATGGTTAGTCATATGCGTGTGTTTGGTTGTTTGGCATATGCTCTTGTGCCATCACAACAACGTCACAAACTTGATGACAAGGCAAAGAAATGTATATTTGTTGGTTATAGTGCTAAAAGTAAGGGATATCGGTTGGACCATCCATTGACGAACACAATTATTATGAGTCGAGATGTGGTATTTGCTGAAAATTCAATTTTTCTTGTACTTGAATGCAAAAAACTGCCAACAGTTAGCTCACAAGATGTGTTCGATACACTCATGCCTTTGTTCCAAAATGGTGCGCTTGACTATGGCCATGTAGACCAGCCAACTGAGGTTCAAAGGGCTGAAAAATTCCAGCCAAATAGGGCTGAAAATACATAGAATTTCCAACCAAACATGGCTGAAAAAATTCAGCCAAAAATTATCAAAACTGTTGAAAATTTTCAGCCACATATGGCTGAACATTTGCGTCAAAATATGGCTGAAACTGAGCATGAAATTCAGCCCACGCATGATGTACATATTGAAGATGTTTTACATAATGAACGCATGTCTATCAAGAGTGCACAATCTATGCCAAAGTGGCTGAAACAAACTTTGCAGGACAGCAAATTGAGTGCACCTTTACTTGGTAGAACAAGATCAAGCTCTCACCATGCATCAAGTAATTTTGTGGATTATTCTCTTATTGCTACAGCGTGTAATGAAGAGCCACTTTCTTTTGAAGATGCATGTGACGATCCACAATGGATGAGTGTTATGCAATCGGAAATGGATTCCATACATAGGAATGGTACTTGGGAGTTATGTGAATTGCCAAAAGGAAAGAATGCCATTGGTACAAAGTGGGTTTATAAGATTAAGAGAAAATCTGATGGTAGCATTGATCGCTACAAAGCTAGATTGGTTGCCAAAGGATATGCGCAACAATATGGCATTGACTATGAGGAAACTTTTGCACCTACTTCACGCATGACTACCATTCGTACCGTGGTTGCATTGGCTGCCCATTGAGGTTGGAAAGTGCATCAATTGGACATAAAAACAACCTTCTTGAATGGAGATTTGCAAGAAGAGGTCTATGTGAAGCAACCTCTTGGATTTGCTATGAAAGGGAAAGAGCAGGTTTGTCGCTTGCATAAAGCCTTGTATGGTCTCAAGCAAGCTCCACGTGCATGGTATGAGAAAATACATAAGCACTTGATTGCTCTTGGCTTCACATGTAGTCCGATTGAAAGCACACTCTATGTACGCAAAAATGGGGCTGATCTTATAGTGCTTGTTCTTTATGTTGATGACATACTCTTGACTGGGTCCTCTGATGCAAAACTTGACATTCTTATGGCTGATTTGCAGCATACTTTTGATGTCACTTATCTAGGTCTTTTGAGCTACTATCTTGGCATCCAGTTTGTATCCGTTGAGGGGGGAATTGTTATGCATCAAGCAAAGTATGTTGAAAAACTACTTCAACGTTTTGACTTTGAGGATTGCAAGCCAGTTTCCACACCAGTTGAGACAGGATTTAGATTCTCAATTGAGGATTCCAGTGATGCATTTGACACTTCTCTTTATCAGCAAGCTGTGCGATGTCTTATATATGCATGCAACACAAGGCCGGATATACAGTATGCAGTTTCTCAGTTGAGTCGATTCATGCATAGCCCTGGCACTAAGCATTGGAAAGCGGTGAAATGTGTGTTTAGATATCTTCGAGGCACTTTGAGCTTAGGTCTCTTTTATGGAAGAGATGTTCAGCCATGCTTGCATGCTTTTACAGATAGTGATTGGGCTGGTTGTTATGATACTCGCATGTCCACTAGTGGTAATTGCTTTTTCCTTGGAGACTCATGCATATCTTGGTTGAGTAAGAAGCAACCTACAGTGGCGACATCGAGTTGTGAAGCTGAGTACATGGCAGTTTTCATAGCGACAGTGGAGTGTATATGGCTGAGATGCCTATTGATGGATCTTTGCATGGAGATTGATGCTGCTACTCATATTCTCACAGATAGTTAGAGTGCTTTGGCTGTTGCACGAAACCCAGTGTTTCATGCACTGACCAAACATATTGAGGTGCATTATCACTATGTGAGAGAGCGCCTTCATGCAGGAGATATTGATTTGGTATATGTGCCTACACAAGATAATGTGGCATACATATTCACCAAAGCTCTTCCACGGGAAAAGTTTGAAGCTTTTTGCAAAGCTTTAGGCTTGTTACCTTGTGGTGGCTGATCTGTCACTCCTTGTATGTGTTCACATCATGCGCTCCAGGGGGGTTCGTTACACTTATGTGTTCCTCGAGTAGCTTTGATGTGAACCTTTTCCCTATACATGGGCACTTTTTACTCTAGTGCTTGCTAGAGGTTTTTTCCCCATGTTACCACATACTTGATACTCTCATATGTGGTGGTACTTTGTACTTAGGGATATCATTCAGCTCTTACTTCAGTTCAGTTCATCAATCAATAGAGAGAGCTATTCCAGCCATCGTCTTCTCCGTGTGTCTTGCTGCGTTTGCGCTCCTTGTGTTTGCTTCTTGTGTGTCTCTCGCACTTCTACACACACCTGACACTATCATCAACAAATTTGATAACTAACCCAATCTTTGTTGATGGTGAAATTGACAACATATTTTTCTTGATCCCTAGTATATACAAAGCATTTGACAATGTGAAAGAACTACCCTCAGTAGTAGTCATAATGATCTTACCAACTTCCATTATAGGATAAGAGGAGTTGTTAGCACATGTGATAGCATTCCCTATAAGGGAAGACTCAAGTGAGCTGAAGAAACTGCATTGTGAGGTAATATGTTTGGTTGCCCCACTATCAAAGTAACAAACATCTAAGTCTACTATAGACATATGTTGCTCATGAGAAGATGGTTCATAGCTGCATACAGTAGTAAATGCCCATTCTTCATTATGAATAAGATAAGGAGACTCTATTTTAGGCATAGAGGCCTGCGCAACAACCATTATAGCCTCTTTCTTCTTTGTCTCTTTTGCATCGAGTTTTGGATAGCTTTTTATGACATGATCATTTTCCTTATAGTATTTGCAAAATTATTTTTGCTTTTTTGTTTTCTTCTTATCTTTGTCTTCCTTCTTTAACTGTGCAACATTAGCAGATTCTGCTTACTAGTAGATGAGCTCCAATTTTACTTACCTTTGCCCTCCTGATTTTAGCAAAGGTAAGCAAATTTCTTCTTACCTTTGCCCTTTTGATTAGCTAGGGAAGCTTGATCTTCAACATGCGTAATGGACTTGTTCTGCCTTGATTGATCTTCCTTCAACAAAACGGAGACTAATTCCTCAACTTTTAAGGCATTTGGATTGCCTTTCATCATCAATTGAAGAGTAGAAGCAAAACTCTGATATGAATATGGAAGACCATTAAGAACAGTTTGCACAAGTGAATTATCTAGAAAGAATTCATGAGTAGAAATCAACTGCTCCTCCAAATCTTTGATCTTTGTCAAAAAAATTTCCATAAAATCTCTTTCATTCATATACTCACTCTCCAACTATTTTCGGAGGTAAGCAACAGGAGCCTCATTTCTTACCTGGTATAAAATCCCAAGCATTCTTTGCTATTTTGTAGGAGCAGATGTGAGGGATAATGGCACATTTGATAGAGAAAGCTATCAATGCATGCACTAGCGCATCTCTATGATCCCAATGGAGTTGATCTATAATAGGTGCAATAGGAACCACAACATGAATAGGATTTTGAAGATCATCATCTTCGACACCATCTGCATCACCTTCAATAACTGTATTTGTAGGTGTAGTGATGTTTTTCAACACCTTGCACAATATTTCACAATCTCTTTGCTACGAATACATGACACATCATATATGCACACAATGGGTAATTAGTACCATCCAACCTATCCTCAACAACCAACATACAAAATATATCATTACTTTCAACCATGGCCACTGACTAAATACCCTCATGTAGAAAAATGATTGTATCTCAAAACATTGAACAAAATCACCTTTCCAAGCTCTATTTAATCTATAGCAAACTTTGAGGCACTTGTATTGGAGAACAAAATCTATATATATGTTTGGCACAAAAGGATATAATTGCTTGCATAGATGCTACAATAGTGTGTTTAGAGGCCAAAATATGAGATCAAAATTTTGATGCTACAAAGTGAAGATGTTTTGAACTCATAATTGCCTTGATTATGCTCACCAATTTTTGTGGGATTCTGTGACTGCGACCAGAGGGGTGTTGATGACACCCTAGATGAAGCGACAACCTACTCTGATACCAATTGTTAGAGTTTGAGTTCTACGGAAGCATGCAAACCACACAAGGAAAAAGAAGAAGCTTGCAGCACAACACAACACTGAATGAATTATCAAGTGAATGTACAAAGATAAGTAACCCATTAGGGTTATAGACATATATACAATTCAAGGGAAAAATCCTCATAAAGAGGAAAAAAAGCACCTCGATAGTCCTAAGCGTGTTCTGTTGGAACATCAAGCTTAAACTATGCTTGAGGTGGATTTGATCTACATCAAAAGCTATCGCTTATCAAGCTTTCCTGGCTAGTTAGAAGGGCAAAGGGAAATGGAGCTCTTCTACTAGTAAGTAGAAATCTGCTAATTCTGCACAATCAAAGAAGGATGATAGAGATGAGAAGAAAACAAAAAAGCAGAAATTGTTTTGCAAATACTGTAAAGGAAATGATAATGTCATAAAGAGTTGTTCAAAACTGGCTGCTAAAGAGGCAATGAAAAAAGAGGCTGGAATGGTTGTTACAGAGGCCTCTACACCCAAAATAGAGTCTGCTAATCTTGTGCAAAATGAAGAATGGGCATTTACCATTGTTTGCAGTTATGACCTATCTTCTCATGAACAATGCATGTCTATAATAGACTCAGATTTTTGGTACTTTGATAGTGGGGAAACCAGACATATTATCTCACAGCGCAATTTCTTCACTTCACTCGGACCTGCCCCTACAAGGAATACTGTCACATGCACCAATAATTCCTCTGATGGTGTCATGGGAGTTGGTAAGATAATTCTGACTACTACTGATGGTAGTTCTTTTACATTGATGGATGCTTTATTTGTGTTAGGGATCAAGAAGAATCCATTATTAGTTTCAACTTTAGCCAAGATTGGCTTGGTTGTGAAATTTTTGATGGCAGATGTACAATTCATGATTTGTCAAATGGCAATGTCATTATTGCTTTTGGCATTTTACGTTGTGGTCTATATAAGCTCATAGACTATGAAAAATCTGTGAATGATTCAGCATGTGCAGTACATGATTCTCAGGATTTGTCAGATGCAAAGCTTTGGCATGCTTGCTTTGGTCATCTGAATTTAGCTAGTTTGCTATGCTTGCAGAAATCTAAAATGGTGTGCTCTCTGTCCAAACTTGAAGCACCTGGTAAACATTTCTATGAAGGTTGTATTTTGGGAAAAATGTAGCATTCCTTGTTCCCAAAAGATGGTTCAGTTCGAGCTACTCAGAAATTGCAACTTGTTCACAGTGATGTCTGTGGTCCTATGTAGACACCGTCTTTGGAAACTATCTTTACTTTGTGACTTTCATTGATGATTTTTCTAGGCATGCATGGGTATATCAATTGAAAGCAAAGTCTGAAGTATTTATGTGATTCAAATAGTTTCTAGTTCTGGCTGAACATCTGTTTGCATGTAAAATGGGCACCCTCCATTCTGATTGAGGGGGGGAATATATGTCTTCTGATTTTAATGCATTTCTAGGTGAAGACGAGATAAAACATCAATGTACAATGCCGTATACACCTCAACAGAATGGAGTTGCTCAACAAAAGAATAGATCACTCATGGAGATGGTGAGGTGTATGGTCAAGAGTCAAGCTTGACCACATAGTTTTGGCTTGAGGCTGTTATGCACACAACATATGTACTTAATAGGTGTCCCACTAAAGCATTGCAGTCTATCACTCCATATGAGGCTTGGAATGGTCACAAGCCATCTGTTGCTCACGTATATGTTTTTGGTTATCTAGCATATTCATTAGTGTCTGAACAACAATGTAGGAAATTGGATGATAAAGTAGTGAAATGTATTTTTATTGGGTACAATTCTGAAAGCAAAGGCTATCTTCTATATCATCCATAGACTAAATGCATTTTGGTTAGCCGTGATGTTTTTGTGGAAAATTCTATTCAGCCATTACTTTCATGTACTAAGGAGACATCAGTTAGCTCCAAAGACATGTATGACACGTTGTTGCCTCTTTTTACACGTGGACAGTCTAGTGCTGGTCCAATGGAGGCAACTTTTAAGCTCTTACAAGGTTCATGTGATGATGAAGATCATTCCATTTCTGATGCAGATTTACATGATGCACTTGTTGATGAGAGAGCTAATATAGAGGAGGCAAAGGCTATGCCTAAGTGGCTGTGCAGACTTTGGGAGATAGCAAATTAGATGCACCTTTTTCATATCATACTCATTCAGACTCTAATAGTGCTTCTTTTGCATCAGATTGCTATGCCATGGCTGCCTCTAGTCACTGTGATGAGAATGATTCTGTTTCCTTTGATGACGCACAACATTCTAAAAATTGGATGGCTGCTATGCAATCAGAGTATGATGCTATTATGAAAAATGGTACCTATTCTTTATGTGACTTGCCTCCTGACAAGAAGGCCATTGGCACTAAGTGGGTTTACAAGCTAAAGTGTAAGCTTGATGGAACAATTGATAGGTATACGGCTAGGCTCGTTGCAAAGGGTTATGCTCAAGAAAGAGGCATTGGTTTTGATAAGACCTTTTCTCCTACATGCCAAATGACTACTCTTTGTAGCATCTGTGCACTTCTAGCTCATCACGGTTGGAATGTACATCAGTTGGACATTAAAAATGCATTTTTGAATGGTGACTTGCATGAAGAAGTGTATGTTTTTCAGCCCCATGGCTTTGTGCGAAAAGGACATGAAAACCAACTGTGTAGGTTGAAAAATGCATTATATGTGTTGAAGCAAGCACCACATGCTTGGTATGAAAAGATATATGCCTCCGATTGCATATGGTTTTGAGAACAGTCCAACTGAGAGCACCTTATATGCTAAGCATGCAAATGATGTGCTTCTGATCATTTTTGTCTATATTGATAACATGCTACTCACTCGTCCTCATGAGAAGCATATTGCTGATTTTAAGGCTGATTTGCATGCCTCATTTGAGATGTTTAATTTGGGGCATTTGCATCATTGTTTATGTATCAGTTTATGCAAGTTGATGGTGGAATAGCTTTGTGTCAAACAAAATATATTGACACATTATTGCAATGTTTTGGCCTTGAGGACTATAAAGCTATTGCCATTCCTATGGAGATAGGTTTATTGCAAGAGAATGAGGATTACGACCACCACATGCTTGAGAGATGACTCTCCTCCCAACCAAATACCTCTATATATAGCTCTCTCCAGGGAATTGCCTACATGGGCAGGTGGATACTAACCATCCAAGTGTCAGCCATGTAACTACATGTGCGCCAAGTGTCCCAGTTAGCCAGAGTTAACTCCAGTGGATGCTTCTAGAAGGTTCTAGAGCTCTTTGGGCAAAACGCTCTTCCCATGTACCCCATGGGGGTTGAACCCAAGACCTCCTCCTTCACACCCTTGAGTATTAACCACTAGGCTAAGTGGATTACTTGGTTACAAGAGTAAATGACCTACTAGTAAGTCTAGACTCGATATCTTTGGTCATACACACGGATGACCAACAGTGTCCGATTTCAGATCTGTCTGAACCTGCCAGACCCTTGGATCATAATTTACTTTATTACATTCTTCCCTCGGAAAATATTTTTGTCCTCGAAAATAGAGCTATATATCTACTATAGGCAACCCCCGAGCCTCATGTTCTAAAACTGGACATGGTCATGTTCTAAAACTAGAAGAACATGTCTCATCTCTGTGGTGGCATCCTTGCCCAAATGATTCAAAACACTGTCTCATTTTGCACTTCGATGAACTAGACAAAGTACAAACTAGTGAAAGAATAATAAGGGTGGAACCAAACACATCCCTTGCCAATTCACAGTTTCTGGATGTGCGGTCTAGGCACAAACATGTGAACTAGGTGAATTCAAATTACTAGTCCATTTCTAGGCATAATTAGAGCATGGACTTAGTAATAAAGGTGGGATTCTTATCCCTTGCAAGACTTTGAGAACTCTTGATTCACTTGAATTTGTTTTGGAGAACTTGAAGTTTGGTTGTCCCAAACATCCAACTTGGATGTTTGTGTAATGGTTTACTCTTATCCAACAATTACTTGATTTTTTTCACCCGACTAGAGGACTACTTTGTCCTAATGAGTTTAAAAATCCTATGTATACTGTAAGAGAAAATTACCATTTTCTTTGCATCAACCATACTATAACTTGCCCAATACAAATTCGCAATGAAATTTGTCCAACTTAGGACACTTTTCTCAAAGTCTAGTTTTTAGCTAAAGGTTCTTGGGAATCATCAATCTATTGAGCAATTCCTAACTTCTCTATTCTAGAGTATACTGGACTCTAGGAAATTATTTATGCTATTAACTTGAAGCAGACTCAAATAAATAAGTCCACTTAGACTCATTATCTTTTGAAGATTGAAAAGGTTTTTGTACATAACATCTATCTAGGATTTTTTAACTTAGTTATCTAGTTCTAACCAGCTAATCTTGGTCTTTTTGCAAAAGGAATCAGATACCATATCTGAGCCAATTTCAAAAGATTTGAAAAGCAGAAAGAGATAACTGCAATTCAATACAACCAATTCAAACTTCGAAGATACATGAGCTCGCTATGAGTCAAAGTCTAGATGACTCAGGACTTTAACTTCTCAAAGATCTGTTTCAACAAGGTATTGGAGCATTTTCTTTATCTTTAAGAGAAATAAACTGGATTCTCAAAAAGATTCAAAGCAACTCAAAAACATCATCCAATCATAAAATACTAGTGTTGTAACCAACATCAGTGTGTCAACCCACTGAGGTTCTGCTGATGAGTGTTGTATTCAAATAATGCTTCACTTGAGACTAAGTTCAGGTCATATTCAGTCTTTCTGACTCTTTACTGGGAATGCAATTCTTGTGCATTTCTTTGAGTTGAAAGAGTGAATTTACCAAGTTACACTAGGAACTTGATGCTTAACTTAGTCAATCTATCCTTAATCGAAAGATTCCGTTCAAAGTCAAAGTCTTAGTCTTTCAAAAATTTATCAAATATTTTTGAATCATTAACACTTTAGCTTGAAGTGTTCTAAGAGGATCTAGGAAGTTGCTTACTTCATATCTTTAGTTTCCTTGATCTTGAAGTTATCTTGAAGTATCTTGAGATACTACTTTCATCCTTCTTGAATTAAACTCTTTCTTTAAAGTTTTAATTTCCTTGAGGATCAAACCTAACTTCAAGATCTAATTTAGAACTAAAAGATAATTATCATCCACGGTCCGATGTTCCACACCATCTTTCCTACATCAATCTGAGTATAAAATCTGGTGTCCCATACCACCTTATTTTATATTCACATTAATGTGTGGGTGATACTTATCCTAAAGTCTAAACATCTCTTGATAAAGTACCTTCTTGCTTCAATTCTTTACAAGAATTTTGAAGTTTCAGGCATTACCTCTAAATAGATTTTCTAGGTTTTTGATCCTTTCACATGATCCTGTCATGATCTTGTGCTTTCCTTGAGGAACTTAAAAAACCTTTTGATGGAACATCCATCCTACTTTGCTAGGGTTTTCAAATCAAAACCAATCAGAATTCCAAGTACTTGAATTTTCATAGATTCAAGTTCAATTGGTTTATCCTTGACCAATTTGTAGTGACAAGAGCTTTTGACTTCTTGTCTTTAGATTCCCTTCTTACTTATGCTTTAGGTACCTACCCCGACCGGGACTTTTACAGGAATCTCTCTACTTCCTAAGTCTAAGCATCTGCTCATGCTCTTTGGATTTGTACCAAAATCCCTTTAAGGATAGGCAAACACTATGTTTTACCTTCCACAGACTTAAGTACCAGCTTCACGGTTGCAGACTACATTCTTGGAATTGCTTCCTACTGTTCAAGCTTGGAACAACTTACTCTCTTCACAATTTTCCATTGGATAAATGGAACTTGAGTGAATAATTCCCAAAAGGAATTTCATTGCTAATGCTTGGGCAATCTACAAAGTAGTTCCAATCGCACATTCTTGGACAATCATGGCCAAACTTGATCAAGTCTAGTTGATCTTGTGACTAAAATAAAGAATAAGTCTTTATTTTTAAGATCTCCAGAACTATCAAAAAGCTTCTTTGCTTACCCGCAGGATTTTAGAGATCTTTCCCCTACTAAGTTCAAGCATACATTGAAGCCACTTAGATTCCAAAGCTAATAATCTTTGATATACCTTTCGAGTTATATCACTATTTGGACTTAAGTAACCAATACTTGTGGTTTGGAAATTACTGGGAACTACTTGCTGACTAAAGAATTTAAAGAATTTTCTTCTCACTATTTGGGAGAACATTATTCTTCAAAGACTTGAGATTCCTTCTAGGGAATCAAATAACTTGAGCAAATGATTCATTATGGAATCTTTTGCAATGCTGGATTCTTTCAAACAATATCCAGAAACCTTACTGACTCAATCGTATTCATTTCTTGAGTATCAAAATAGAGATTAAATATCACCTTTAGGGTATGGTTTCCCATACCACTATGAAAGTTTAAGTTGAACTTTCATTTATGTGATATTGACTCCTATTCTTGAGTTTGATACAAGATTCATTATTATTGGTCAATCTTTAGATGTTACTAGAGTCCTTTAAACATATTTCACCAATCAAAATTATGTTTAAATTCCAAGCATCTATTGATGATTGATCCAATAGTAATGCTACTATGAACACATAACAAACCACAAAAGAAACTTCTTTAGAACTTTCAAAATCTTCTAAATAGAAGAGTGCTTCCAAAGTTTCCATGTTTTCATGGCCTTATGCATCATTACCAGAGATGCAAAACTTGAACGAAACACAAATCTGTTGAACTTCAAAGTTCAATTTGTATCTAAGTTCATCGATTTGGTTGTTGAGTTCCATGGAATCGAAGAGTGCTCATGGAACTTGGAAATATAGCTGAAGTTAACATCCAATCTTGGAATGCTTGAGAAGTTACATAAATTACGTAACTAATCAACTAAAGCTTATCCACATGACTTTCTAAATATCACATATACTTAGAGTAATCATTTATAAGCTTATTTTCATGACTCCCTAAGTACATCCAGGACTTAGAGTCATCATACATCGCAAAAAAATTGCAAGTAATTAAATTTTCTTGGTCATCAAGAAAATTTAATACTTAACTTTCTCCTAGTGCCTACTTATATCTAATAAGACATCAAACATACTTAATTGTCATTAAGTATTTGTTTTTGATAGCAGAGTATCAACTTGGGAAGGAATCGACTAATTACGTGAGCTGTAAACTAGAACTAGTATGTCTTTGCAACTAATTAGTCCTTTGTCTTCCCTAATGTCAAGCCGTGAGCTTTATAAAGTAAGCTAAATACTAAGAGAGTACATTTTCATATCTACTCGCAAACAACATCCCGTTCTATCATGCAAATGCATGTATCTACATGCAAATCCATATGCTCCCGTGTGTATGCATGCATGTTCTTTGCATGCCCAAAAAATAATGCAACAATCATGCATGAGCTTGATGCATGACTTTTCCTTGTACTAAGAATGTATATCATGCAATTTTGATGCATGTCTATCCTTTCCTTTGTCATAATGCACTATGATATAAAAACATATCCTCATGGTGCAATAAAAAACTTACTCAATGAAAAGGAAATATGATTAAACTACCAAAATACATTCTTTGATGCATAAGGATCTTAAAAAAAAAAAAAATCAAGTCTTTCCTTAATGCAAACTAATGCTTGGAATGAGAAGTGGATTGTTTTATTACTATAATCTAGACTTAATCGATTGAAATCTTGGCCATTTCAATGTGCATCTAGGATTAAGTGTAGACTAATGAAAACAAGATAAATCAAGCATTAAGGGCAAGTAGAAACTGGAAAATACTTAGCTTTGATCATAGCTTCGTCCATCCTCTAACTATCGCGAAGAGCCAACCTTCATAGTCATGCTCACCTCTCTCCAAGACCTTGAAGAGAGATTTCTTTTATTGATAAAAAAAGAAATGAAAATCGAAAGCACGATCGTCCTTGCTCCGATCCAATGTTGCTTCACTTTGGCTTTGATCCCCAAGGACATCAAAGTATGCAGTAACGTTTGATTGGAGATAGCAGCCAACTTGAGAGGATACTCAAAACCAAAAGTTCTTGGCTTGGAGCTAGCATAAACAAAATCAGAACAGAAAATGATATGCTAATAATATCAACAAGAGTCTTTAATAAAACTTCTACGATGCAAAATTCGTATTTGTAGCAACCGATAAGAGCAATGGACATCATCAAAGCAATCTTGAACAGCGCATGCATGTGCAAAAGTTTAGAGATTAATAGGCATCGTGAGGTTTTGCATTCGAGTCTTGTAGTCGCCATCGGCTCCACGCAATTTTGAATAATCAATTTAAAATTGTGCAGCGCTTATATCTCACAAATTGAGCTTCTTTGTGGACAGACAAGAAAGGCCACAATCTTCGCTTCGCGAGATCAATCTCAGGATCCATCATGAAGCTGTTGAACCTTTTGTTTTGTGAGGTTCTGCAGCAGTTTGGTCAATTCATCGGATCCAAATTCGATGAAGGCAATAACAAGCATTGCTGAGATATATACCACGATACTTCTGTATTTCGTGGTTGTGGGTTCAAATCTCATGGGCGACACCTCAGGGATATTGCATGGAACTATCACTTTCGCTTCTATATGAAGGTGCGGACGAGCAAATGATTGAGAAGGCAATCATTTTCGTGCTGTACCAGGGCGCAGTCGAACAAATGATTGAGAAGGCAATCATTTTCGTGCTGTACGAGTGCGTCGACGTTGAGTATTCCAACTCCCGACGACAGCAACTTCCATCTCTAGTCCTGCCATCCGTTTGCTACTTGCAAATGCAATGCAAAGCGAAGCCTCGCAATAACCCAATGATCCATATAAATGTATAAACATGACATTGAATGAGGATTGAACAGTGTCGAGCACGCATGTGGCCGATGGTTAGATTGAGATGTAAATCGATACATAGTAATAGCACGTCGGGGATTCAAATCTGCCGACCGACAAGCTGATGACAACGGCCAAAGTTATTTATTTTGGTTATGGTGGTGCTTGAGATCTTAATATTACATATATAAATCACTGGTGAACAGTAGTGCACTGGCGGGGTTGCCCTCGTGGATAAGGTGATAAATTCCGCCTGTCAAGGTCGCCAGTTTGACTCTGCCTTTCATCATAACAAGCGCTGAATGGTGCAGATACAATACAGTATCGATTTTGCTTCCGTGAGCAGCAATTTGACAGAGCATGAATTGGATTCAAACAAGATCCAATGCGAAAATTAAATTCAGCCAAGAAGAATGTAATAAAATCTCCTTTGAAGCTAGCATGAGGAGGATGATGATGATGAATCCTACAAAGACTCCATGAGAGCTTAAGAAAGATGATGAGCCACCAAGGTCACCATGAAAGCTTGCTCTGATACCAATGCAAGAGAATGAGGATTACGACCACCACATGCTTGAGAGATGACTCTCCTCCCAACCAAATGCCTCTATATATAGCTCTCTCCAGGGAACTGCCTGCATGGGCAGCTGCATGGGCAGGTGGATACTAACCATCCAAGTGTCAGCCATGTAACCATGTGCGCCAAGTGTCCCAGTTAGCCAGAGTTAACTCCAGTGGATGCTTCTAGAATGTTCTAGAGCTCTTTGGGCAAAACACTCTCCCCATGTACCCCATGGGGGTTTAACCCAAGACCTCCTCCTTCACACCCTTGAGTCTTAACCACTAGGCTAAGTGGATTACTTGGTTACAAGAGTAAATGACCTACCAGTAAGTCTAAACTCGAGATCTTTGGTCATACACACGGACGACCAAACGGTGTCCGATTTCAGATCTATTTGAACCTCCCAGACCCTTGGATCATAACTTACTTTATTACATTTATGATTGAGTCTTCATGATGTTGGAGATGCATTTGATGCTATTCTCTATTAATAGGCTATTGGATGCTTCATTTACTTATGCAGTACTTGACTAGATATTCAGTTTGCTATCTCAGAGATGCGAAGGTTTATGCATTGCCTAGGTGTCAAGCATTGGCAGACGGTTAAGCATATCTTTCACTACTTGAGTGGTACCCAACTACTTGGATTGTTTTATCCCAAGGGGGGATCACTACTACTAGACTTGTTGGTGCAATTACTCCAAGCCTAAATGCTTGATCACTTATCTTAAAGTTCATATGTGCATTCATGTATTAGCACATGAATGATCTCTTGTAAAAGATTGATTTTTACTCCTTGTAAAAGTGCATAGATGGAATGACTTCCAATTACATGTTCTTAGGAGAATCTTTCCATGAATTATTTGGTGAGAATTTATGGAAAATCAAGACCTAAGATCTTGGAACACTTTTAGGTAAAGATTTGAATTCAAACTTGAATCTTGGCTCCAACAAAAAGGCTATAAAAGACAACTATCTAGTCATGTGGATTGTAGCCAGAGATAGTAGAGATTTTAGAGGAATTTGTGTGGCATATTGAGCTCATATTATAGCTCTTCCAATCATCTCAGATTTTTCAATCATTCATTGCCAATGTCAATGTAATTTATGTGCATTAATACATATAATTTTCTCATACTCTTCTACTCTATAATATACTACTCAAAACAGTGAGCTTCTCTACTCCATTTCTCAGCATGTACTTCATCATTTGAAGTGATTTAAATTGGCATAGACTCATTGAATAGTCTATTTGTATCTTACAAAGTTTCAATTCAATTGCCTCAGCCATTCTCAAGTTATGTGAAAAATATCACTCTCTAGTCTGCATACTGTTGACTCCCTAAAATGTCGGGATAGTCATTTGATTTGCGAAGTATCATTCTGTGAGCATAGTTGATCATTTCAAGTGAGATAACTTGTGAAAGTTAACTATCTTAGTCAATTAGATATTCCCAAAAGGATTTTGTCCAATTGTTTCCAAGAAAGGAGTACTGTTCATTTCTCAAAACAAGTGTAGTGACAAAAATAGCAAGTTTTTGGCTCACAGTGAAACCCAAAGTTATCTATTTTGATCCAATGATTTGAGGATCATCTTCCAAAGTACTTGGATGTGTATTTGTGCTTCTTGGAAAGCTCAAGAGGTCTACTTTTCACTCATCAACTCAATTTTGGATGCTGTGAAGCAGGAATTCACAGCACCATCTCATCTGCAAAAGGTGTCCACCATCTCCTCAAACAAGATTTAGATGCTTTTATGACTCTAATTGGGTTGGTTGCGTTAACACTTGTGTGTCCACTAGTGGTTTTTGCTTCATGCTCGGCAGCTCATGCATATCTTGGTTGAGCAAGAAGCAACCTACTGTGGCCGCTTTTAGTTGTGAGGCTGAGTAAAGGGGAGCTTTCATAGCGGCTATTGAGTGTGTGTGGCTCAAATGCCTTATGGCTAATTGAACATTGTAGAACTTTTCACAAAGGCTCTACCTAGGGAGAAGTTTGAAGCTTTTTGCAAAGCTTTGGGCTTACTTTCTTTGTGGATTGATTCCACATAGCTTGGCACTTCCTTATACATGAGTGACAACTCCTCGTTCACCTCATCACTCCTAGGGGGGGATTTGTTGATATATTTAGGTAGTATGTGTGTGAACACGTTAGGGCCACGGTGTAATAAAGTGATAGGTTGGAGATGGTTGAACCACATACTTGATAGATAGGAGATGGTTAAATTACACCCTAAGTTGTATGAGGAAGTAGATGCAAAGTTATCTTGTCCCTTATATACATTGTACCTTTGATTCTTGCCTCCTCCTTGATAGGAATCCCTTGCGTAATGTCCATATTTCCCACATGTGTAGCAACCATATGAATTAAGACCATCTTTAGATTGGTTTTGTCTTCCTCCTCTTCCTCAATGCCTTCCCCTTCCTCTTTGCAATGAGGAATGGCCTCCTTGCTCTTGTCTTTTCTCTTGATCTTGGCCTCTTCCTTGTCTTACTCTTCCCTTGCTATCCTTTTCATTTGATCCTACCTTTACCTTTCCATCTCCGATGTTCATCTCCTCTATGACCATCAAGGCCACAAGTTGCTCAAAATTTGGTAGTTTGTCTCTTCCATATGTTACCATTAGTGTCCATGTGAAAGGCCATAGACTTGATGTTCTTTAATAAAACATATAGTGACCTGGTCAGCCACAAACTTGATGTTGGATCACATTTGTAAAACCTAGGAAATCTGTGTTCGTGCACTTTGTATATTGTGTAGTTCTATATATTCAACAAGTCAGTGTGGAGCATCATGCTTGTCCCTTGGAGCTTGGTTTTATACAATGATGGCATCGTCAAAAGCTCTTTGAAAGGACAATCCATTGTGGTGCATCACCATCTTACTTCTTCATTGGTATTAGAGCTGTTCGAAGTAAAAAGTATTTTGCTATTGTGTGAGTGAATTGAGCACCCACTTGCCCACTCGCGGCTTCTTCCAAGGCTTACAATCAAGGTGACTACCAAGGCATAGACCTAGGGACACCTTGTCATCCAAGTCATTGAATTTACTATTGGTGCCATTGGTTGCATGTGAGAAAGGACTTCGACGATCAATGAAGACAAAGTACTAGCACTTCTCCAGAGGTCACCCATTCTTATAGTGTTCCCCCCAAAGCTCACTTAACAATAGGTTTTCCTAACACTAAACCCTAATTGCTTGGTGATTGTAGGAGTCAAGATATTTAAGATTAACATCATTTTGGAGCCTTCAAAGTGTCTTCTTGGGATCTGTGCATTGATTTTTAGAGAATTTATTTGGGGTGCAAAATTAGCAAAATTTAGAAAATGATTTTGCATTTTTGGGACATTTTTGACTATACATGTGGAAATATTGGTCCAAAGATTAATTTTGGAGTTAAAGGCACTTGAGCTTTTTTCTCCTTTGTAGTGTATATTCAAATTTATTGCTGAATTTTCAGCTCTTGAGTCCTCTTACAAGCTCTTTGGAAGGTTTTCATTTGTGATGAGAGCACCCACTGCAAGTTTATGCAGGTTTTTTTATGGGCCCAAAGAATGGAGTTGACATACACTTTCGGTGTTGTTGGATAGTATTTGGGCTATAAATTCCACCTTTCAATGCCATTTTATTGCATATACTCAACGCATAAACACTATGTATGCTTCTGTGGATACCACTTATGTGCACGAATGTGGTCATTGATAGAGTCGTTACGTTCTTTCATTAAGCCATTGACATTAATAAAGAGGGTGTTGGTGAGGTTTTCTCAACTGGGAGAGACCCAGATGTTGGGCTCTCTTTGATGATGCAAATGGAAGACTTATCCAGCCTCACCATAGGAGATGTATGCTAGTTGTTCATAGGTGCTCGATAAGCTTAGTTTGCTTCTTTTAGTTAGCTGGTTTTATGCAGTGGAGTCAATGATTCACTATTTAAGTTTACATGTTAGCATAGATTTATAAGTTTTTGACATTATTCATATGCTCATTTTGTAGGGGAGACTTTGGAAAGAGTTTTCCAAATTTTAGTTTTTCAACTGTGCAATGTTTGATTTTACTCCCTGGCACACGTATTGGTGTGAGCACATACATTCTCACAGAGTTTTTTGGTTGGTCATTGTTGTTCATTGATCCATTTTTTTCAGAGACTCTACCAAAATTTTCCTAGAATCTAACACTTATTCATCCTTTTCAGCCTTAGTGGTGCTTGGACAATTCTAACTCCATTATCATTCTAGTTAACTCTCTATCATCATGGCATCAGAGATCTCAGGCACATCGAGTGGATCATGGTATAGTTCCAGTGTTCCCAAGAGAAGCTATAACTTGCAGGGCAAAGACCATTTTGAGATTTGAAAATTTGATGGCACAAACTTTCCCTTATGGAAGAATCAAATTAAAGATGTGCTAATTCAATGGAGGTAGTGGAAGTGAGTAAATGGAATATCAAAGAAGCATGTTGATATGGATGATGATGATTAGGATGAGTTGGATGAAATAGTTAGGTCTACCGTTCAATTGCACATAGCATATAATGTTTACTTTACAATATTAGATTGTGAAAGTGCATAGGAGTTTCGGAAGAAGTTATGCAACACATATGAAAAAGAAATGGCATCAAATAGAGTGTGCATGATGAGAAAGTTATATGATCTTTGTATGAAGGACAAGAATAGTGTTGTTGCTCATCTAAATGAGTTTGATGTTATATTCTCTTAGTTACAAGCTCAGAAAATGGAGATGGATATTGAAATGAAAGCAGTCTTGTTGCTATTTACCATGCCATCATCATGGGATACATTTTGCATAACTATTAGCAATAGCGTACTTGGTGGTAAACTGGTCTATGATGACATATGTGGAGCACTCTTGAGTGAGGAGATTTGTAGAAAGTCTATGGTCCACACTTAGAGTGAAGATGCATAGAATGTTTGTGATTCTTACTAAGAAAAGAGTAAACAACATGGTGGGAGCAAGAACTGAGGAAAAGAATGATCAATGGAATAAGAGTAGAACTAAATCAAGGAAGAGGGATATCAAGTACCATTATTATCATAAGAAAGGATGTATGAACAAAGACTGCTACACATTAAAGAAGGAAGAAAATGTTGATTGGCATATTAAACAATTACCTACTCCATCCGCTTTGACTATGAAGATAGAAGAAATTAACATTATTTTTTATGATGTTGATGTGTTGACACTTGACAGTATTGTGCCACAGAGGCTCTTATGGATGATTCTCTTTCCCACACATGGTTGCTAGATTATGGTGCTTCTTTCCATGTGACATCACATAGAGAATGTTTCTCTAGTTACAGAGCAAAGTCTCTTGGTACCATGAGACTTGGTGACTCTTATGACTGTGATATTGTCAAAATTGGAGATGTGGTTGTGCAATTCATTGATGGTTATAAATTGACTATGCACAATGTATGCCATGCACCTTAGTTATCACACGGTCTGATGTCAGTTGGTCAACTTGATGAACTTGGTTACAAAGTGGTTTTCTATGCTCCATCCTTTCGTATATCAAAGGGAAATATGGTTATTGCAAAAGAAATCAAAGTTGTCTCACTTTATCCTTTATTTGTATCATAGAAATAACACTTGTTAGCTATTACTAAGCAATCTATGACTTGTATTTGGCATGGCCGTTTGGGCCACATATCTTATAGTGGAATGGAAATTTTTTCTCGTTCTGGCTACTTAGCCATGTTATCTTTCTCCGATTTTTCATTTTGTGAGAATTGTCAATATGGAAAGCAAACTAGAACCATGCACAATATGACCAGTGAATCTTTATTTAAACTATTAGATCTCGTTCATAAAAATGTATGTGGTTTTATGCCCACAAGGTCATTAGGCCATTCTCTTTTCTTCGTCACTTTCAAAGATGATGCTACTTGAAAACTCTAGGTACATCCTAACAAATCGAAGGATGAGGTATTCCCTACTTAAAGAAAAATTCCTTGCTTCAGTTGAGATTGAAAAAGGAGCTAAGCCCAAGGCTTTATGTTCAAATAATGGAGGTGAGTATACCTCATATGAATCCAACCTTTTCTATCAGTCTAGAGGATTTTGTTAAGAGTTTACAACTCCTTATACCCTACTAAAAAATGGTGTAGGTGAGAGGATGAGTAGAATTATGCGGGATAGAGTAGTTTTTATGTTGCACCATGCAATCCTTTCACAAGGCTGTTGGGTAGAAGAAGTTCTGACTAGATTTCATATGATTAACCTTTCACGTAGTAGTGCTAAGTATATGAAAGTGGCACAAGATTTATGGACATGGAAGCCACCATATTATGATCATCTTAGAAATTTTGGTTGTGAAGCATATGTTCATATACCCAAGAATCTTAGACAAAAACTAGACCATAACTCAAAAAAATACATTTTTCTTGGATATGGTAGAGAAGGCCAATTTGGATATTGCTTATGGGATCCTAAAACATGGTTAGTGATCATAAGTACTGATGTCTTTTTCAATGATTCTAAGATGCATAAACAACCCATTAAGGAGGTTGAAGTGAGAAGAGTGATGTTTGAGGATAGTAGTCCTCCTATTAGCTATTGTGTTGTTCTCCAAAATTCTTCTTCTTCATTGTGTTGTTTAGTGTGCTTTTGCAGACCTTGAACTCCAAAAATGGTATCACTGCAAGTCTTTACTTCCTCTAGGGCATCAGTGACACTCCCCAATCATATTTTCAAAATCACACAAAAAATGGTGAGCATATTCAACACATTTACAAGATAAAAAAGGCTTTGCTTTATGTTTTATTTATTTTTTTACTTGAGCTCAATTCGGCCTCCAAAAGCATTATCAAAATGACTATGCATACAATTTCATCCTTTTGTGAAAAACATATATACAAGTTTTGGTTTGCTAATACAAGCAACTTTGAAGTGTGCTATAGATTTAGCACAACCAGACATGGTATTTCTACATAACTTTTGAGTTACAATCAATTTTTTGCATTAGGGTATTTAGTCACTAGCCATGGTTGAAAGTAATGATGTACTTGATATGTTGGCCATTGAGGATAAGTTGAATGGTACTAATTACCCATTGTGGGCATACATGATGGATCATGTATTGGTAGAAAAGGGTTGTGGAATATTGTGCAAGGTGTTGAAAAACATCTTACTACACCTATAAATATAGTTATTGAAGGTTATGGATGGTGCCAAAGATGATGATCTTCAATTTCTTGGTCATTTTGTGGCTCTTGTTCACCTCCTGTAGAGCAACTTCATCGGAATGGTAGAGATACACATGTACATGCAGTGATAGCCTTGTCTATGATATGTGCCATTATCCCTAATATTTGGTCTTGCAAGATAGTAAAAGATGTTTGGTAATCTCTTACAACATTATACCATGCCAGGAATGAGACTTGTGCTGATCACCTATCAAAACGATTCAAGAGTGAACATATGAATAAAGGCAACTCTATGGACTTTTTTTTGACAAAGATCAAAGATTTGAAATAACAATTGATTTCTCTTGATGAAGTTTTGCTAGGTGGTTCACTTATTCAGACTGTTCTTAACTCTCTTTCAGATTCATCTTAGGATTTCTCTTCTACTCTTTGTTTGATGATGAAAAGCAATCCGAATGCCTTAACCTTTGAGGAGTTAATCTTTGTTGCTATAGGAAGACCACTCTAGGCAAAACATGTCAATTATGCATATTGTAGATCAAACTTTCTTAGCTAGTCAAAATAGCAAAGGTAAACAGAGATCACTTACTAGTAAGCAAAAATCTGGTAATGTTTTGTGATCAAAGAAGGAAGACAAAGGTGATAAAAAGATTAAAAAGTAGAAACAATTTTGCAAATATTGTAAGGCAAATGATCATATCATAAGGAGCTATCCTAAACTAGATGTGGAGGCAAAGAAGAAAGAGGATGGGATGGTTATTGCAGAAGCCCCTACACCTAAAACAAAGGCTGTTAATCTTGTTCAGAATGAAAAATGGGCATCCACTACTATTTGTAGCTATAATCCATCCTCACATGAGGCAAAGAAGAAACAGGCCGGAATCATTATTGCAGAAGCCCCTACACCTAAAACAGAGTCTGCTAATTTTGTTCAAAATGAATAATGGGCATCTAATATTGTTTGTAGCTATAATCCATCCTCACATGAGTAGTGTATGTATGCAATAGTGTTATATTCCAGAGATGTACATGCTTGGAGGAACGAGAAGTTCCTTGCTTGAGGGATAGCCAAGGCCAAAAGCCAGAGAGTTCATATGAGGTACCTACTCATGATGGCCAGATGAGTAGAGGGACCTTAGAGAGAACTCTAGATGGTGACTAGGCAAGGGCTATAAATAGGCTGGGAGATGAGTCCCAAGCATGTCATTCTCCACTTCTCACATTTGGTATTAGAGCCTTAGGGAGAGAGAGAGCTTGGGCAAGGAGATGGAGAGATTCAATTTCTTGGCTCATCTCATCTTCACCATTCGTGAAGAATTCGAGCAGCTATGGAGAAATCAACCCATCCATGAGGCAAAACGACAATAGAAGAGTATCCGTGAGGCAAAAGACCACAAGTAGAAGAACCGGCAAAGGTGTTCGTGAGTATATGTGAGTATTAACTCTTTAATTTCAAAGGGAACACACATCAACATGGGTGCAACGTAGGAGAATTGAACTGCCGACCTCTTGGCTGAGAGGTAAGTCTTCTCACCATCAAGCTAGACGATTTAACATAAATGTTTCGCATTATACAAGATATTCTTGCATTCGTTCTTCAAAGAGAGAGAGAGAGAGAGAGAGAGAGAGAGAGAGAGAGAGAGAGAGAGAGAGAGAGAGAGAGAGAGAGAGAGAGAGAGAGAGAGAGAGAGAGAGAGAGAGAGGGAGGGAGGGGGGGAGGGAGGGGGAGGGAGAGAGAGAGAGAGAGAGAGAGAGAGAGAGAGAGAGAGAGAGAGAGAGAGAGAGAGAGAGAGAGAGAGAGAATGGGATAGACAGAGAGAAGAAGAGAATCAAGAGAGTGAAAGAGAAAGGTAGAGAGAAAGAAAGAAAGAGAAGGAGAAAGAGAAGGAAAGAGAAAGAGAAGAAGGAGAAAACAGAGAGATAGAAAGAGAGAAGCCAAGACAAAGAGAGAGAGAAAAAAAGAAAGATATATAGAGAGAGAGATAGAGAAAGAGATGAAAAAAAAGAAAACGAGAGGTAGAGAGAAAGAGATAAAAAAAGAGAGGTAGAGAGAAAGAGATAGAAAAAGAGAGGTAGAGAGAAAGAGATAGAAAAAGAGAGGTATAGAGAAAGAGATAAAAAGATATGAAGGAGCCAGAAATGGATGAACAAAGAGGAAGAGAGAAGATGAAAGTGAAGATTAGAGAGAGAAGAAAAAGGTTAGAAAGAGAGAGAAGAGTAAAGAAAGAAAAAAAAGAAAGATAGGAAGTAAGAGAAAGAGCAAGGTTAACATACCTACCTTTACTAAAATGGCCATAATTCTCTCATATGATATCCAAATTGGATGATTCCACTTGGTATAGAAAGTAGAATCCAAGAGCTTTCCAATGCATGGCTGGAACTTACCATTGGATACTTAAAAACCACCATTAGAAAGTATTTAATTCTTTGCATACTTCTTCAAAGCCTGGTATGCTGCCCACTCTCCTAGCTTCATTGTTTTGGCCATAACTTCCTAATGGAAGCTCCAAATCAAGAAATTCAACTTGTTATAGATTCTACACTTCAAGATACTTCTTTTGATGGGTACTTTGACCATTGGAAGCCATCTCTACACAAGATTTTAGATGGCTACTGATTGGCAAGAAACTCTTTTTGAGTGATTTGAGTGTCCAGTTATGATAATTAGGAATTCCTAATCATATTTTGAACCATTTTGGATAGGAATGAATTGATTTTCATATCTTTGAGTCATATTTTTGCTGAAAAATATATGCATTTGACTACTTTCCACATCAAAGTTTATAATTTTGCATCGTATTCTCTTCCAATTTTATGAAACCAACATTGGAATGTGCATTAAAGTTAGTTTTTACATGAATTTATCTATGCACATGAAGTTAAACTAACTTACGTTGATTCATAAAAGCATGCACATGTTATTTTTGTGTGTTTCAAGATCTTTGTGCAGCTATTGGAGCAAGAAAAGATCTGGTTATGAGGGTGTGTAGTGCCCAACAACACATTTTGGAAAAGTTTCTTATTGTAGGTTTCTGGAGTAAAGAAAGTGCTTTGCCAACCACTAAGCTTATATGCCATGTGAGAACTAGAGTGATGTTGTGTTGTGTGAGAGAGGAAGTCTTATGTGTGCATAGATAAAAACATATAAATTGATTGAAGTAGAGAAGAAGATGCATGAGTGGATGCATGCATACATAGACGATATTATTGCTAGAAAGTTGAAATGCATGATGCATTTTCTGTCTATAGAAGATCACTTTTATGTATCATCACGATGATTTAGGGTGAGCATGAGGTATGTGATAGAGGTACCATGCATAGGCTAATTGTGCCTTTAGAGAGTAAAGGACAAGGTATATACATCAAGAACAGCTAAGACGTGTTTTCTTCTAGTAACTCATGAGCACATGAATTGTTCTTCGTGGGAATCTATGTACTTGATATGGAATTGTATCCGTGGTCGGCACATGTTCTTGCTATGGTTATGATCATCAATACAAGTATTAAAAGCTTGTATGTGATTGGTTGTGATGGGATTAATGAATGTGCAAGAAGCACAATGAATAGAATGACATCCATGCATATTCACTTTCATTGAAAAGTGGATATTGTAAAGAATCGCTTCAACGAGATGATTTGTGATGGTTAATTGATTTGCATTGATCTAGACGATCATTATATGCATGCGTATATCTGTATGCCATAATCAGTCCAAGATAATGAATGATTTTGTTTAATCATAAGGATTAACATGTCTCTTCATTTTTAAGTTTAAAAAAATAATTGAGGAAATAGTTAGTGAGATAGCAACCTCATAGCGATTTGGATGCTACTCTTTGAAGGAATGCCCAAAATTATTGAACTTTGGAGGGCACGTAGCTTCTAGACTTTTCTTTAAGCTGACCAATTTTCAAGTAATCTGGAGACTTTTAGAAAGGTCAAATGACCTCTGCACTAAAAGTGCTGCTAATAGAGGTAGATACCTGAAACAAGTGACATAGGCCTATTACAAAGGGGATTTCTCTTCATTGAAAGATCCAAATTGAATGTTTTTTTGGAAATGAAGTTTTATAGATGAAATTTGTGGATACCAATTTTCATTATTTTTGAAGACCATTTGATAGGTCAAAGAAGCTCTACACATCAAAGTGCAGCCTCTGGAATTTATGAAATGATCAGAGACCATGTCACCTAGAGGTGATTGGTTCTCTTATATCATTTACTCAAATTGAATGCTTTTTGTTTCTAACACGAGTTAAATATCTCTAGATTGTGTGTACAAAATTTCAAGATGAAATGTTTCTCCATTTAGGAGATATAAAGAAAAGAGTAAACGTTAGCCTCTGCAAAGTTTTAAAATATTTCAGGTATAGAGGATTAGTATTTTGGTCATTGTGAAAGATTCAAATGTCCAAATACTTTGAAACTTATATTAATAAAATTAGGTAGTGGTAGCTATGTTCTTTTAAAATTTAGATGAAATTGGATATCAAGTGGTAGGTCAAATGACCTGTTCTTCTCACACCAATCTCTAGTGAGGATTTTCCAAAGAGTGGTACATGTGTCTAATGAGCCGATGCTATTTTCATATTGGAAACTCCAATTTCAAAAATTTTTGTTGGAGATGCTACTCCAGTATAGGCCTTATGACATAGCAAAAATTCAAGGATTTTGGAATTTATCTTTATAGTTAGAAGATATTAGAAAAGTGCAACATCATTGTTTCTAGGCTCACCTAAGTGCAGGTGTAGCAGAGATAGAATTATACTTTTGAATGAGTATTTGATTGCATTTTGAATTGAAACTTTGTGCAACTAAACAAGATATGTTGATCTAGAGTTGGGCATAAATAAAATAGAATTTTGAGTTTTTTTGATTAGTCTAAGGGCTTCAACAAGATGACCCTATACATTTCTAGAGTTGGTGATCAAGTGTTCGACCCTTCAAGTAAAATGGTTATAAAACTCTGAGAAAATATCCAAATCAAGTGATTGTTGTGCGTAATAAAATCTTGGGAAAATTTACAAAATGTTGGAAAATTTCATAGATTTTGGATGAGTAAAATGTAGTTAAAATTAAGCTTTAATCTGTTGCTATTGGAAATTGTTTATGTAGGAGATGTTGTTGAAAGGAAAAGATTTTCCATAGGTTTTTATGATACTTTTTTGAGATGGCGTGATTACCATGGGCTAGCTATGCCCTAGATATTTGTTTATTGATCATTGGTTCATGGGGACCATTCTTAGTAGGACAGAAGAGACTCTATCGAAATTTTCAGAAATATATATTGTGCCATGAGAGCATGGAATAGGAGAACTTTGCTAGTTGTTCTCATTTCATATAATTGGATTGATACAAGTCACATGATTTGATATTTGATGGAAGCCACATCCTTCACAACTCTATTTGAGTCGATTTATCATATCATTTCTCAATTCTCAACTCAAGATGAGTTGATATTTGAGATAGTTAGGAGTGATAGAGTCATAGGAATGACTCTATTCTTTCCATAGAGGGAAGGAAACACTTCAGGAATACTTCAGGATTTCGTTGTTATTATTTATGGTTGTGAGTACTCACCGATTTATTTTTATCATTTTGAGAGAAGTGTTCGAATTTAATCTCATACACGAAACACTTCATGATTTCATTATTATTATTATTTATGGTTGTGAGTACTCACGGATTTATTCTTATCATTTTGAGAGAAGTGTTCGACTTTAATCTCATACACACATCTATGTGGGGTATAAAGTTTGGTGGTATGGGACATCAAACTTTGTATTCTACCTAGGTGTAGGAGATATGGTATGGGAGAGAAGTCTCTGAGATTGTATTTGTGATATTATTTGGAGTTCATTCATATGATCTTCTTATTATTAGACAACAAAGGGGCAGTTGAGACAATCACTCTATATGTGATCGAAAACAAGGCAAGTCCACAGTCAAGTAGCATAGAAGTGGAAAGGTATTAAATACTCTCCAATGAACCCCCTATTTTAGGGAACAACTTCTCTGCACTCAGCTCGAGGTTGAGGGAGGCGTCGACTTTGTTCGTGAGTGAATACATGGAGAATCATCCTCTAATCCGCCCAGCCGCGTGGTGATCTTAAGTATTTCTCTCATCATAAGAGTGAGCTCCCCTACATGGCCTCACACATGGGTGCCACATGGCACTCATGTGTGAGCCCATCTAATTACAAAGCTAAGAGGTGGTTCACACCTCTTCTTAGGGGTTACTCCATATAACATTTCCTTCCCCTTAGTTCCATTTTTGTCCTCAAAAATGGTATTGGAAGGTCTGAAAGAAAGAGAGAAATAATAGAATCACCACTCCCACTATATCCCCATGTATATAAATACATGGTCCTGTCTCCGTGTTGTTTCCCCATATCCTTCCCCTTAAGAAGACTCTTGGGAAGGTAAACTAAAACTAGGAAACCGTCTCTGAAGGGTGCTAACCAGCTCCCATGTGGCACTATCTTCTGAACTATCTTTCCACTTTACTAGACACTCTTTATATAAGTGACTCCTTGTCCGTTTCTCTCGAGTGCGTAGTATGCTCTCAGGCTCATGTGGAATAGATTGAACAGAGATAGGCTCTACTACCTCACTATCTGGAATGAGGTTGTCAGATTCACCCAGCTTTTTCTTAAGCCGGCTAACATGAAAAACTGGATGGATTTGACTATTCTCTGGAAGTTGGAGCTGGTAAGCCATCTTTCCTATTCTCTTAAGTATTTGGAATGGTCCACAATACCTAGGAGATAATTTTGGACAAGGTCCCGTCTTCATGGTTTCAGATCTAGATGGAACTCTATGATAGACCTGCTCTCCTACCTCAAAGTTGATATCTCTCCTTTGAGGCTCAGCATAGGCTCTAGCTCTATCCTGAGCTCTCCTAATGCTGTCCTTAGCAAGCCTAAGCATATCGTTCATCTCTTCCAAGAAGTCCTTTGCAGCTTGAACTTTTTCATTCTGCAAGCCTACTGCATAAGGAGCTCTTGGCTGAAACCCATACATAAGCATAAATGGACTATGCCCAATGGAAGAGTGCTTGGCACTATTATATGCAAACTCTACTATAGGTAAGTACTCTTCCCAATTAGTTTGCCTTTCATTTACATATGCTCGAAGCATATCCTCTAGGATTTGGTTAACCCTCTCTGTTTGCCCATTCGATTGTGGATGTTCGGTCGTACTCATGCTAAGTTTCGTATCCAACCTTTTGAAGACCACTCTCCAAAAGTGGCTAGTAAACTTCTTATCCGGATCGGAAACTATGTCTAAAGGAAGACCATATAACCGGTATAGGTTCTCTACAAAGAGTCTAGCCAACTCTGGTGTCTTCACTGTAGTTCGTGTCAGAATAAACCTAGCCATTTTGGTTAACCTATCCACAGTTACCCAGACTGAGTCATGCCCTCTCTGTGTCTTAGGTAATCCGACTATAAAGTCCATGGAGATACTCTCCCATTTCCCATTAGGAATATCCAATGGGTGGAGCAGTCCTCCAATCCTCAACCTCTCAACTTTGTTGACCTGGCATTTATTGCATTTAAGCACATACTCTAGGACGTCCTTATGAAGTCCAGGCCAATAAAACTGCCTCTTAACAAGATCATAAGTCTTGTTAACTCCTGGGTGTCCCGCACTAGGTGTGTCATGACACTCATATAAAATATGCCGTCTCATTTCAGTATCTCTAGGGACACATACCTTACCTTTGTATAACAGATATCCATCATGGACATTGTAATTCTTCCACTTGAATCCTTCTTGAGTACCCGTCGATACTCCATCCTCACTCGAAACCCATATATTACAATCCCCATTCTCTATGGCTTCCCAAATCTCAGAATATGCAGGATCAAGCCTACATTTTCCTCTAAGGGACTCAAGTTGCCCACTAGTGATCTAAGTAAAACTCAGTCCATTGAGCATAGGCATGTGGCTAAGTGAATCAGCCACTACATTAAACTTTCCCTTCCTATACCTAAGCTCATAATCAAGCTCCTGAAGGGTCTCTGCCCATCGGGCCTTATGACCTTTAAGGTCTGTTTGATTAGAGAGCCACTTAATGCTCTCTTGATCAAACACTATCGTGACTTTGGCACCATATAAATAATGACGCCATTTTTTCAAAGCATGGACTATTGCATACAACTCCTTTTCATAGACGGAGTAATTCTTTTGAGCCGGTTCTAGTTTCTTGCTCTCAAAAGCTACTGGTCGACCATCCTATACCAAAACCACTCCTATAGCAAAATCACTCGCGTCAGTCTCAACCACAAATGGTTTGTTGGGATCTGCTATATGTAAAAGTGGAGCTGTAGCAATTGCTACTTTCAACTTCTCCATACTTTGCTTCTGTTTGTCTCCCCAATGAAAGGCTTTCCCTTTCCCTTTAAGCCGTTCCGTCATCGGGACAACAATTTTGGCATAGTTCTTAATGAATCTTCGATAGAAACCTGATAAACCTAGGAAGATCTGCAGCTCTTCCAGTTTTCGTGGATGTGGCCATTCCATAATAGCCCTTACTTTTTCAAGATCCATATGGATTCCATCCTGGGAGACTATATGCCCAAGGTATCTAACCTTTGTTTTGAAAAATTCACACTTTGACTCCTTAGCAAAGAGCGAATTTTCCCTTAGCACTTGAAATACTTTCCTCAAGTGTTCCAAGTGCTCTTCTTCTGATGCACTATAGATCAGAATGTCATCCAAAAAGTCTACTACAAAATGTCCTAGATAAGGCCGTAAAACACTATTCATGAGTTTCATGAAAGTGGCAGGAGCATTGCTGAGACCAAAAGGCATCACCAAAAACTCATAGTGCCCATATCTAGTCCTAAATGCAGTCTTAGGGACATCCTCTGCGCTAATCCTGATTTGATGATATCCTGATCTAAGGTCAAGCTTGGTAAAATACCTAGCTTGATGTAACTGATCAAATAGGTCTTCCAATCTAGGCATTGGAAACCTATTTTTGATAGTTACCTTATTAAGTGCTCTATAATCTATACATAGTCTCATAGAGCCATCTTTCTTTTTAACTAGGAGCATTGGCGATGCCCATGTCGAGTTACTAGGTTTGATGAAGCCTTTATCTAAATAATCCTGTAATTGCTTCTCAACCTCCTCATGCTGAGAAACACTAAGCCTATAAGGTGGTCTACAAATAGGGTTAGTGTTAGTAACAACCTCTATGGCATGGTCAATGTCCCCTCTCTCAGGTGGTAGCCCTCTAGGTAAGTCAGTGGGAAAAACATCTCTATACTCAAACATAAGATCCTTAAAACTTTTAACCACACACTCTTGCAAAAAAGAATAGTAGAAAGTCCTGTTCATATTTACATTCAAAGCATGAAAATATACATCAGATGAGCTGTCTGTACAATGCTCCATATCATGACTATACAATAAAAACATGTCCTGTACATGCTGTGAATAACAGAGACTATACAACTCTAATGATGAAATGAGAGGTGCACTAGGTACATCTCTCTCTCCCTGAATACAAACTTTACTTCCATTCTTTTCAAATTTGAGTGTGTTGTTTTGATAGCTACGTTTAAGTGTATCTCCCAACTCCCATAGCCACTCTCTTCCTAAGACTAGATCTGTCCTCTCCATGTTCATAATTTTGAAGTCCATATAATCTGTATAATCCTGCATTTTGACTTCCAAATTGGATACCATAGTATCCCATATTCTTTTATCTTGCCCTTGCATCATAGATACAATGTATTTATGTGCACTAGGCTGTTGGGGAATCTTTAGTTTCTTGACCAAAGCATAGTTTATGAAATTATGAGTGGCAGAGTCATCTATCATGACCCGCACCCTGGTCCCGTATACACTACCATGTAGCTTAACTAAGTCATGTGGTCCAAACTGCGGTGACCACAATGACTGAGTCAAACAACAGGTGTGCTCTATATCCTCGTGCATCACCTCCACTCCCTTGCAGCTAGAGCTGCCATGAATAGGAAGGGTCTGCACTAGGTGGACCGCCTTTTTGCCCTTTTCAGGGGCCGTACTAGACTCTGGTCCCTTCTTCTTTTCTTCCCCCTTCTTGAGTGGACAGTTCCACTGTGAATGGCTAGGGGATAGGCACCTAAAACACAGGTTCTCCCTCTTGGCCTTCTCAAACTGGTCTGTGGATAGTCTAGGCCCTTGTGATCTTTGTTTTTAATAAAAACTTTGTTTTTCCCAAAAGGCAACTTTTTCTTAAATTTAGTCGTACTAAGAGGCTTGAGGGGCTGATCCATCTCCATAGGGGTGTACTGAGGACGGTTATGGTCCTCATATATCTGTGCATATTTGAACGTCTCCTCAAACATCTTAGGCGCATTCCTTTTGACTTCCCTCTTTATGGCTTTATCCAAGCCCCTAACAAACCCTCTGGTCTTCTGAAAATCATCTAAGCGCTTAAGTTTCATAATGATCTCCCTATAGTGGGATAGATAAACTGAAAGAGGCCTGCCTCTTTGAGTAATCCTATCCCACTCATCCCAATTCCTCTCTTCCTTGTTCTCAGGAAGAAACTCTTTTAGAAAAAGAGTCTCAAACTGAGTCCAATCAGTAGGGATAGAGTTCGCCTCCTTAAGACTCATCCACCACTTATAAGCACGCGGGCCGAGGGAGAGACTCGCCTCTAGCACACGATACTCAAGTGGGGTGCCCTTCAATTGATGCAAATCATGCCACTTTTGTAAAAAAGTGTAGATTGCATCCTTGTTCCTGTCTCGGTCATCCCCCATAAAGGTAGGTGGCTTCAAGTCTTTCAGGAGGGGAGCTTCCCTAGAGCTCTCTCCTTTGTGTTTACTAGGAAGAGAAGTCTCTTTCCTAGTAATCTCTAGAGGAATAGGAGGAGTCTCTCTTTCCTTCCTAGCTAGGAAAGAGGTGATACTAATCTCAAGTGAGATCATTTGAGACTTAAGCTGCTGTATAAGAGATGTGATGCTACCCAAATCTTTCTCTAATTTAAGGGTTTTCTCTTTCAAGTCTATGAATTGGTCACGAGTGACAAATTCATCTATAAGCTCCTCATAAGTGTACTCTTCCTGTGAAGGCTCTTTGTCTTCTAAGTTCTCTTCTATTTCTTGCCCTAATTCTACTTCTTCCATTCTAGCATCAGGATCCTCTAGTTTCTCTTTAGGTGGAGAAGTGGTCTCAAATACTTGTTTACCTTTAGTTTTCATGTTTAAGTTCCCTTCCCCCGTTTGCTAACTAGAGTGTATGAAAATGAATGGAAGTAAAGTTCAAATATGCAAGAAGAAGAGAAATATATCACAAGAGCATTTCCCTCTTACAAAGTAGAGCTATGGAAGCAAAATCGAAGTGGTCCTTGATGCTTCAAGCCGCTGATTTTGAATCCTGGCCAGGCCCAAAAGAAAGTTGGAAATGTCCACTTGGTCCGGGGAGGTTCTAGACACCATAAACCATCCAAAACAACACCAAAAGTGCGTGGGAAAAGCCCCAACCGGGCAAACTGAGTGAAACTGAGCAATTTCAGAGATGTAACAATCCTCGCCAGTCCACAAATTGCTGCCCAGCACCTATACTTCAAGAATTTGAGACTATCCCAAGTGAAAAAAGTGGATTTGGAGTCCGGATTACAAAAAACTAGGCCCGAGAGTGGCCGCCTAGTTCCTGCTGAAGCACTGCAGAGAGATTTTGGTGGGGCAAATCTCGTCCAAATTCAACACCAATGGTTTCTATGCGAAGCTTAGGAGTGTAGCTTTGAAACGTGACCAAGATTTTTGAAATCTGATATTGTATGAGGAAGATATGGTGCAGAGAAGTCAGGTATATCACGGATGGAAAGTGAAAAACTTCATCTTCATAGATGGATGACTTTGGAAACTTCAAAACTGAAGAAATGAAGCTTTTTTGAATCAACCCAAGGCCCCTACCCCATCTCCACAGCCCATGTTACATGTGTACTTCATCATTCTTACAAAATCTTGATCTAATTCATGGATTTTATTCCCCCAAAGATTAAAAAAAAAACTCGAATTTTCTCCAAGCGCGAGCTTAACTTGTTGATAAGTTCAAAAATGGCTCAGGATGGTCGCCGATGGAGCCAATTATCCCATATGCAGAAGAAATTCGTTGAGAGCTCTAGTATATATAGAAGATTCACTTCATACCTTCTCCAACTAGAGAGGAGGGGAGGAGAAAGAGGCCCCCTTCGTGGGCTTCTGCTGTGGACTGATCGGGCGTATGTGTGCTGTGTGGCGTCCGTCGCGCGTGCGACGTTTGTTGGCGCTGTCCTGCTCCGATACCAGATATTAAATACTCTCCAATGAACCCCCTATTTTAGGGAACAACTTCTCTACACTCAGCTCGAGGTTGAGGGAGGCGTCGACTGTGTTCGTGAGTGAATACACGGAGAATCATCCTCTAATCCACCCAGCCGCGTGGTGATTTTAAGTATTTCTCTCATGATAAGAGTGAGCTCCCCCACATGGCCTCACACATGGGTGCCACATGGCACTCATGTGTGAGCCCATCTAATTACAAAGCTAAGAGGTGGTTCACACCTCTTCTTAGGGGTTACTCCATATAACAAAAGGCAAGGTTTTCACATAAGAAATATGAATAGGCAATTGCATTAAGAAGAAAATCATAGAGTACGTACTAGTTTATTTGATATGCCTGAGAATAGGCCATGGTTTATACATTGTGTGTATGAGGTGAGCTAGATGCTTAGCCTAGTGGCTATGAGTGTGCACACATCTACTTACCATTTTTCAGTGTATTTAGTGGACTTATATAATGGTCCTCATTATATCTGGGAGTGCCAGATTATTACAGTAGTTTACCAGATACACCTCATTCCTAGTTGGGAATGATTTGATCATAGTGATGATCAGATGGTTGTCAAAGATAAAGCAAGTTTCATCCACTTGGAACATCTTTCATGTTATTATAGAGAAGGCGGTGGTAGTTCCACTAGTCTCTATACTTTCTTAGCACGTCTTCGCTTGGCATGATGGAATTAGTTTTAGAGAGTGGATTGGGATTAACTTTGTATCGGAGATATTTTGATCCATAGTTTGGATTATTATATATGATAGATCAAGATTTTGATCCATACTTTGGATCATTGATAGATTGACATTTTGGTCCATAGTTTGGATCATTTACATATTGATATCTTGGTCCATAGTTGATAGATTGACATATTGATATTTTGGTCCATAGTTTGGATCGTTGATAGGTTATTTTCTTGGATTCATAGTTTGGATCATGATGAGACTTTCTTGAGTTTCATTTCGTTGTTAGTGACATACATGTTTCTTTTATTAACGAGTTTCTCCTTCCATGCTCGCATGACTCTATGCTTCCCTTGAAGTGCAAGAGAGATACCCCTAACTATGCCTAAAAGACACCCTGCATGTAACACCATGATAGGACGATGGAAGGACCCAATCCACCTGACCATCACTTAGCTCTCTTTCCTTCTCAACAATCATTCACTCATTTTTTTACATTCACTTGGTAATACATTCTGTATTGTGTTGTGCTCCAAGATTCTTCTTATTGATGACATGATTGCTCCTACATCATCTACGTTTGTATCCGCATGAGCGCATCTCCATTTTCTATCTAAGAGGCACACCATTTCTAGTTTATTTCCATCTTATGTTGTATCTCTTTTGTATTTGGGTACCTGGCCATTTGCTTCCATCAGTGTATTCATTCTCCTTTGAGGGGAGTTATCTCACATGAGATTAATTTGGAGAGTCCCTCCCAAATCTATATAAGGAGGGACTCTCCCCCCATTTGTACTTGGTTAGAAGCTTGAGGAGCCTACTCCATGCTCTTGGCAAGCTCATTTCTAATCCATGTGAGTTTATCCATTTCTTGGTCTACTCACTTTGAGTCTCTCACACTCTTTCTTTTGTGAGTACACTCTTCTTTTCATTTTGCTTCCACGCGTGTACTCTCTACATGGTTTCAGAGTGCTAGGTGGAGGTCTTGGTGGTCGCTTTTGTGGTGGTGCTGGTAGAGCTTGGTGGTGTGGCTCTCCACTCCTTGGGAAAGGTCCTTTTTTCCATCATTTTATGATCCTATTGGGATACATTCTACCCATTTTCCCACCCTCCCACCCACTTTGTTTTACCCTATTTTCCCTCCCTCCCACCCCCTTTTATCACTTTTATCATTACACATAGTCATTATGAGGAGTTGCTAGAGATATTGTTGAGTTTCTTGAATATCACATGCCATTAAAGTGTTTATAAACACTCTCCTTTTCATTATACCTTGTGATCCTTGTGGTGTAATCTCATTAGATTGGCGACATTCATTTGTGGAGCATGTGTTGTACTTACTCGTCACTTGATCGGGCAAGTCAATAATGTCTGCCAAGCTTGTAGCCAAGGCAAGCAACATAGGGCTCCCATTCCCAAGGAGGCATCCACATGAGCCAGAAAGCCTTTAGCCCTCAATGACATGGATCTCCATGGACCTATGAATACTCTTTCCCTTAGTGGGTCAATCTACTTCATTCTTCTAGTAAATGATCAATCACGATACATTTGGGTATATTTTTTGAAGTCGAAGGTAGAAACTTTCTCTAAGTTTCAAGAACCGATCAACCAAGTTGAGAATTAAGCATCAAAGACAAGCAAGACTATTGTTGGGTGTGTGTAGAAGTGCGAGAGACACAAGAAGCACATGCAAGGAGCACAAATGCGACAAGGCACACAAAGAAGATGGATGGCTAGAATCTCTCTCTCTCTCTATCAACAATGAACTAAACTGAAGTAAGAGCTGAATAATATCCCTAAGTACAAAGTACCAACACATATGAGTGAATCAGTAACATGGGGAAAAACCCTCTAGCAAACATTAGAGTAAAAAGTGCCCATGTATAGGGAAAATGTTCACATCAAAGCTACTTGAGGAACACATAAGCGTAATGAAACCCCCTAGAGCGAATGATGTGAACACATACAACGAGTGAAAAATCAACCCCCACAAGGTAATAAGCCTAAAGCTTTGTGAAAAGCTTCAAACTTTTCCCATGGAAGAGCTTTGTGAATATGTCTACCACATTATCTTGTGTAGGCACATTGTTTGTTGTTACCCTTTGGAGTTGTCCTCTCCAATCATTATAGCACAAAAGATCAACTTCACATCTTTAAATTGTCAATCCGGGAAGTATGCAAAGACCACAACCCCTTCTAGTTAATGGAATCCAAGAATAAGAGTTGAGATGACAGTTTTTCTGAGAAATTTATGAAGAAGGAGAGAAATATCTAGGGTTTTGATTATCTTGAGTTCTACAACAGCATTTTCAATGATCTTTGTGCCTAAAGTGTTCCATTTCCATAGTAGAATACAAATATGAAGTCAAATTTAAAAAACAATACCTGTATCACACAGACAAGACAATCACGATTCTGTAAAAACTGAGAATTTCCAATTCCAGCTTTGTTCTTCTTCACTTTCTTACTCATTACACTAGGAATCATCCATCTTCATTCATCTCACTCAGAAATGCACAAGGAAAGCTTACAAATTCCATGGATTACACAATGATAAAACTCAACAAATCAAGAGAAAGATCATGAAAGTAGAAATCACAATTTTCTGTAAGAAAGCTCTCACATTACTTGGATAGCATCAAAATAATACAACCAACCTCTTCAAAATAGAAGAAATTATCTTTTATACTTTTTCAAGTGTCCCTTTTCACACTTGAATTTTGGTCCTTTTCACCTTCTATTCTAAAAATATGCTATCTAAGAGCTTCCAAAAATTCTAGGAAAAATAGATATGATCCTATTTTACATGAGAAAGACTCTTCCTCAATTTTTACATCATTTGTATAAATATTTCTATGAATTTTTGACATTTAAATAGTTTTCCTTCAAAAAAATGCTTCTTCTAACATTCTTCCCCTCCTAGAATTTTTGTCTCCTGACAAAAAATATTCTTACAGACAAGTAATGAAAGCTTCCTTCATTTCTTTTTTCTTTGATAAACCTGAGATAACAGATCATGACTCTTTCTTTATGTAATATTCAAATTGTTCACCATTTCAAACAAAGATTTCCTCCATTGTATTGCTGCCTCTGGTCTGTCTATCACATCCTTCTTCAAGTATTTTGTATAAGCAGCTTCATATGCAGTGAGTCTTGATTTAGTGAATACTAATAAATTCCCAAAAATTTCTGACTCTCTTTCAAAAAACCCATAGTCAAAAGCATCTTTAAAGATTTGAAGATAATGGCTTCCCAAAAATACTATTCTGCTGTAATATGCCATTAAACAAATTCTATCTGGTGTTTCACTTAATTCAAAGAGTAAAGCATCTGTAGGTGAGTTGAATCCAATGTAGTTGAGAGTTCTTACTTCTGTATCTGTGAAGGTTTCTATGCATGCGACCAGAAGTTGCATCACTCTTACTAATAAAATACAGGCTGGATCATTTACATCTTTGTATGTGGATATAACAGATTCTACTGTATCAATCATATACTTCTTGGTTGGCCATATTCTTGCTTTTGGTCCTGCTATTTTTGGGAAATTCAGCCATTTTGCTGGAAGTTGACGTGCATTTCTTCTTTCCCAAAATACTGACCATTCTCTTCTTCTGGCTACTAGACAATAGGTTGGATTTATCTTTAACTGCAAAGGTGCCTCTTTCCACATCTTCCTGCATTCCTTGTTAGCATCCAACCATCTGTTCCTCCATTTAGGGTTTGCTTTTTCAAACAACTCCTTAGTGACATTAAATATCTTCTTCATTTTCCAAATATCTGTTTGGTGGTAGTCCTACCCTTACAATCTGATAATTTTTAATACTTTCCATAATCATACAGAAAGGTATTCCTTGTTGGAGATAGACATCTGCGGAAGCACGCGAACAACACAAGGAAGAAGAAGAAGCTTGGAGCACAACACACAATACTCAATGTACTACTAGAGAATGTACAAAGATAAGTAGCCCATTAGGGTAATAGGCATATATACAAGCCAAGGGAAGAAAAACCTCCTAAAGAGGGAAAAAAGTGCCCCCACGGTCCTAGAGTGTTCACACACATCACTACCTAAATATATCAACAAATCCCCCCTGGGAGTGATGCGGTGAACAAGTAGCTGGCACTCATGTATAAGGAAGTGCCAAGCTATGTGGAAATCACTCCACAAAAGGAATTAAGCCCAAAGCTTTGCGGAAAGCTTCAAACTTCTCCCTAGGCAGAGCCTTCATGAAAAGGTCTACAATGTTCTCCTGTGTGGGCACATATGCCAAGCTGATCTCCCCAGGAGAGAACCTCTCCTTGACATAGTGATAATGCACCTCAATGTGCTTAGTGCGAGCATGGAACACAGGGTTCCTCGCAACTGCCAATGCGCTCCGACTATCAGTGAAGATGGTGGTGGCAGAAGAGTGACCAACACCCAAATCAGCCATAAGGCATCTAAGCCACACACACTCAACAGTCGTTGTGAAAGCTGTCCTATACTCAGCCTCACAACTGGAAGTGGCCATAGTAGGCTGCTTCTTGCTCAACCAAGATATACATGAGCTACCAAGCATGAAGCAAAAGCCACTAGTGGACACACGAGTGTCATAGCAACCAGCCCAATCAGAGTCAGAAAAAGCATGAAAATCTGGTGGTAGTGATCCCCCCTTGGGATAAAACAACCCAAGTAGCCGAGTACCACTCAAGTAGCAAAAGATGCGCTTAACCGCCTGGCAATGCTTCACTCCTGGGCAATGCATAAACCTGCTCATTATGAGACAACAAATTGAATATCTAGCCGAGTAATGCATAAGTAAATCAAGCATCCAACAGCCTGCTGATAGAGAACAATATCAAATGCATCTCCAGCATCATGAAGACTCAATCGTAAACCTGTCTCCATAGGAGTGGCAATAGGTTTACAGTCTTCAAGGCCAAAACACTGCAATAATGTGCCAATATATTTTGTTTGACACAAAGCCATTCCACCATCAACTTGCATAAACTGAATGCCCAAATAGTGATGCAAATGCCCTAAATCAGACATCTCAAATGAGGCATGCAAATCAGCCTTGAAATCAGCAATATGCTTCTCCATAGGACTACTGAGAAACATGTCGTCAACATAGACCACAATGATCAGAAGCACATCATTAGCACACTTAACATATAAGGTGCTTTCAATTGGAATGTTCTCAAAACCATGTGCAATCAGATATGCATGTATCTTCTCATACCAAGCACGTGGTGCTTGCTTTAAACCATATAATGCCTTCTTTAACCTGCACACCCTGGTTTTCATGTCCTTTCTGCACAAAGCCACGTGGCTGAAAAACATACACTTCTTCATGCAAGTCACCATTCAGAAATGCTGTTTTAATTTCCAACTGATGTACATTCCAACCATGATGAGCTGCAAGTGCACAGATGCTCCAAACAGTAGTGATACGACATGTAGCCTGCTCAATATCATCTCTCTCATCAATAAGTGCATCATGTACATTTGTATCAGAAATGGAATTATTTGCATCATCACATGAAACCTGCAAAGGCTGAGAAGTTGCCTTGGGACTAGCACTAGACTGTCCACCTGTAGAAAGAGGCAGCGAAGTATCATACATGTCTTTGGAGCTAACAGATGTCTCCTTAGTACATGAAAGCAATGGCTAAATAGCATCTTCCACAAAAACAACATCACAGCTAACCAGAATGCGTTTAGTCTATGGATGATATAGACGATAGCCTTTACTTTGAGAACTGTATCCAACAAAAATACATTTTACTGCTTTATCATCCAACTTTCTACGATGTTGTTCAGGCACTAATGCATATGCCAAACAACCAAAAACACGCAGATGAGCAATAGATGGCTTGCGATCATGCCAAGCCTCATATGGAGTGATAGACTGCAGCGCTTTAGTGGGACACCTGTTCAGTACATATGCTGCACACATGACAGCCTCAAGCCAGAAACTATGTGGCAAAGCCTGACTCTTGACCATGCACCTCGCCATCTCCATGAGTGACATGTTCTTTCGTTCAGCAACTCCATTCTGTTGAGGTGTATACGACACTGTACACTGGTGTTTTATCCCATGTTCAACCAGAAATGCATTAAAATCAGAAGACATATATTCCCCCCCTCGATCAGAATGGAGGGTGCCCATTTTACATGCTGACAGATTTTCAACCAAAACCAAAAATTGTTTGAAGCACATGAACACTTTGGACTTTGCCTTCAATGGATAGACCCATGCATGCCTAGAAAAATCATCGATAAAAGTCACGAAGTAAAGATAATTCCCAAAAGAAGGTGTCTGCATAGGACCACAGACATCACTATGTACAAGCTGCAATTTCTGAGTTGCTCGAACAGAACCATCTTTTGGAAAGGACGAACGCTGCATTTTTCCCAAAATACAGCCTTCACAAACATGTTTTCCAGGTGCCTCAAGTTTGGGCAAAGAGGACACCATTTCAATTTTTTGCAGGCGTAGCAAACTAGCAAAATTCAGATGACCAAAGCGTGCATGCCAAAGCTTTGCATCTGACATAGCTTGAGAATCATTTACTGCACATGCCAAATCATTTACAGATCTTTCATAGTCTATGAGATTATACAGCCCACGACATAAAATGTCAGAAGCAATAATCACATCGCCATTTGACAGATCATGAACTGTACACCTGTCATCAACAAATTTCACAACCAAACCAATCTTGGCTAATGCAGAAACTGATAACAGGTTCTTCTTGATCCCTGGCACAAATAAAGCATCTGACAAAGTGAAAGAACTACCATCAGCAGTAGTCAAAATGATCTTACCAACTCCCATGATAGGATAAGAGGAGTTGTTGGCGCATTTAACAGTATTCCCTGTAGGAGCAGGCTCCAGTGAAGAGAAGAAATTGCACTGCGAGGTAATATGTTTGGTCGCCCCTCTGTCAAAATACCAAACATTTGAGTCTACTACAGACATGCACTGCTCATGAGAAGATGGGTCAAAACTACAGACAGTAGTAAACGCCCATTCTTCTTCCTGCACAAGATTAGCAGACTCTGTTTTTGGTGTAGAGGCCTCTACAACAACCATTCCAACCTCTTTCTTCTTTGCCTCTTTAGCAGCCAATTTTGGACAGTTCTTTATGATATGATCATTCCCTTTACAGTACTTACAAAACAATTTCTGCTTTTCTGATTTCTTCTCATCTTTATCTTCCTTCTTCAAATATGCAGAATTAGAAGATTTCTGCTTACTAGTTGAAGAGCTCCATTTTCCTTTGCCCTTCAAACTAGCCAGGAAAGCTTGATCTGCAACTCGCATAATGGACCTGTTCTGCCTGGACTGATCTTCTTGCAACAGAACAGAGACTAACTCCTCAAATGATAAGGCATTTGGATTTCCTTTCATCATCAACCGAAGAGTAGAAGCAAAACTCTGATATGAATCAGAAAGACCATTCAGAACGGTCTGCACAAGTGAGCTATCTGGTATAACCTCATCAGTAGAAATCAACTGTCCTTCAAGTCTTTGATCTTCGTTAGGAAACTATCCATAGAATCACCTTCATTCATGTGCTCACTCTCCAACTATTTTCGGAGGTAAGCAACACGAGCCTCATTCCTAGCTTGGTACAATGTGGTAAGTGTATCCAAGCATCCTTAGCTGTTCTGCAAGAGCGAATGTGAGGAATAATGGCACGTTTGAAAGACAAAGCTATCAATGCATGTGCCTGGGTATCTCTGCCATCCTAGTGAATCTGCTCTACAGTAGGTGCAACAGAAACCGCAACACGAATAGGAATATGCAAAATATCATCATCTTCGACACCTTCTGCATCAGCTTCAATACCTGCAGTTGTAACAGTTGCAGGTGTGATAGGACATTTTTTGACACCCTGCACAATGTTCCACAGTCGTTTTGCAACCAACACATGTCGCATCATATAAGCCCATAACGGGTAGTTGATACCATCCAACTTATCCTCAACAACCAACATACAGAATACATCACTGCTTTCAGCCATGGCCAGTGACTAAAATACCTTGATGCAAAAAATTAATTGTATCTCTAAAAGTTGAAGAGAACTACCCAGATGAATTCTGCTAGACCTGTAGCAGACTTTGAGACGCTTATACTGGCGAATAGAAACTGGTATATACCTTTGGCATAAAAAGATGAAGTAGCGTGCACAAGCACTGCGATGGTGCGTTCGGAGGCTGAAATGAGCTCAGATGGCGATTTCAGCACCACAAAGCAAAGCCGTTTTGATCTCGAAAACACGTTGAGTATGCTCACCAAAATTCGTGCGATTCTGAGACTGCAAATGGAGGAGTGCCGATGGCGCCCTAGATGAAGCGACGACCTGCTCTGATACCAATTGTTGGAGATAGACGTCTGCGGAAGCACGCGAACAACACCAGGAGAAGAAGAAGCTTGGAGCACAACACACAATACTGAATGTATTACTAGAGAATGTACAAAGATAAGTAGCCCATTAGGGCAATAGACATATATACAAGCCGGGGGAAAAAAAACCTCCTAAAGAGGAAAAAAAGTGCCCCGACGGTCCTAGAGTGTTCACACACATCACTACCTAAATATGTCAACATTCCTAACCCATCAGCTGCCCAATGATGTTGATCTGGGTTTACTCCTTTATTGAGAGCAAAGTTTACAATCTGCACTTCATACTCATTATGCATTTTCCTTATGAACTCCATTCTTGATTCCCTGTCTGTTAAAAGCCTTTGAACAAATTCATATGAATATTCTTCAACAGCTTTGTCTTCTTGCTCACCAAAATTTTGAAATCTATTTCCTTCTCCTCCTTCATGTTCCTCTGCTTGTGTGGTCACTACCTGTTCTTCAACCTGTTTTTGTGAGCATTCCAAGTTTTTCTGTAACTTTTCCACCATCAACATTGACCCTTGATTCTGAGTTATCAATAGCTCTTTCTCTGATTTCCATTAATTTCTTTCTTTTTCTATATCCAAATGTAAATTGTTGTATCCTCCCATTACACTAGCAACATGCACACTAGCTTGTTTCTCCAATTCCTTGACTTCCTTCAATTCTGCTTGTAACCTTATAATTTCCTTATTCAACTCCTCCCTCTCATCTTGAGTTATTTGTACAATCTTACTCTCTTCTTTCATTTAGCCTTCCTCCATCAACAATCTATTTATGTCTTCATTAGCTTTGACCATGATCTGATATGAGCTCTGAAGGGTTCTAAATCTTCCTTCCAGTTTCTTTAATTCCATGTCCATTTTACTACTATGCTCCAACTGCTTAGCACATTTGTTGTCAAGAAATTGAATTTTATTCTGGCTTTGAACCTCTTGTTCTTCTAATGAAATTATTCTTTGAGACAAAATTTCATTATTTTCCTTGATGACCCTGATCTGATCTTCCAGCTGCTCCTTTTCTTTCTTTTGCTCTTTGATGATCATACTACCTTTTACAAATTCTGACTCAGCCACCATCCCTGATATAATCATATTTCTGCTGGAGGGTCTGAATTATTGTTCTATGTTACTCATGATGATTTTACATGTAGATCTGATATCCTTTGGTATCCTTTCAAGACCAGTTTCCAACTTCATTTGCTTCACTTCTATCTCCTTTTCCTATTTATATTCATTTTTTTCTCCATTCTCTTCCTCATATTCCATAACCTGATTCTCTTCCTCTTCATAGTTTTTTTCTTCTTCCATCTCTTCTGCCTTCTTTTCCTCAATTTCTTGTTGTTTTTCTTGAATAACTTGTCTTTCCTCTTCCTGGAGTTTGTTTCCCTGGATTGAGGTTGAGTCACTCTCCACTGAATTCTTTATTTGCTCATTCAATTGCTGCTCCTTTTGTTCGAGCTCTTGCTCATCTATGTCCATAAGGTCTAATTCTTCTGCTGGTGGAATTTTATCTTCATTTGTTCTTGGTTGATCAGATGCTAATAAATCTTGTCCTCTGTTATCCTCTAAGCCTATTGCCTCTTTCACACAAGCTCCTAGATCAGGACATCTGCTATAATATACCAAGGTTCTTAATTGTGCACTTCTCAGTCCTTCTATGAATAAAGACACTTGTTTTGCCATTGAAGGCACCTCTTCTCTTGGACATCTATCAATGTATTGATTGAATCTCCTAGCAGCCTCTCTGACATTTTCACCTTTTTGTTGTTTAAAACTATGTATCAGGGTAGCTGTACTATGTTTAATTCCAGTTTTGGAGAATTCCCCTATAAAGGCTTCAAGGAAGGATTCAATATCTAGATACATTTCTTTTCTCAATGGAATGAACCAAGATAATGCTGGTCCAATTAAGGTTAGACCAAATGCTTCAAATTGCACTTTGTAATCCTCTACTTCTTCTGCCCTGATTAATTGTCTGAATTCTGCAGCATGAGCATGAGGATCAGAATACCCTTCATATTGATTCTTCATGCATTTTGCTACTTGATAGGGCCTAAGCATTCTTCCATGGTTTTGCCACTGATGTCTCTTTCTGATGGGAAAATCATTCATTCCTTCTACTTCTCTTTCAAAAGGATTTAGGGAAGTGTGTACTCTCCTACCTTGTTGTTGTTCAATATTAGTGTGATTTTCATTTTGTCTTGGCAAGTCTGGTTGCCCTAGGTTTTGTTCCCAAGGTCTCTTGTTTGCACACTACCCTAAGTCATTAGAGTTTTCTGGATCTTGTGAAAATATGTATACACATCCCTGTCTATCCTCATATCTACCATCCTTAAATTGTGCCATTGGCATTATATTTAAGGGAATTTCTAAGTTTCTAATCCTAATGAGAAACTTATGCATACCATCTTGATACACATGGGCTCCAAACCTATTTGTATACATGTACTTGAGGATATTTCTATAATCACTATTTTCAGATGCTTCATTTGTTTCATTTAAATTTTCCATATTATTTGTCTATCCTAAATCCCTTTCTTGTAATTCTTCTAACATTGGTTCTATCTCTTTCCTTTTTAACTCTTGTTTATTAGGTGTAAACAATTTATTACCAGATCTCAAAATCATTCAATTACTTCATGATTCTGTGAAGAGAATCGTGTTTTTCACGATTTTGTGTAGAGAATCGTGTTTGTCACGATTCTATGAAGGGAATCGTGTTTGTCACGACTCTGTGAAGGGAATCGTGTTTGTCACGATTCTGTGAAAGGAACCATGTTTGTCATGATTCTCCTTCAATCGTGTTTGTTACGATTCTGTGAAGGCAATCGTGTTTGTCACGATTCTGTGAAGGGAATCGTGTTTGTCACGATTTTGTGAAGGGAATCGTGTTTGTCACGATTTTGTGAAGGGAATCGTGTTTGTCACTGTTGGGTGTGTGTAGAAGTGCGAGAGACACACAAGAAGCACATACAAGGAGCACACACAAGGAGCACAAACGCAACCAAGACACACGGAGAAGACGATGGCTGGAATAGCTCTCTCTATTGATCGATGAACTGAACTGAAGTAGGAGCTGAATAATATCCCTAAGTATAAAGTACCACCACATATGAGAGTATCAAGTATGTGGTAACATGGGGAAAAAACCTCTAGCCAGCACTAGAGTAAAAAGTGCTCATGTATAGGGAAAAGGTTCACATCAAAGCTACTCGAGGAACACATAAATGTAACGAACCCCCCTGGAGCGAATGATGTGAACACATACAGGGAGTGATAGATCAACCCCCACAAGGTAACAAGCCTAAAGCTTTGCGAAAAGCTTCAAACTTTTCCCGTGGAAGAGCTTTGGTGAATATGTCTGCCACATTATCTTGTGTAGGCACATATACCAAATCAATATCTCCTGCATGAAGGCGCTCTCTCACATAGTGGTAATGCACCTCAATATGTTTGGTCCGTGCATGAAACACTGGGTTTCGTGCAACAGCCAAAGCACTCTGACTATCACTGAGAATATGCGTAGCAGCATCAATCTCCATGCAAAGATCCATCAATAGGCATCTCAGCCATATACACTCCACTGTAGCTGTGAAAAGATCCATCAATAGGCGTCTCAGCCATATACACTCCACTGTAGCTGAGTACAGGGCAATTTTCACAGCTACAGTGGAGTGTATATGGCTGAGACGCCCATTGATGGATCTTATGTCGCCACTGTAGGTTGCTTCTTACTCAACCAAGATATGCATGAGTCTCCAAGGAAAAAGCAATTACCACTAGTGGATACGCGAGTATCATAACAACCAGCCCAATCACTATCTGTAAAAGCATGCAAGCATGGCTGAACATCTCTGCCATAAAAGAGACCTAAGCTCAAAGTGCCTCGAAGATATCTAAACACACGTTTCACCGCTTGCCAATGCTTAGTGCCAGGGCTATGCATGAATCGACTCAACTGGGAAACTGCATACTGTATATCCGGCCTTGTGTTGCATGCATATATAAGACATCCCACAACTTGCTGATAAAGAGAAGTATCAAATGCATCACTGGAATCCTCAACCGAGAACTTGAATCCTGTCTCAACTGGTGTGGAAACTGGCTTACAATCCTCAAAGTCAAAACGCTGAAGTAGTTTTTCAACATACTTTGCTTGATGCATAACAATTCCCCCCTCAACGAATACAAACTGGATGCCAAGATAGTAGCTCAAAAGACCAAGATAAGTGACATCAAAAGTATGCTGCAAATCAGCCATAAGAATGTCAAGTTTTGCATCACATGACCTAGTCAAGAGTATGTCATCGACATAAAGAACAAGCACTATAAGATCAGCCCCATTTTTGCGTACATAGAGTGTGCTTTCAATCGGACTACATGTGAAGCCAAGAGCAATCAAGTGCTTATGTATTTTGTCATACCATGCACGTGGAGCTTGCTTGAGACCATACAAGGCTTTATGCAAGCGACAAACCATATGCTCTTTCCCTTTCATAGCAAATCCAGGAGGTTGCTTCACATAAACCTCTTCTTGCAAATCTCCATTCAAGAAGGCTGTTTTTATGTCCAATTGATGCACTTTCCAACCTCGATGGGTAGCCAATGCAACCACGGTGCGAATGGTAGTCATGCATGAAGTAGGTGCAAAAGTTTCCTCATAGTCAATGCCATATTGTTGCGCATATCCTTTGGCAACCAATCTAGCTTTGTAGCGATCAATGCTACCATCAGATTTTCTCTTAATCTTATAAACCCACTTTGTACCAATGGCATTCTTTCCTTTTGGCAATTCACATAACTCCCAAGTACCATTCCTATGTATGGAATCCATTTCTGATTGCATAACACTCATCCATTGTGGATCGTCACATGCATCTTCAAAAGAAAGTGGCTCTTCATTACATGCTGTAGCAATAAGAGAATAATCCACAAAATTACTTGATGCATGGTGAGAGCTTGATCTTGTTCTACCAAGTAAAGGTGCACTCAATTTGCTGTCCTGCAAAGTTTGTTTCAGCCACTTTGGCATAGATTGTGCACTCTTGATAGACATGCATTCATTATGTAAAACATCTTCAATATGTACATCATGTGTGGGCTGAATTTCGTGCTCAGTTTCAGCCATATTTGGACGCAAATGTTCAGCCATATCTGGCTGAAAATTTCCAACAGTTTTGGCAATTTTTGGCTGAATTTTTTCAGCCATGTTTGGCTGGAAATTCTCTGCATTTTCAGCCCTATTTGGCTGGAATTTTTCAGCCCTTTGAGCCTCAGTTGGCTGGTCTACATGGCCATAGTGAAGCGCACCATTTTGGAACAAAGGCATGAGTGTATCGAACACATCTTGTGAGCTACTATTGACAGTTTTTTGCATTCAAGTAGAGGGAAAACTGAATTTTCAGCAAATACCACATCTCGACTCACAATAATTGTGTTCGTCAATGGATGGTACAACCGATATCCCTTACTTTCAGCACTATAACAAACAAATATACATTTCTTTGCCTTGTCATCAAGTTTGTGATGTTGTTGTGATAGCACAAGAGCATATGCCAAACAACCAAACACACGCATATGACTAACCATAGGCTTATGACCATTCCAAGCCTCATAAGGAGTGATGACTCTCAATGCTTTTGTAGGGCAGCGATTCAACACATAATTTGCACACATGACCGCTTCCATCCAAAATTTATGAGGAAGATGCTTTCCTTTAACCATACATCGTGCCATTTCAAGTAGAGTTCTATTTTTACGCTCGGCAACACCATTTTGTTGAGGTGTATATGGCACCGTACATTGGTGTGAGATATCTCTTTCACGAAGAAAAGCACTAAACTCATGTGACATGTATTCACCACCACGATCCGTGCGTAGAGTCAAAAGCTTTTGTGAAGAAAAATTTTCAGCCATAGCTAAAAGTGCTTTGAAGCAAGAAAATACCTCATTCTTTGCTTTCATAGGATACACCCATGTATGGCGAGTAGTATCATCAATGAAGGTAACAAAATATACATGCTTCCCAAAAGATGGAGTCTTGACGAGACCACATACATCACTATGAACAAGTTGCAATTTTCTTGTAGTGTGTGTGTGACTATCTTTTGGAAAAGAAGCACGATGCATTTTTTCAAGAATGCAACCTTCACATGCATGCTTTTCAATGGACTCAAGTGTAGGCAAGCCAATAACCATGTCCTTCTTTTGCAAGTAGAGCAAACTATTGAAGTTTAAATGACCAAAACGAGCATGCCAAAGCTCCATTTCAGCCATGGAAGAAGTATGAGCAACTAAGGCATTCGAGGCAGCCCTCTTGTATGTATCCATGCGATACAAACCATTACATAATGTACCGGACATCACGATAACATCGCCATTGCTGAAATCATGAACCATACACTTATCATCAACAAAGTGTACATGAAGTCCAGCTTTGGCAATCAACGGAACTGAAATTAAGTTCTTCTTGATACCGGGCACATACAATGCATTTTTTAAGAGAATCACACCTCCATTTGCAGCCGTAAGCTCAATTTCTCCTACTCCAATGATAGGATAAGAGGCATTGTTTGCACACACCACATGTCCTCCTTTAGTTGCATCTTTCAAAGAGGCAAAAAATCTTTTGCATGATGTTATGTGCTTTGAAGCACCACTATCAAAGAACCAATCCGAATCAGCCTCACTCACAACCATACATTTAGAATGTAAAGAAGCATCATAATGACATGTTACAACACATGCCCAAAAATCTTGAGCCATGTTAGCTTCATCATTCTTTGCATTTGCTGAATTTTTAGCAATAGACATGCCCGATTCCTTCTTCTTTTCATTGCGTTTAGCAAGCTTTCTACACTCATCAATAGTATGAACAGCCTTCCGGCAATATTTGCATCTCTTCTTCTTTTGCAAATCACCATCATTAGAGGAATGAGTGGAAGAGGAAGCTTGAGGCTTTGGTTTTGATGAACCAAAAGCTGAACCATACTTGCTTTTCCCCTTTTATGAGATAGCAACTGCTTGCATTCCTTCAATCAAACCACTCCTATTCACTCTAGATTGCTCTTCTTGCAAAAGAAGAGACACAACCTCATCAATGCATACATATTAGGATTTCCTTTTGCAACCAAACGAAGTGTAGTAGCAAAGCTTTGAAAAGATTCCGGTAATCCTTTCAACAATGTAGAAATGAGTGATGCATCCGGAATGATCTCATCTATGTTTGCCAATTGCTCTTTCAAGTCCTTGATGCGTGTCACATACACATCCACTGACTCATTTTCAGCCATACATACATCCTCAAGTTGCTTCCTCAAGTATGCAACACGTGCTTCATTACGCACGGCATACAAAGAAGCAAGAGTGTCCAATGCCTGTCGTGATGTAGAACATGACCGAATGTGTGGAACTATATGACGCTTCACTGAAAGCGCAATCAAAGCATGAGCTTGAGCATCTTTTCCATCCCATCTAAGCTGCTCCTGTGTAGGTGGAGAAGGAGAAACCACTGTACTCGAAGAAGAAGCTCCATCTGTGACAGTAGACTGTGAAGTAGAAGCACCTGCCGGTCTTCGATCTACATCTGCCACTATGTTCCAAAGTTGTTTTGCAACAAGAACGTGCTTCATCATGTAAGACCACATCAGATAGTTGGTCCCATCAAGCTTATCTTCAGCTTGAAGCATGCCAAACAAGTCATTGCTTCCTGCCATTTCACTAAGGAACAAGAATGTGACAAAATCTTCACTTCGACGAAAACTGAAATGAGTGCTGAAATTTCAGCTCACAAACCGTCACTCTGATGGCGATTCTGACTGCACGAATGGCTTCGAAATGGGGGTAAAACCCTAGTGCACCTGCTGGAAATGTTTCTGGGCTGCTGAAATTCACACTTCTATGCTCCGAAGTCGATTTGCACTGTTAAAGTGCACGCGCGCCGCGACGCGAAAAACCGAAACTTGAGAAGAAGCTGAACCTGCTGTGATACCACTGTTGGGTGTGTGTAGAAGTGCGAGAGACACACAAGAAGCACACACAAGGAGCACAAATGCAGCAAGACACACGGAGAAGACGATGGCTGGAATAGCTCTCTCTATTGATCGATGAACTGAACTGAAGTAGGAGTTGAATAATATCCCTAAGTACAAAGTACCACCACATATGAGAGTATCAAGTATGTGGTAACATGGGCAAAAAACCTCTAGCCAACACTAGAGTAAAAAGTGCCCATGTATAGGGAAAAGGTTCACATCAAAGCTACTCGAGGAACACATAAATGTAACAGTCACGATTCTGTGAAGGGAATTGTGTTTGTCACGATTCTGTGAAGGCAATCATGTTTGTCACGATTCTGTGAAGGGAATCATGTTTTTCCCGATTCTATGAAAAGAATTGTGTTTTTCATGATTCTTTGTTCCCAAACAATCGTGATTGCTCACAATTGTTAAAAATACGATTTTCTTATGAAAATCGTATTCTGGGAATCACAATTTTGTGTTTGGTCACAAAATCACGATTTTGTGCATCTTCTTGTAAATTTTTGATTTTTTGATTTCTTATTCCACAGTTAGAAGCGCCTTTTCAAAATAATAACATGCAATGAAGAACTTTCAACAAAGTGATAGTTTTTCCTACAAAAAGTTCAAAAATAATAAAAATCACGATTTCAAGTTTTTCAATGATTTTCAGTATTTTCAACCTCTATCCATTATTTCTAGCTTGAAAATATGCAGAAATTTAATGTTAAGAAAGATTTCCTTGTAGCTTGATAAAAAACTGTCCAAAAGCTTGGTGATTGCAAGAAGTCTCGATTTTGACAGCTCTTCCCACTCACTCTCTCACTCAAATGAATGGTTTTTCTGAGATTTTAGGCTTTTATAGACTTCAGACAATCGCGATTGTGAGTGATTTTCACAATTTTGAGTTCCCACCTTTATGATTCCTGTTCTTTTACAATTTTGTTGTTTTATTTAAAAAATCTTATCCCTTCCAACAAAGTTTGGCTGCTTTCCTCTACTGATGAAAATCGTGATTTTGTGTCCAATTCCCAAATCTGATCACTTGATGCTCAATTCTTACTAAAATTTTGAAATTCTGATTTCCTTTACATTTGCAACTTATGAAACCTTTAAAATTTCTTACCTTGATACCCAATAGTGCAACTAAGTCAATTTTTTTATCTTTACTGAAAACCATGATTCTAAGTTGAGAATCGTGTTTTTTCTGAACTTCCCTTCTTTTTGCACTTTTTGACTTTTCTTCCCTCTTGGTCTTCTCCAATGTTCTTCACCAACTCCAGATCAATTGTCACCTGCAATTATACACCACCAAACTCATTCAAAGAGATTAAAATTTTGAAAAAATTAAACAGCAACTTTTACTCTAGATATTTTTTATTTTTCTTTCAATTTCTGGATTTTTCTTTCACTATTCCCCTTCACCTTTCAACACAAATCCTCCTGCAAAACTTCCTAAGAAAAAAGAAATTTTTTTGGATTTTTAATAGATTTTATGAAATTTTTAGTATTTTGAACCTTAAATCAAGGAAAACACTTCACTTAGGGTCTTCTTGTTTCAAGATCCATTGATCTTTTGTCTCATGATTGGTTATACTCTTTTATGCTTGCAATCTAATCAGTTTGGAAGTAGAGCTTTTCAAGAAAATATGTGTTAAGAAGTACAAGTATCAATTCATGCAAAGATAAACTCAACACCTTTTTTTTCAAGTGGCAAATAAATCTTTTCTCAAGACTATTACTTTACCTTGGATAAACAAATGGATCAATCAATTTTGCACATAGCTACTTTACTTGACTTTCCTCATTGGAACCATGTCATGTTTTCCAAGATTTGACAAATTTTGCTTGGTACTTAGTAAAAAAGCAATCTAGTTATGCAAAGATAATCACATTTTATCTTTCCTTGAACAATTTTGCTTCAATTTTTGTTCACACACCTGCACTTTACTCTTAAAAAGTATGAGCAACTATCAATTTGCAAAAATTTCACAACTTCTTTATCTCTAAATGTTAATTCATGCTTTCTTTTCCCAAAAGACAAGGAAAGAAACCTACCTTTTCAGTTTTTCTTTCTTGATTATAGAGTAATACCTTCTCAATGTGTTCAAATACCATCAACAATGGAAGATCTAGTAAGGTCCAAGACTTCAATGAAGCTTTTGCTTTGTTCCCCGGCAACGACGCCAAAAAATGTTTCTTGTTACCCTTTGGACTTGTCCTCTCCAATCATTATAGCACAAAAGATCAACTTCACATCTTTAAATTGTCAATCTGGGAAGTATGCAAAGACCACAACCCCTTCTAGTTAATGGAATCGAAGAATAAGAGTTGAGATGACTGTTTTTCTGAGAAATTTATGAAGAAGGAGGGATATTTAGGGTTTTGATTAGCTTGAGTTCTACAACAACATTTTCAATGATCTTTGTGCCTAAAGTGGGCCATTTCCACAATAGAATACAAATATGAAGTCAAATTTCAAAAACAGTACTTGTATCACACAGACGAGACAATCGCGATTCTATAAAAACTGAGAATTTCCAATTCAAGCTTTGTTCTTCTGCACTTTCTTACTCATTACAGTGAGAATCATCCATCTTCATTCATCTCACTCAGAAATACACAAGGAAAGCTTACAAATTCCATGGATTACACAATGATAAGACTCAACAAATCAAGAGAAAGATCATGAAAGTAGAAAACATGATTTTCTGCAGGAAAGCTCTCACATTACTTGGATAGCATCAAAATAATACAACCAACCTCTTCAAAATAGAAGAGATTATCTTTTATACTTTTTCAAGTGTCCCTTTTCACACTTGAATTTTGGTCCTTTTCACCTTCTATTCTAAAAATATGCTATCTAAGAGCTTCCAAAAATTCTAGGAAAAATACATATGATCCTATTTTACATGAGAAAGACTCTTCCTCAATTTTTACTTCATTTGTATAAATATTTCTACAAATTTTAGACATTTTACAAATAATTTTCCTTCAAAAAAATGTTTCTTCTAACACACATATACCAAATCAATATCTCATGCATGAAGGCACTCTCTCACATAGCAATAATGCACCTCAATATGTTTGGTCCATGCATGAAACACTAGGTTTCGTGCAACAGCCAATGCACTCTCACTATCAATGAGAATGTGCATAGCAACATCAATCTCCATGCAAATATCAATCAATAGGCATCTCAGCCATATACACTCCATTGTAGTTGTGAAAATTGCTCTGTACTTAGCTTCACAACTCGATGTCACCACTGTAGGTTGCTTCTTACTCAACCAAGATATGCATGAGTCTCCAAGGAAAAAGCAATAACCACTAGTGGACACGCGAGTATCATAACAACCAGCCCAATCACTATATGTAAAAGCATGCAAGCATGGCCAAATATCTCTTCCATAAAAGAGACCTAAGCTGAAAGTGCCTTTGAGATATCTTAACACACGTTTCACCACTTGCTGATGCTTAGTGCCAGGGCTATGCATGAACTCACTCAACTGGAAAATTGCATACTACATATCCGACCTTGTGTTGCATGCATATATAAGCCATCCTACAACTTGCTGATAAAGAGAAGTGTTAAATGCATCACTGGAATTCTCAATTGAGAACCTAAATCCTGTTTGAACTCATGTAGAAACTGGCTTGCAATCCTCAAAGTCAAAACACTAAAGTAGTTTTTCAACATACTTTTCTTGATGCATAACAATTCCCCCCTCAACGGATATAAACTGGATGCCAAGATAGAAGCTCAAAAGTCCAAGATAAGTGACATCAAAAGTATGTTGCAAATCATCCATAAGAATGTCAAGTTTTGCATCACATGATCCAATCAAGAGTATATCATCAACATAAAGAACAAGCATTGTAAGGTCAGCCCCATCTTTGCATACATAGTGTGTGCTTTCAATTGGACTACATGTGAAACCAAGAGCAATCAAGTGCTTATGTATCTTTTCATACCATGGACATGGAGCTTGCTTGAGACCATACTAGGCTTTATGCATGCGACAAACCATATGCTCTTTCCCTTTCATGGAAAATCTAGGAGTTTGCTTCACATATACCTCTTCTTGAAGATCACCATTCAAGAAAGCTGTTTGTATGTCCAGCTGGTGTACTTTTCAACCTCGATGGGTAGCCAATGCAACCATGGTATGAATGGTGCATGTGTGAAGTAGGTCCAAAGTTTCCTCATAGTCAATGCCATATTTTTGCACATATCCTTTGGAAACCAATCTAGCTTTGTAGCGATCAATGCTACCATCAAACTTTCTCTTAATCTTGTAAACCCACTTTGTACCAATGATATTTTTTCCTTTTGGCAATTCACATAACTCCCAAGTATCATTCCTATGTATGGAATCCATTTCTAATTGCATAGCACTCATCCATTGTGGATTGTCACATGCATCTTCAAAAGTAAGTGGCTCTTCATTACATGCTATTGCAATAAGAGAATAATCCACAAAATTACTTGATGCATGGCAAGAGCTTGATCTTGTTCTACCAAGTAAAGGTGCACTCAATTTGCTATCCTACAAAGTTTGTTTCAACCACTTTGGTATAGTTTTTGCACTCTTGATAGACATGCGTTCATTATGTAATACATCATCAACATGTATATCATGCGTGGGCTAAATTTCATGCTCATTTTCAACCATATTCTGACATAAATGTTCAACCATATGTGGTTGGAAATTTCTAGTATTTTTGATAATTTTTGGTTGAAAAATTTTAGTCATGTTTGGTTGGAAAGTTTTATTCCTTGGTCACCACCTTAGTTGTAAGCCTTGGAGGAAGTTGCAGGTGGCTGGGTGGGTGCTCGCTTCGCTCACACAACAACAAAACGTTGCTTGCTTGGAACAACTCTGATAGGAGTGAAGTGATGCAATGAAAATGCACCATGATGGATTTGCCTTCATGAGAGATTTAGGATAACACCCTCACTGTAGAAAATCGAGCTCCGGGCACTGCATATAGTACTCGGTATGGGAGTTATAGAATACACAAAAACCACACAGTTCATGGATAGCATGAACTCAAAATTTCTAGGTTTTACAAATGCAATTGAACTTATATTCTATGGTTGAGCAAGCCACTGTATGTTCTATTGCAAAACATATACAAAGTTTCTAGTGGCCATTCAACCTTTCACATGGACACTAATGATAAAAAATATCCTAGGCTTCATATATAATGAATCTTGTGAGTCTTAGATCTAGAGATCAAATTATGAGATACCCTTAGAGCCACCACATATACCCCTTACTATATACCTTGCCCAAAATGGATCTAGGAATCCCTATCCACATACTGTAATTGTATCCCTATAGCATTTAGTTTTAGTCTATCCTTACATGCTTTACCTTATCTTGATAATGATGTATTCTTTACATGCAATTTCATTTTGTACCTTTTTCTCTTTTATTGATGACATAGCTCTATGTCCTTATGATAACATGACACAATAGGAGGAGCAACAACACTGTACGAGAGCCTTTACATGCACAAATTGAAAGTCTTAGAGATATGGATGAGCTAGAAGAAGAGGTCAAATAACTCAAGCTTTTGATGGGCATCAAAAGCCTTAGTATACATGCGCATGAAGTTGGAAAGAAACTGAAGGCAATGGGGAAACATCATGAAAAAGACCCCCCCCCAGGCTTTCGACTAAGGCGGCGACCAAGGCATAGACCTTGGCATACCTTGTCATCCGAGTCACCGAAGTCACCGTTGACACCGTTGGCGCCGCGCGAGGGAGGACCTCAACGATCAAGGAATATAGAGGTTCCCGGTATTTCCCGGGAGGTCACCCATCCCAGTACTGTTCCCCCCAGAGCTCGCTTAACCGTGGCAATCTCTTGCCACTAAGCTACACTCTTGTGGTGTTTGAAGAAGGGGAAAGACTAAGGTTGACATTACCTTGAACAAATTTTGGTCCCTCAAAGCTTCATTTTTGCTTTTAAAGCCTATTTCTGAAGCAATTTTGGGGTGTTTTTGGAGCCATTTCGGAGTACCTTCGCACGTAGTTCTCTTCACACAGGTCCAAGAACATCAAGAAGAGTGTTCCTTGTACTTCTCAGACAATAAATATCAACCTTTGGGGCTGTATTTTCAGCCACACTCGTAAAACTACAGGTTTCTCGAGGGGTTTTTCAGTTTTGGTGGGAGCAATTGCTGCAAGTTTATGCAGGTTTTTAAAGCCTAAAACATCAGAGTTGACAGACACTTGCAGGTGTTATTGGCTAGTTTTTGGGCTGTGTATTCAGCCTTTTAGTGTCATTTTACTGCATATATTGAGCACATACACACCATGTACGCTTCTGTGGATACCGCTTATGTACGTCCATGTGGGCATTGATATAGCGGTTACGTTCTTTGCATAAAGCCTTTTACGTTTGATAAAGAGGGTCGTGGTGAGGTTTTCTTAACTGGGAGACACCCAGATGTCGGGGTCTCTTCGGTGATGCAGGTGGAAGACTTACCCAGCCTCACCATAGGAGATGTATGATAGTTGTTCATAGGTGCTCGATAAGCCTAGTTGGCTTCTATTGGGTAACTGATTATATGTAGTGGAGTCAGTGATTCACTATGCAGCTAGACATGTCAGTACTTGCAGTTTTATGATACTTTGACACTAGTCATATGCTAATTTTGCAGAGGATACTCTGGTAAAATTTTTCCAGATTTTTGGTTTAGTCAACTATATAGTGGTCGATTTACTCCTTGATACACTTATTTGTTGGTGTTTGGACTCTTCTAGCTCCATTATCATTCTATTCAGTTCTCTACGATCATGGCATCAGAGGTCTCAGGCACATCCGGTGGATCAGGGTCTAGTGCTAGCGTTCCGAGGAGGAGCTATAACTTGCAGGGCAAAGACCATTTTGAGATCCGAAAATTTGATGGCACAAACTTTGCTCTATGGAAGAATCAGATTAAAGATGTGCTGATTCAAAGAAGGCAATGGAAGCCAGTAAATGGGATTTCAAAGAAGCCTGCTGACATGGATGAAGATGATTGGGATGAGTTAGATGAAATGGCCAGGTCTACCATTCGCTTGCACCTGGCAGATAATGTTTACTTTACAATATTAGACTGTGAAAGTGCAGAGGAGCTTTGGAAGAAGTTATGCAATACATATGAAAAAGAGACGGCATCAAATAAAGTATATCTGATGAGAAAATTATACGACCTTCGTATGAAGGACACAGATAGTGTTGCTGCTCATCTAAATGAGTTTGATGCCATATTCTCCCAGTTACAGGCTCAAAAAATGGATATGGACAATGAAATGAAAGCAGTATTGCTGTTATGCACCCTGCCATCATCATGGGATACATTTTGCACAGCTATTAGCAATAGTGCACCAGGTGGTAAACTCGTCTATGATGACATATGTGGAGCACTCTTGAGTGAGGAGATTCGTAGAAAATCTATGGTTGGCACTCAGAGTGGAGATGCATATAATGTTCGTGATTCTTACCAAGGAAAGAATCAACAATGTGGCAGGAGCAAGAACAAGGAAAAGAATGGTCAACGGAATAAGAGCAGAAGTAAATCAAGGAAGAGGAATATTGAATGCCATTATTGTCATAAGAAAGGACACATGAAGAAAGACTGTTATGCATTAAAGAATGCTAAAGGTAAAGGACAGAATGTTGATGGGCATGTTAAACAGTTACCTGCACCATCTACTTCGACTGTGAAGATTGAAGAAATTAATGCTATTTCTGATGATGCTGATGTGTTGACACTTGATAGTACTGTGCCATCTGAGGCACTTATGGCTGATTCTCTTTCCCACACCTGGCTGCTAGATTCTGGTGCTTCTTTCCATGTGACACCACATAGAGAATGGTTCTCTAATTATGCAGCAAAGTCTCTTGGTACCGTGAGACTTGGTGACTCTTACCAGTGTGATGTTGTGGGGATTGGAGATGTGGTTGTGCAGTTCATTGACGGTTCAAAATTTACTATGCATAATGTACGCCATGTACCTCAGTTATCACGTAGTTTGATGTCAGTTGGTCAACTTGATGACCTTGGTTACAAGGTGGTCTTCTATGCTCAGTCTTTTCGTATATCAAAGGGCAATATGGTTATTGCAAAAGGAAGCAAAGTTGGCTCACTTTATCCTTTATTTGTATCACAGAAAGAACACTTGTTAGCTGTTACTGAACAGCCTATGGCTTGTATTTGGCATGGTCGTTTGGGCCATATATCTCGTAGTGGAATGGAAAATCTTTCTCGTTTTGGCTACTTACCTGTGTTATCTTTCTCTGATTTTTCATTTTGTGAGCATTGTCAATATGGAAAGCAAACCAGAAATGTGCATAGAACGCACATTGACTCTTCAATTCAGCCTTTAGATCTTGTTCATACAGATGTGTGTGGTCCTATGCCCACTAGGTCCTTAGGTGGTTCTCTTTACTTTGTCACTTTCATAGATGATGCTACTAGAAAGGTCTGGGTATATCCTATCAAATCGAAGGATGATGTATTCCCTACTTTCAGAAAATGGCTTGCTTCAGTTGAGACTGAAAAAGGAACTAAGCTTAAGGCTTTATGTTCAGATAATGGGGGTGAGTATACCTCACATGAATTCAGCCTTTTCTGTCAGTGTAGAGGGATTCGTAGAGAGTTTACAGCTCCTTATACCCCAGTACAGAATGGTGTAGCTGAGAGGATGAATAGAACTATTCAAGATAGAGTAGTCTCTATGTTGCATCATGCAAACCTCTCACAAGGTTTTTGGGCAGAAGCAGTATTGACTGCAGTTCATGTGATTAACCTTTCACCTAGTACTGCCAAAGGTCTGAAAGTGGCACAAGAGTTATGGACAGGGAAACCACCATATTATGATCATCTTCGAGTTTTTGGGTGTGAAGCATATGTTCATATACCCAAGAATCTTAGACAGAAGTTGGACCATAAGTCAAAGAAATGCATTTTTCTTGGATATGGTCGAGAAGGACAATTTGGATATCGCTTATGGGATCCTGAAACACGGTCAGTGATCAGAAGTAGTGATGTCATTTTTAATGAGTCTAAGATGCATAAACAGCTGATTAAGGAGGTTGAAGTGAGAAGAGTGGTGTTTGAGGATACTAGTCCTCCGGTTAGCATGCATAAAAATGCTGCACATAGGGATGTTCAAGAGAATGTCCATTCAGATCAGTCTGCACATGTTCCTGTTCAGCAACCATTGAGACGTTCTGCACATGTCTCATATCCACCTGATAGATATGTTCCAGGTTTAGATTTTGTTATGCTAACAGATGCTGGTGAGCCCTCTTGCTACAAAGAGGCTATGCAGACAGAGGATCATGTCAAGTGGGAGCGTTCCATGAAGAGTGAGTTGGATTCTATTCACAAGGATGGTACTTGGGACTTAGTACCTTTGCCAAAGGGCAGGAAAGCTTTACCATGTAAATGGGTGTATAAGCTGAAATTCACATCAGATAGTGCTTCTCCAAAATATAAAGCACGACTTGTTGCAAAGGGTTTTAAGCAACAACATGGTGTTGATTTTGAGGAAATCTTCTCTCCAATGGTCAAGATGACTACTTTGTGCATGTTGCTTGGATTCGTTGCAATGGAGGACTTAGAGCTAGTCCAAATGGATGTGAAAACAGCTTTCTTGCATGGAGATCTTACAGATGAGATCTATATGGAACAACTAGAGGGTTATGTAGTTCCTGGCAAGGAAAGTCTAGTTTGTAAGCTCAAGAAGAGCTTGTATGGACTTAAACAGTCTCCTAGACAATGGTACCAAAAGTTTGATGCTTTTATGAAGTCCCAAGGCTATTCTCGGAGCAATGAGGATCATTGTCTCTACACAAAGAGATGTTCTGATGGCAGCTTGATATGCTTGATACTTTACGTCGATGATATGTTGATTGCTGGGAAGTCCTCTTATGATTTGTCAATTCTCAAAAAGAAGTTGAGTCAGACATTTGATATGAAGGATTTGGGGGATGCCAAACATATTCTTGGCATGCGCATTACTCGTGATAGGAGTAAAAGATGCATATACTTGTCTCAAAGTGAGTACATATCCAAAGTACTTCATCGATTCAATATGCAGGGTGGAAAGGCATTGAGTACACCTTTACCCACATATGTGAAATTGAGCAAGGATGACTGCCCCAAATCAGATGAGGAAAAGGAATTCATGACCAAAATTCCCTATCAGTCTGCTGTTGGTAGTCTCATGTATGCTATGGTAGCTACGAGACCAGACATTGCATTTGCAGTGGGAGTTGTGAGCAGATATATGTCTAATCCTGGCAAGAAACATTGGGAAGCGGTCAAAATGATTTTGAGATATCTGAGTGGCACTAAGGACAAGTGTCTATGCTTAGGTAGAGGGAAAGCATCCATTATTGGTTACACAGATTTTGACTATGCTGGTTGTGTAGACAATCGTAAGTCTACATCAGGGTACATTTTTCATTTTGCTGGAGGTGCTATCTCTTGGAGATCTCGTCTTCAAGAATGTACAACTGTTTCCACCACAGAAGCAGAGTATGTTGCAGCAAGTGAGGCATGTAAGGAAGCATTGTGGCTTTCTCGTCTTGCTTGTGATATGGGTTTGCCTCAGCATGTACCTCACTTGCTCAGTGATAGTCAGAGTGCCATTGCTTTGGCTAAGAATCCGGTCTATCATGCAAAGACCAAGCACATTGAGGTGAGGTATCACTTCATTAGAGATTGCTTAGCCACTGAGAGCATTATTCTTGAGAAGGTTCGCACTCGAGATAATGCTGCAGATGCTTTGACTAAAGCTCTACCACAGGATAGCTTTCGACACTGTTGTCACTTGATGGGGGTTACTTGATTCTTGATCTTACGCAGTCACTTGTATACTGTGAAACATGCGCATCAGGTGGGAGGTATAGTTTGTATACTTACACTCAGGTATTCTTTATCATTCTTTCTTTTTTCTCCCATAGTTACTCTGGCCATATTGGCCTTTAGTGGGAGATTGTTACCGTTAGTGTCCATGTGAAAGGCCAAATGGCCACCGGACACTTCTTTGTATATGTTCTTTAATAAAACATATAGTAGCCTGGTCAGTCACTGACTGTAAGTTCGATCGCATTTGTAAGACCTAAGAAGTCTGTCGTCGTGCTCCTTGTGTACTGTGTTTTCTGCGTATTCTACAGCCTCTGTGCGGAGTACCGTGTGTGGCGTCAGGAGCTCGGTTTTCTACTCCGAGCATATCGTCGGGGAGCTCTCGAGAAGGAGAGTGCAGTGCGGTGCATCGCCATCGAAATACTTCAGATATATCACGTATTCTTGAGCCACTATTCCATCAAGGCATGTAGATGTTTTAATGATCTTTCCCTCAATACAACTACTACATCAAGGCATGTAGATGTTTGTTATAGATATGCGTTACCTTATACATGGTTCAGGGACAACCACCACCTCTAGATCCCCATGAGAAGTGACCACATGCATGTACTATCCTTATCATGGAGATGGTAAAGGAATCCATTGATAGGAACTTATGATTATGAGCATTTAGAGGCCCAACATTTGATTCATGTCAAAGACATGTCGGTAGAGTTTCTAGCTATGATGTATAACCATGCTATGTGGGAAGGGCTACATGGGAGTTAGAGCTTTTCCAGTATTGTACCTATCTTCAAGTTCATAGAATCTAATGAGCTCCACTACATACCATTATGGTTGAGCACACCTTGACATAGTTATATGCATCCATTCTTGAGCATTATCTTTACAAGCTAACAAAAAGAGCATGATCATAGGAAGACAAATAGACAAGTTCTAGGATGGATTTCTCTACCTTCGATAAAATATCAACATTGTGAGCCACTATCATGGAGGGAAATTTATAGTAGAGTTGGATTTATGATTGCTCTATAGACTTTCAAAAAGCTCTCGATATATCTCAAAGATCTAGACTCCTACAAGAACCATAAGACATTGTAGTGTTCACATTATAAAAATACGTGGTCAATCAAGTATGTATGCTAGAGGATATTCCTACCTTGATTCTCTTAGATATACTCAATAATCCACCCTCAAGTGACCACAAATGATCCATGGTGCTAGTTCTATATGTGATAGTTGATGGTAATAGATGATCTTTGTGATGCTAGCCATTAGTTAGGTAGGGCATAAACTTTTGGGCCATTGGGTTTCCATTCAAGGACAAAATAAAGGCCTTGCAGCACTGTGCACTTTTCCCATAGAATCTTGATGGGGGGAGTGTAGAGGGGGGACTTGCCCCTTCTGTGGGTTCCAAGGGGCCTATCCTCCTAGCCCATAGGATTAGGATGTTAGAAATTCTATTCATGGAGACATTGTTAGATCGTATATTTTTTGGGCTGTTTTGTCTCTCTCGACTACATTTACCTATATCAAATCCCGTTCTAAAAGCTATATAAGCATGGCCCTTGTGTAGCTTTACATAGCATTGCACACTAGTAGGTTGTTCATCTAGAGTCTATCTAGATAACCATCTAAGCTCCATATTGGGAGTGCATAGATGGACAACACCATCTTTGCAGTTGCATTACTCTTGGCAATTTGAGAATTTCACTTCTCTATCTCTTAGTTTGCTTATCTCTTTGTATGCATTTTTTCTCAACCCCTTCTACTGTTCTATTCCGCTGTGCTATTATTTGTTATATGGTATCAAAGATCAAGAGATTGTGTGGTGTAGAATAAAAAACTCAGAGGTTGTAGAGGCTTCAAGAACAAAAAAGAGATGTCAAGCTATGCCTCATCATCTACGACTAGGAATCAAAGTGGATTACAAGTAGGAGCAACAATGATGCTATTCATCCCAATGTTGCAAATAGGACCACCAACCTTCACAAAAGGTAAGCTTGATGGTATGAATTACACCTTGTGGGAGTTTAAAATAACTTCTATCCTTGATTCAATTGATCTTTTGGAGATGTTCTTGAGATTGATCAAGAACCCCACAAAACACCTGATCCAAATAATCTTGGTCAAATGATTCCTCCTCATGCTGATTTTCTACATGCTTGAAAATGAAGAAATGTAGATGGAATCTATGCTCTAGTTACAAGTACCATTGATAGCGTTCTGACTCTCATTTATCATACTACAAAGGCTTACGAAGCATGGAACATATTGAGAAATCAATATGAAACTCATAATCAAACATGAATTCAAAACTTGGAGAATCAACTAGTAGTAGAAAGGTTTGCTGATGGGGAGACTGCAAAGGTGTTTATCACTCACATAAAGAATCTATGAGATTAGATGGCGAGAGCAAGTGTACAAAATTCAAGCAAGGAGCTAGCTTGACATTTTCTTCAAATCTGTCCACCAAAGTTTGATGGTTTGGTAACTGCTCTTAATGCTCAAATCAAACCTCAACCTTTAAATTTTGAAGGATTGAGTCCTTCACTCATGGAGGAGGAGGTATGGCCCCAGGCAAGGAGTGTCGACAACAAAGAAGATGCCACATTCATAGTAAATGCCAAAGGAGGAAAAGCGGACTCTTCAAAAGATGGAGATAAAAAGAGAAAGGACAAATAGAAGTTCAAGCCAGAGTGTTTCCACTACAAGAAAAAAGGCCATAAAATGCAAGAATCTCACATCAAGAAGCCAGAAGAGGAATGTATCATCAAAAGGTGGCAAGGAAAAGGAGTTTGCCCATTACAAAAAAAGAGCTTGAGTTATTTGTTATGATAGAGGAGGTATTCTCCTTGGTTGCAAATTCAAGAACATATGACTCATGGGTATTGAACAATGGTGCTTCTTGTCACATGAAGAGCATAAAAAACCTTTAGAGTTCCTTACAACCTCTAAATGAACACATTACAGTAAAGGTAGGAAATAATGCAAGATGCACTACAAAGGAAAAAGTTACAATTTCTTTTATTAGTTCTAATGGGGATATGAGAAAGCTTTCAAATGTGTTGTATGTTCCAAAAATCAAATGAAATCTGCTCCCTGTAGCTTCTATAACTGATCAAGTCCATGAAGTATCTCTAAGTAAGACATGAGCCAAGATTATGGATAGTAACAACAATGATGTTGGGGCTGGCATAAGGAGGAATAACCTACATGAGTTGTCTACTCTTACAAACACTACAAGTATGGGCACAAGTAAGTTATGGCATGAGAGATTTAGCCATATCAGATACCATGTACTCAAGGAGATGCATTGCAGGGGTTGGTTGTACACCTACCATCAATTGCAAAGATGAAGGGATCATGTGAAGCTTGCATGATGGGCAAGCAACAGAGGAAGGTATTTCCACAAAAAAGTGAGAAGAAAGCAAACTAATTCTCTAAAGTTGGTGCATGTTGACTGGTGCAAAAAAATGCATACAAAGGCCTTGGCGGTGTCGGGGAGTGAACAAAGGCCACCAGGTGGACCAATTCTAGTTTTTCAACGGTTCCTACTATGTGACTACATGCGGGGTGTTTAATAGTATGCTTTAGGACTTAAGAGGTGAAAAGAATGCTATGAAAAGTATTTGTCTATATTCTATGCTACGTAATGCATATGGTAAACATCATTTGACTACATGCAAAACCTTTTTCTTTTTAGATGAGGTGGTAACATTTGTGATTGTAAAGATGAAATGAAAACTGATATAACAAAATAACCCTATAAAAATTATGTAAACATAACTAAGAGTTTTAAGACAATATTCAAGTTCTAAGACAATCTTCTAAGACAATTTGATTTAAATCTCATCCGCTAGGGAAATCTAGATAGAAAGATTCGAGAGACTATAGCTTCAATCAACATCTACTATGTTGCTCTCCATCTTCCCGTTCGTAACACTCATCAAGATCAGGTGCTCTTCAATGCTCTGTATCAAAAAGCATTAGAGAAAAAACATAAGTATTTTCATGAAAAATTAGAAACACTCATGTTTTTGTTAATTACTTTCAATTTTTATCCTATGCATAAAGATTAATCATTTATATATATGCATATGCTTATGCACACATACTCTTTCATACCTACATGCATACATTCATGCACTTACTTACATCCATGCACATGCACACATCACTCTCATGCATACATGGATACATCCCTCTCTCATACATGCATGCACTCATGCACATACACTCACATGCATGTTGTCACTCTCACATGCATGCATTCACTTACTCACGTGGATGCTCATGCACATTCAGACACTCACATGCATGCTCTCACTCTCACATGCATGCATTCATTCATGCACATGCACACAAACATTCATTCATGCATATGCATACTCTCTCATATACACATGCACTCATGCATACATACATGCACTTTCACTCATATACATACATGCTCTCATGCACATGCATGCTTCTCACTTACCCATGAATATATTCTCTCATGAAAACATGCATTCATATACACTCATGCATGCCTGCCTACTCGGAAGTCCATTTAGTAAACTCTATTCAACATGTAATATGGATGACTACTATCTTCATCTGCTTCTTTTGTTTCATCTGTGCAAGTCTAATGTTAGAGTACTCTTCTCATGCAAGTGATACACTCTAGTGCTTTCACAGATGGAATAGGAAGGTTACTCTAGTACCTTGCTACATCCTGCTTAATACTATCACATTTTTCTATTCCACTTTGATTGCCTATCTCGCTTTCTCTCTCTCTCTCTCTCTATCTTTCTCTTTCTATACCTATGTCTGTAACCATGCATCTCTACAACCGAAAGGAAAAAAACAATATACTCTCCCTCTCTCTCTCTCTCTATTTATGCTAGTGCTGCGTGCATTTGTTGCTACCTATAGTAGTTGGCGGAGGGCCTATAACTCTCCCTCTATCTCTTGCGCCGTTCTCTCTCTCTCTCTCACGCATTCAATCCATGTTTGCTATTGGGCCTAATTCACGAGCTTTTAGCCTTGCCTCCTCTACAGCTTCCATTGCCCTATGATGGGCAAAGTCAATCTGCTCCGCACAAGGAGGGTATCAGTCCTTGAAGTAGTTATAGATCCAAGATGGAACGGACAAGAATATGACACCTACTCCACCTGCAGTGAGAACACCTGCTATGCATAAGAAGATAATGATGTTGGTTGGGATGAGGATCTGACTAAAGAAAAGGAAGACAAGGGTGAGAACCATGAGAGTGATAACAATCTGAGCAATGGCAAGGCCCCGAGGATGAAGGCCATGCCAATCTTCGTGATCAGGGCGAAGAAGCCAACATCTCTCTCCTCTCTCTTTTTCTCCATTTCTCTCACTATTTCACCTCAGTGCTTCCTACGACCATCTCTTGCTCTCTCATATTGCAATGTTGCAGGCATCAACTGATGTGTCACTGCCTACAGAATCAAGGGGGTTTTAAACAAGACTTATAGGATGTGCATTGACTATAGAGCACTCAATAAGATCATAATTAAAAGCAAATATCCTATTCCTAAGATAGATGATTTTCTAGATAAACTTCGTGGAGCACGTGTCTTTTGTAAAATTGATCTTAAATCTGGGTATCATCAGATAAGAATGATAGAAAATGATATTTATAAGACTTCCTTTAGAACTCAAACTAGTCACTTTGAATTCATGGTAATGCCTTTTGGACTTACCAATGCACCTTCTACCTTTGCACGCATGACGAATAACATTTTTCTTGAATACCACGCTTTTGTTCTTGTTTTCTTTTATGATATACTTCTCTATAGTGAGAATGATGATGACCATGAAAAGCATTTAGCAACAGTTTTTAATTTGTTATGCAAAAAAAAACTTTATGCAAATCCTGAAAAGAGTTACTTTTTCCAAAGAGAATTAGAGTACTTAGGCCATATTGTTTCAAGTCAAGGCATTCATGTAAATCCAAAGAAAATTAAAGTAATTAAAGAATGGCGTGTACCTCAATCTGTGAATGATGTACGCTCTTTTCTTGGATTAGCTAGTTTTTATAGAAAGTTTGTGAAAGCCTGTTCTTATTTAGCACTCCCACTCACATTATTATTGAAGAAAAAATTAAAATTTGTGTGGGGATTAGCACAAAAACAATCATTTGAAAAACTCAAACATGCACTTTCTCATGCACCTGTTTTGAAATTACCTGATTTTGCACAACCTTTCCATGTAGTTACAGATGCTAGTGGTTTAGGTATAGGTGATGTATTAATGCAAAATGATCATCCCATTGCATTTGAAAGCAGGAAACTTAAACCTTTTGAAAAGAACTATAGTACATATGATAAGGAATTTTTGGCTGTCGTGCATGCTTTAAAGATTTGGAAACATTATCTCATGGGCTCATAATTCATAATCAAAATAGACCAACAAGCTATTAAGCACTTATTAAATCAACCATTGATTTCAGATAGACACGTTAAATGGGCTTCATTCATACAAAATTTTCAGCCTATGATTCAATATCAACCTGGCAAAGCCAATGTTGTAGCTGATGCCCGTCGTTTCCCATCCCCACAAACAAATATTGTTTCTATTACCAATATTTCTATTGTTCATATTCATTCATTTCATGACATGATTCCTACTTATGTATCTAGTTTGTATTTTTCACAAACATGGAATGCTTTCAATAATTGTGCAACATTTAGTGAGGATCACTATATTTTTCATAATGGATTCTTGTATTTCAAACACAAGTTATGCATTACATAAGGTTTTAAAAAATTTGTTATGAAAGAGATGCATGAACCACTGTATATGGGTCATAGGGGCATACAAAGTACTATTTTCTACATGTAAAAAATTCTTCTTTTAGCAAAATATGGAAAAGGATATTACACAGTATGTTTCCCATTGCATTGTGTGTCAACATGTGAAAAGACATCACGGTAAAGAATTTGGATTATTAATGCCACTTCCCATACCTAATGGAGCATGTGAACAACTTTCTATGGATTTTATTACTTGTCTTCCTACAACTTCATCACATAATGATATGATTTGGACAATTGTTGATAAGTTTAGTAAACAAGCATATTTCATTCCTTGTAAAAAGACTCTTTTTGCACCTCAAGCTGCTAAGTTATTTATTAAATGTATTTTTTCGCATCATGGTTTCCAAAAGTTATTCTTTCAGATCGAGATGTTCGTTTTTGTAATCACTTTTGGGTTGCACATTAGGGGAAAAATGGACTCTGCATGGGCCTTGTAAGGATTCCTAATTTTTAGGGATTAAAATGCTTAATCTAGTGTTTTGAGGGAGCATACAAAACCACCAGTGGTATTCTCAAATAAAATAGTATTTGATAGCTTTCATATTTAAATTACTAAATTGGAATATTTTGAGCCCTTGGATATTTGAATTCAATGGCTTAGATTAAGTTGAAGGGCCTCTAGAGAGAGAAGGCAAGAAAATTCGTGGGAGTTTTGTCCTATTCAAGCAAGATTTTTTGGGAACTCTTTGCACAAATTTAGGCCCTTGGATTGCTGCGAATCGGACGGATATCCGGATTTGGGGCTGATCTTCACAATGCGGGTCATAGGAGCCGTCAGATCATCTTTTGATCTAAGGGGGGAGAACAAAAGCTGCCCATGATCATCATGGGTAGCCATCTTAGCCATTGGATCAAGGCTCAATCTAAAGTCCATAAATGAAGGCACTCAAATCACATGGGATTCAATGAGAGCCCTCAGATCTAAGCCCCATCCAAGGGTCATAAATTAAAGACGCCTATTTGAAGCTTCATTTGATCTTAGCCTCAAGATCTAAAGCCAATCTAAGGGTCATAAAGCAAGGGCGCCTTGACTTTTGTCCTTTAACCTCAAACTTTGGACTTTTGACTCAATCCAACGGCTAAAAATCAATTCCGAGAATTTGAGAACCATTCAAGTGGAGAAAACCATGAGTTTTAGGTGGTTTTTTGCTCTTTGACTACACATAAACAAGGGAAGACTAGGCCTAGCCTATGTAATTTAGGGACTAGACTGTGTCCACCACCCTCTTCTCATTGGTCCATCACTAATCACTCCTTAATCTAAAAGGCCCATGCAGGGTTCATTTTTTCCCCTAATGATTATTTCAAAATTTAGGTTCTAAAATAGACTTTAGTTCTGCATTTCATCCTGAAAGTAATGGGCAAAGTGAAGCTACAAATAGTACTATTTTGGATCTCTTACGTTGTTATTCTTTAGATAATCCAAGTAATTGGGATGAGAAACTTCCTTTACTATAGTTTGCATATAATAACACAACACATACCACTGCTGGACATGCACTGTATGAAAGTGTGTATGGTAAAAAGCTTCCCACTCCCATGTCTATCACTCAAACTGACATACCTATGGCTGATTCTTTTGCACAAGATCATATTTTCATACTTCATGAGGTTCATGAGCACATTAAAAAGAGTCAAGAAAAATACATGCATAATGTTAATAAGAAATGAGTATCTAAAGAATTTAATGAAAATGATTATGTATGGTTACAAATAATTAAAAGACGTTTGAAAAATATTTCACAACATCCTAAGATCAATCTTGCACCACATTATTATGGATCTTTTTGTATTATTCAAAAAATTAATGAGAATGCTTTTATGTTAGATATACCTTCTCATTGGAATATACATAATTCTTTTCATATTAGTTTATTGAAATCATTTAAAGGAGCTCTACCACTCACTCTTATTTAGATGATCCTCCTTTGTTAGAAGAGGATGCTGAAATTTTAATTCCAGAGAAAATACTTGATTATGATGTTACTACTACATGCATCCATTATGTGTGCTGCAGATCAAGCTTTCTTGGCTAGTCAGAAGGGCAAAGGAAAATGGAGCTCTTCAACTAGTAAGTAGAAATCTGCAAATGCTGCACATTCAAAGAAGGAAGATAAAGATGAGAAGAAATCAGAAAAGAAGAAATTGATTTGCAAGTACTCTAAAGGGAATGATCATATCATAAATAACTATCCAAAACTGGCTGCTAAAGAGGCAAAGAAGAAAGAGGATGGAATGGTTGTTGCAGGGGCCTCTACACCAAGAACAGAGTCTGCTAATCTTGTGTTGGAAGAAGAATGGGCGTTTACTACTGTTTGTAGTTTTGACCCATCTTATCATGAGCAGTGCATGTCTGCAGTAGACTCACATGTTTGGTATTTTGATAGTGGGGCGACAAAACATATTACCTCACATCGCAATTTCTTCTCTTCACTCGAGCCTGCCCCTATATGGAATACTGTTACATGCGCCAACAACTCCTCTTATCCTATTATGGGAGTTGGTAAGATGATTTTGACTACTCCTGATGGTAGTTCTTTCACTTTTGTTGGGGGATTCTTGGACAAGAAGGGATTTGAGTGTTTGTAGGAGAAAAGGGAAAGACAAGAAGAAAGTTACTCACTGGAAGCCTCTGTCGATTGATTATAATAAGAAAAATACAATGGTGATGCACAATACAATCCAATGCTTCTGTGTAAAATCCCACAGAGTGCTCAATTACAAAATACCAAGTACCCAAGGTCTTGTTGCGCCGGCCTCCTCTGCACCAGACCTCCACCTTCTCCAAGCCTTCACTTGTGCACACCTTGCACCAAGGTTCCAATAAGAGGGAGGGATGGACACCTGTCGGCACGCACACACTGCAATGAGACCTTGGGATCCTTGGGGGACTAGCTTAGCACTTCTCTGCACACTTGGTCACTCTTCATGCACATCTTGCACTTCACTTCTCTGCGTTGCACACTGTGTATCTCTTGCACTTCTCTCTCTTGCCTAACTTAGACTATGCTCTCTTGCTTATTCTTGCTTACTCTTGCTTACACTTGCTTCCAAGAATAGTCCTTGCCTTGATTTGAGTGTCGATTCACATACACTCCTAACTGCAAGAGTATCTTGGTGTTCACTTTGATGTCCCAAGATTGTCTTCACAAGTGGCAGCCAACGAATCCTTGTTTTGTCCTGTAGTGACCTTAGACTAAAACAAAAATTTTAATTGGGGGGCCATACTTTCACTTCTGCATACATTGCCGCTCCACATACCTTCACATTTTGCCTTTTAATTCTTCACTTGTGCACCTAAGAGAGGGTCCACCTGAACCTTCCCAAACACTTTAAAACAACACTTTTGAACCTTAGAGAAATTAGAGAAATACCTCTGCAACCTGCAACCAAATTTCTCCAATTTACCCTTTGTGAACAATTAATTGTGCACTATCTGTGCACTTTGACACCTAAATTTTGAACACTTTGACTTTGCCCATGTTGACTTTGACCTTGACCATGTTGACTTTGACTAGTTTGACATTGACCTTTTGACTTTGACTATGGTTTACTTTGATTGTGGTTGACTTTGACCAATATGACTTTTATGGGCTCAATATTTGCCCGCCACCTAATGTGCTCTCCGTCTCGGAGAGCCACAACCAAAACTTTGAGTAGATAGGACACCATAATATGTGTGCTGCAAAATCTTTAAAGGGACACCTGAACAACTACCAAGTCTACCAGAAGCAGGAGAGAACAAACACCAGAGAAGAACCCAAAAGTGGAATTTTTGCATGTAAAAGCAAAGGAGGGCAATGGAAGGGTAGAAAGGAGGTGGAATGGATGGCTGGGGGGCGGAGATGGATATGGCAGGGATGGGTAAAGGTGTGGCTGGGCAGAAGGGTAGAGGGAGGGTTAGGGAGTAGGAGTATGGGGTCTGTAGAGGGCTGAAATGACAAATCAGTAACGCTACAGATGGTGCATATGGGAAATTTTGAAACATAAGGGAAAACAAAGTGAGAATAGACCATGTGGACCATGCGCCAAAATAAAAACATGTGATAAATGTGCTCAAAACATTTTGGTTTTGACCAAAAGTTAGAGAAAAGGTTTGATTTCAGAAAAATGAAGTCAAAAAATGAATCCAAAGGTGCCAAAATACTTGAAAATGACTCCAAGTTTGAAAAAAATGGCCATCCGAGGCGCGATCCAGAGCCAAAAGGTTTGAACCATAAAAATGAATAAAAATATAAATTTTTAACTGAAGAAAACTAAAATATTACCTTCCCTTTTTTCCATGCATATGAAGAAAATAAAAAGAAAAGAAAATAAATAAATGAAAATAAAATAATTAAATAAAAAATAAAAAATAAAATAATTAAATAATATTAAAATAAAGAAATAAAAATAAAATAGAATAAAAATCAAAATAAATAAAATAAAACATAAAAAAAAGAAAATAATGGGACCGGGGTGGGGGGGGGGAGAGAGAGAGAGAGAGAGAGGAGAGAGAGAGGCGAGGTTTTTTTTTTCGAATTTTATTTCCCTTTTTTTTTTTTGGATTGGGAGGCCATACTTTCACTTTTGCATACGCTGCCGCTCCACATACCTTCACATTTTTCCTTTTAATTCTTCACTTGTGCACCTAAGAGAGGGTCCACCTGAACCTTCCCAAACACTTTAAAACAACACTTTTGAACCTTAGGGAAATTAGAGAAATACCTCTGCAACCTGCAACCAACTTTCTCCAATTTACCCTTTGTGAACAATTAATTGTGCACTACCTGTGCACTTTGACACCTGAATTAAAAGAAAATAAAATAATTAAATAATAATAAAATAAAGAAACAAAAATAAAATAAAATAAAAATCAAAAGAAATAAAATAAAACATAAAAAAAAGAAAATAATGGGGCCGAGGTGCAGGGTAGAGAGAGAGAGAGAGAGAGAGAGAGAGAGAGACACAGAAAGAGAGGGAGGGAGGGAGGGAGGGAGGGAGGGGGGGTTTTTTTTCAAATTTTATTTCCCCTTTTTTTCTTTTTTGGAAAAATAAAAACGCCTGGGGGGCCTTCTTTTTTTTTTTTGAAATTACCCAAAATTAAAGAAAATTACAAAAAAAACAAAAAAAAATCCAAAAAACCCAAAAAATCCAAAAAAACCCAAAAAAATCTCAAAAACTATCCTACAGGTGTATGTCAATTTCCTCCCTCAAAACCACAGAGAGCTTCCTTTATTCCTCCAATTTGGCAAGAAAATGACATTTGAAAAGTATGAAAAATACTAGAAAAATCCTAAAAATGCTTGAAAAATTCCTATAAAAATTCCAAACATTGTACTTATGCCAAGGACTATGAAAAGGTTGCTAAATTTGCTAAGAACTTAAAGAAAAAGCATGAAAAAGGATAAAAACTACTTAAACTTGAGCAAAAATGAAATGAGAGGACTATGTACAATCTGGATAAATTTTGCAGGTTCGAGGTGATCCATAATTCTTCAAGTGTGTTGATGATAGGCCTTGAGCCTTGATATGTTGACTAGTGGCAAGGCCTCTCCTTTTAGCGTCTCTAACTCCACAACACCCTAGTTTAGCATTGTTATAACTCGATAAGGTCCTTCCCAATGTGCAACCCATTGTCCTCTGACTTGTGTTTGGATTTGAGGTCTATGGAGAAGAACTAACATGCCTAGTTGTATGTTGTTGTTCCACAGATTCCGGTCATGTGCCTCCTTCCTCTTCATCTGAGTCTCTATAAATTGTTTTGTTGCATGTAGACATATCTCCTCCACTTTATGCAGTGCTCCAAGCCTCTAAGAGATATTACAATCTTTCTTTCCTACATGAATGCTACTTTTGGTGATCCATGTAAAAATTCAAAGGGTTCAATAGGCAATACCCCATAAACCAGTTGGAATGGAGAGTAGCCAGTAGCCTTGTTGTAAGCTAACCTGTATGCCCATAGTGTACCTTCATAAGCAATGCCCTAGGAAGTGGGTTGTAACATACATTCTTTCCTTAACATGGCAATTAATACTTTATTAGTGGATTCTGCCTGTCCATTGGCTCTTGGATAGTAGGCACAAGAGGTCCTATGTAGAATTCTATACCTGTTGAAAATTTCCTGTAGGACCTTATTCACAAAATGAGTACCTTGGTCTCTACAAATTTCAAGTGGACATCCAAACCTGCAAATGATGCTATTGTAAATGAAATCAGCAACAGTTTGAGCGGTGCAATCAGGTGAGGCAATAGCTTTGGCCCACTTTGTCCCATAGTCTGTGGCGATTAATAGATACTTCTCTCTTTTTGGAATCGACGGAGGGTAGATGGGCCCTACAAAATCTAGTCCCCACTTCTCAAATGGTTGCCAAGAAGTGGAAATAATCAAAGGATTGTGCCTCTGCTTTGTTGGTTTGGGTCCACACCTCTGGCAAACATCACATGCCTTCCCCCATTCATCTGCATCTTTGAATGATGTAGGCCACCATAACCTAGCATCAAGGATCCTCTGACTCATAATATGTCCTGGAAGGTGCCCACCACTTGCTCCTTCATGTGCACATTGAAGGACTTCCCTCACTTCTTCTTCTTCCATGCACTTCCTGAGCCTGTTGTCCTTTCCCTGTCTATATAATTGTTCTTCAATGAAAGTATAAGGTCTACTCTTAGTTAGGAGTCTCTTTCTTTGCACAACACTTGCCTTCTCTGGATACACTCTAGTTTTTATGAAATTCTTGATATCATAATACCAACCTTGAGCTTGTACAACAAACAGATTAGCATATGGAAAATCATCATTGACTCCAATAGCTTGATCCATCATATTGATCTTGGATGGGTAATCTGCCATGACATTTTCTTTACCTGGTCTATGGACTATAGAAAAATCAAACTCCTGGAACAAAAGTAGCCACCTCCATATCCACCTAGTTGCTTGTGGTTTGTTCAATAAATACCTGAGTGGTTGATGATCAGTGATGATAACAAACTTCACACCTAGCAAATAATGACAAAATTTTTGTACTGCAAAAACCATTGCTAGAGCTTCCCTTTTTGTTGTGCTATAATTCTTTTCAGCTTTAGTCAAAATTTGATTAGCATGCTGAATAGGCCTGTCAAGTTTGAATTCTTCACTATGTTGAGCTAATACTGCACCCGCTGCATATGCACTGGCATCTACATGCACATGATAAATTTTTTACCAATCTGGGGTGATAAGAATTGGTGCAGCCACCAATTTGGACCTTAATGTCTGATAAGCATTCTCTTCTTCCTCTTCGCATTTAAAGGGCACTTCTTTACCTGTAAGTCTAGCCAGTGGCCTGGCTATCGCTGCATACATTTTTATAAACCTTCTGTGGTACCCTGTATGCCCTAAGAAACTCTGAATCTCTTTAGGGGATTTGGGTTTAGACAAATTTAGCATAGAAATAATTTTATCCGGATCTGGAGCCACACCTTTAGCCGACACCACATGTCCCAAGAGGGTTCCTTTTGTCACGAGGAAATGACATTTGTTTGGGTTGAGCTTTAGCTTAGTCTCCCTGCATCTCTTAAAAACATTCTGCACTTGTCGCAAGTGATGGTCCAAGCAATCTAAAGGGGTCTCTTTTAGAGATCCTGAAAATGAAGAAAAGTCATCCATGAAGATTTGTGTTTCCTGCAATAAGGGTCCAAAAATGAGGTTGACAGTTCTGTTAAAGGTGGTTGGAGAATTTTTGAGTCCAAATGGCATTTTTACATACACATAGGTTCCCCAAGGTGTGATAAAAGCAGTCTTTTCACGATCCTCTGGCTGTATGGATATTTGACTATAGCCACTAAAGCCATCCATAAAGCTATATAATGCATGTCCAACCACTTCTTCAATGACCTTCTCTGCAAATGGCATTGGGAATCCATTTGGAATGGTCACCTCGTTGAGTGCTCGAAACTCAACACAAATTCTGATTTTGTTGGTATTCTTCATTGGTACTATAACCATAGGTGAGAGCCACTCTGAGTGTTCCACAGGAATGATGATTCGTGCATCCTCCATCTTCTGTATTTCCACATAAACAACTTCAACATATTTTGGGTGAAGTCTATAACTCTTTCCTCTTATTGGTTTGGCTCCATCAACAAGAGGGATTTTGTGCTCTCCATAATTGGCATACACTCCTTCTAAGTCTATATAATGCCAAGCAAAAACATCTGCATAGTGGGTCAAGAAGGATTTTACCTTTTCAAGGAGTTCTGGTTGGCTCCACAACCAAGTAGCCACCAAAACTGGACGATTATTTTCCTGAGTGCCTAATTGTATTTCTTTGATAGGGTTTCTCTCTACCATGGTATCTTCATGCTCATCTCCAACCTTGCTTTCTTCCCACAACTTTTCATGCATTGTTGCATAAGCTGGAGTGTTCTAGATCTCAATATAGTCTTCCTTGTCCAATATCCATCCTGTAGGGATTTCTTGAATTGGTAAAGAACATTCTTCACTAGTATGTTTTACTTTTTCTTTAACTTTAGTAACTTCCTTCCCAGCTATTGTTGCATCCTCCTCCAAGTTGTATTTGAGGGGTGTCTTCCTCCCCCTTCTATCGTCTGTGATGGTTCTCCCAATCCATCAACCTGAAATTTATCCTCATTTTCATTCTTCCTCGAACTCTATTTGGGGTGGGTCCTCCGTTTCTGGTTCCTTGCAAATGCCAATTGATTGCATCATGCTAGTGTTCCCTTGATGACCGGGGCCCTCCTCTAAATGTATCTATGTCAGTTCTTGCCCTTTCTTTGTACCCACATAGTGTCTTTACCCCAATCATGGATGACAATTGCATGCCTCAGCCATGGTCTTCCAATTAAGAGGGGAAATCCTCCTTCAACCTAGGGCAGACTTAATACCACAAAATCCAGAATGAAGAGATTACCTTGTACTTCCGATGGAACTTTTGGGATCACTCCCAAGGGCCTTACTTTGCTTTGATCTGCCAAAGTAACAACGAAATTTGCAGGTCATGAAGGGTGGAGTCCAGTATTTTCCATTGTATGTTCAGGCATCAAGTTAATGCCACAACCACCATCCACAATAACTCCTTGAAACTCATGACCTTTGATAGATATTGTCAGTCGATGACTGTTATAATCTGTAAGGGGTGCTTCCCCTACAATTTTACCTTTATGCACAACAACAATCTTTGCCACCAAACTTGTAGTGGAAGCCTCATCAATTATCTGCAAGAGTTCTGACCTGAATTTCCCATCCATTTTTATTAAATAAAACATACTAACCTCCTTTTTCATGGACTTGAGTAGTTTTGAAGCCTCTGATTCCTTAAGAGCATGGGCTCCAATTGACTTATCAAACTCCTCATGAGCCTCACTGAATGCATTCCCAATGGCATCACTGGTACTGAGATCTCCTTTTGCCTTGTATCTGCACATGTGGTGGCCTTGTCTTCAGATGTCTCTTTGTCTTTGTTCAATCCATTAATTCTTGATTCTTGAACTATATCTACTTGAGCCTTTCCCTTGCTTCTTGTGTGCAATGTAAAAGATTCAATTTCTTCTAACTGCACCACCCTGGTAGATGGTGATGGCCCATTGACTTGACCTAACATTTCTTCTTTGTGCACAGAAATCATTTGAATGTGGGGCCCAGATGAAGAGGCTTGATTCTTAGGACAACAATTTGTATAGTGGTTTCTGGCCTCTTGGCAGTTTCTACAAGGAGGGGCATTTTCTGGTAGAGTGCACCTACTTTGATAGTGCCCACATTCTCCACATCTGAAACAAATGATTGGCCTCCTAGGCCCATTTGCAAAGTTATTTCTTTGTCTAGGGTTGTAATTGTTACCTTGATTGGGTGCAGCTGCCATCACATATGCTGGTGGTAAGGGTCCTCCTTGTGTCCAATATGTTGTTGCAGGTATTCCTCTTGATTGGCATTCTTGGGCCTCATGACCAACTTTCCTATATAATTGGCAAGTCACACTTAACAGAGGACATTCACTTACTATATGACCTTGCTTGCTGCACATGGTACACCAAAGTCCACTCTTGATGCTACCCCCTTTGAGTTCCTGCAACTCCTGTCACAATTGAGCCAATTCCTCTACTTGGGCCTCCTCCTCCTTTTGGAGCTTTAATGCCTCAATCTCCCTCCTCAACTGAGTAACAACATTATCCTCCTCTTTGTGGGGCTTATTCCTTTTTAATCCATCCAGCTCCTTCCATAGCTGGATTACTAGATCCTCCATTTTTGTAGAATATTGTAGTTGAGAAGAAGTTGCTCCATACTATAGCCTTATCTGCTCCAATCGTGTAGTTGTGTTGATGAATTCCTCTATGGAGGCTGTAGGCAACACTAACTCCTTGATTTTATATTGGGTGGTCACTGGAAGTGGCTTAGCTAACCATTTCTTAACAAAAAGGTCATGTGGAGGATTTGGCAACTTAGCCATTAGTGCCTTAGCCCTAGTTACAAACTCTGGAAATTTCTCACCTGGACCCAATCTCAAGTTTTATAATTCCTCTATGATGATCTCTACAGTATTTCCATGCTGGAATTGATTTTTGAATGCATCTTTCATTAAGTCCCAAGTTGTAAAATGGTTCTCAATAAATTGGCTGAACCAATTCTCCGGAATGACATTTCCAAACTCATCAGTCCTATCTGGTAGGTTCGTGATCACATACATGGTTCCTTCCTTATCAATGTATGAACCTTCTTCAAACTTGACTACTGAGTGTTCAAGTCCAAAGGGTTGATCTCGATTTTTGAGTTGGACCACAGATCGCCTTAGGCCGTCCTCATAGGTGCGAGCACCTAATCGGTTGGTCCGAATATATTCCAATTGTGTCTTATATGGACCTTCTGGTGTTTGTAAATAGGTAGTGCCTAAGTTACCTGTAGGTTTCCCCATGCTAAAAGACATTTCTGAGTCACTTGTGTCAGAGTTCAGTACATAAGGACAACCACTTAGTTGTTGTGCCCAAGACTTAGCTGTGTGGTTGACACTAGCCTCAGAAGATCTAATACTTTGTCTATCCTTGCCTAGGTGTCTACCAGATCTCTGGTTCATAAGCTTTGGTTAAGAGTCCAAAATTTCCCCTTGGTATGGTTCAAAATCCTTTGGAGTCCCCTTCGTTCCCTAGTCCCACCTGAGGGTCAACTTCAAATTTGTGTATTTGAAAATCAACGCATTATTGTTATAAAAAATAGTTGAGGCCATGTAGGATTCGAAACGAGCTTTCCAACGAGCTATAGAGCTCAAAAAATGGACTTTGGATGAAAAAGTTAGGTCAAATCAGGCTCTTAGGGATCAAAACAGGTAAACAGGACCTTTTGGAAAAAATCACGATTTTGTGTGAGAATCGCGATTTTGTGAAATCAAGAGAATCGCAATGCTGTAAAATCAAGAGAATCGCGATGCCAAAATTTGGTGTAGCTCAAGCGTAAGCACCACCTCCTTTACTTGTCAATCCGTGGAGACGTGAGGACTGGTATGAAGACCACGAGCAAGTGAAGGCACAAGTGCGTGAGTGAAATCACACAAACATGCACACACATACACACACACACATGCACAAGGTAAGATCAAAGAGAGGAATAATGGAAAGCTTCGATTGCAAAAGAGTTCTCTTACAAAGCTCTATTCTCTAACAAGCTAACCTCAAAAATGAGCTCTCTAGCTCTTTTTATAGTTTTTGGACTAGTTTTGGCCCTATCCAGACCTAATGTCTGGCCTAGTTAAAAATTAGGTTCTAGGGCTTATTTGAGGGCTCAAACGAAGTCTAAAATTATGAAAATCGGTAGGATGATACTTCTAATACTCCCAAGCTTGAGGACTCCTCGGCTTGAACAAAATGGAGTTACAAAAATAGAAAATGGTATTTACAATGGTTTTTAGTGATGAAAATCACTATTTTTATAGGGATTTCTTCTAAAAATTTGACATACACTTCTTGGATCTCCCTAGTTGCTCCTTCTTCTTGTGTGTCCACCTCTTTGATGTGCTCCTGTGATTTGTCCTTGACCTTCAGCTTCAACAACATCTCTTTGTGTAGAGACAATGATCCACATTGCTTCAATAATAGCCTTTACACTTCATAAAAGCATCAAATGTTTGGTACCATTGTCTAGGGGACTCTTTAATTCCATATAAGCTTCAACTTACAAAGTAGAATCTCTTTGCTAAGAATCACATAACCCTATAGTTGTTCCATATATATCTCATCTGTAAGATCTCCATGCAAGAAAGCAACTCTCATATCCATTTGGACTAGCTCTAAGTCCTCCATTGCAACAAATCCAAGAAACATTTGCAAGGTAGTCATCTTGACCAGTAGAGAGAATATTTCCTTGAAATCAACACCATGTTGTTGCTTAAAACCCTTTGCAGCAAGTCGTGCTTTATATTTTGGAGAAGCACTTTCTAATGTGAATTTCATCTTATATAGCCATTTACATGGTAAAGCTTTCTGCCATTCAGCAAAGGTACTAAATCCCAAGTACCATTCTTGTGAATAGAATTCAACTCACTCTTCATGAGACACTCCCTTGACTAACCAAAAGGATTATGTGAGAATATATGTGCTCACACCAACAAGCGCATTGAGGAGTAAATCAACCACGTATAGTTAACAAAAAACTAGAAAAATTTTTCCAGAGTCTCCTGTGCAAAATGAGGATATGGCCAATGTGAAAAGCTCATAAAAGTACAAGTACTGACATGTAATCTAGCATAGTAAATCACTCACTCCACTACATATAATAAGTTAATCGAAAGAAGCCAATTAAGCTTATTGAGCACCTATGAACAACTATAAGACATCTCCTATGGCAAGGCTGGGTAAGTCTTCCACTTGCATCACTGAAGAGACCCCAACATTTGGGTGCCTTCCATTTACCACAATTCTCTTTATCAACATCAAAAGCTTTATAAAAATATGTAACCGTTATATCAATGACTGCATGGACGTACATAAGCAGTATCCGTAGAAGTGTACACAGTGTGTATGTGCTCAATATATGCAGTAAAATGTGTTAAAAGTGTAGAATACCATCAAGTCTGCCTTTTAATCCCTTGTCGGGTTCTTGGGGATGGTAGGGGTCTGATAATTCAGAGGCCCTGTATCTTATTTTCCCAATTAACTTATCGAACAAGCAGTATGTTATTATCCAGTATAATGTCTTCTACACAGTATTACTGTTCATATTCCGGTTAGGTTTTTCACAGTATGTAACGCAGAGAGTAATAATCATCGTCACCCAGACTTATTATCGCCAACGAACATTATTGTGTTAATCAGGAATTAATATAATTCACCAAAGTAAAGTAACAGTACTCAAAGTTACTGGAATTTGCACTTCGACGTCTACGCAGGGTCGTAAATCGCCCAGACAAACAGTCTGGCGATCCCGTCTCCTCTCTACCGGAGAGCCACCGTAATGTCTCTTCATTGATTGATAAAAAGGGAAAAGGGTACAACACTTCGCTATGACCTTTCGGTACGTGCGGTATAGGATAAATATAATATTACATGATGCCAATCCGGCGACCTTACACTGGCATGCACGGTGGACTTGAACCCGCAACGCAAACAAAATTAAGGCTCATCTACGATGCCTTGTATATACATAGTTCTTGGTAATTTGAAGGTTCGAGAGATTTTCTGTTTTAAGGAATCCAACATCAACTTCAGTGTCTCCGGCTCTACCAGTTGTGTGTCAGTTCGAACGGAACTTGCCGCAATGACCTCGCTTATCAACGTATCAGTCTACGACTGCAGAAAGGCCTCTTGCAAATAAAAGTCATTGGCAAGGGATGCATCTCGGCTCAATCTCATATCATTAATTTGATTATCAATTCTTGATAGGCGCTATGCTTGAAAACCTAACTGCTTTTCTCTTCGTTCCAGCTCCTGAGCTTGAAATTGAATGGTTTGATAATAAGCATATCTTTCTCTCTTAATCGTTGCTATCTCCTTCTGAAGTTGAATGGTTAAACTCGTCTGGCTTTTGAGAGCAGAATTCACCTGAAACAGGTCAGTAGTTGCGGTCTGAAGTTCTGCATTAGTCTGTTTAGCTAAACTAGCCATCTCCTGTCCTTTCTGCACGACTTCATCAAGCTGGATTCGAGTTTCTTCCAACAAATTTCCAATTGCCACTCGAGCGTCTTCTTTATCCTGTACCAGCTAATATAACTGCTTAATCTCTTCATCACGAGCAATTAACAAAACATCCTTGGCTTGTAACTCTGCCAATGCTGCATCGCGTTGAGCAATTAATGTATCTTGTTCTGCAAGCCTAGCTTGAAGATGCTGAAGTTGTATCTGCAAAGCATGGTTTTCTGCTTTAACGGCATCTGCTTCTTCCTGTAGTGGGGCAATATCAGCCTCCAAAACATCAACTTTGTGCTGCAACTCCTGTCTAATATTATCAGTGGCCATCTTCAGTTGCATTGGTGACTGCTGTGAGAATTGGATCAATAGGCGACCCATAGATTCGAGTTCATGAAACATCAGGGTTGGAGCAGGAAGGGTAGGAAGGGATTGGGATGTAGAAGCGGAGAACAGATGAGGGGAAGAGGGTGGAGAATAGGCGGGAGAAGAAGATGGAGAAGGGAGTACGTCCGGAACAATAGGTTGGACTGGAACAATTGGCTCAACAATGTTCATGATGGAAGGAAGTGGGGTAAGAAGATTAGGTACCAAGACTATTCCGGTGGTCTGCTACTTTGTTGCTTCAGTTCTGGCAATCACAGCGTCAACCAGAGCAATCACTTAATGAGAATCTCTGCAATAATGGCTTGCACATCATCTTGAGTCTACTGATGAGAATCCTCTCGAGAAGAAACTTCTTCAGAGTCGGCGGTGGAAGCACTTTGTTCCTGCTGCTGGATTGGAGAAGAATGGGCGGAAGAATCCACATGGATGGAAGTGGCGGTGTCGTGGAAGACCTCTTCTTCATGTCTGGCGTTGGATCCTTGCACCTAGCTCTCAGATGGACTTATACGACTGCGTTTCCAGCGAAGAAGTTGAAAAAGATCTGCATCATCATCTTCCTAATCTTCGAGCATCCGAGTAGACTCTTCATGCAACAGGAATGGAGCATTTGACGGGGGTTGCGCGGATTGAATGACTGGAAAGAGGAAAGTGAGGATATGGGGAAGACGTGATCGTGGAAGATCACCCTTATTAACTTGTTTAATAACCGTAACACATTCACAGTGAATGCGCCGGAAATATAAAGATGCAAAATTGACAGGCTCGCGAGAAGCCATGTCTATCATTGAGTAAAAGGGACGCGAGATCCCGTAGGTACGTTTTTGCAAATTCAATATAGCAACTAAAAATTGCAATATGGTACGCTCCGGATCAGGTCGACATAGAATGGCGTACTCATTAGATGAGTGCCGTGGGAATAACGCGGTCATGGTGGCTACAGGAAGGAGTGGACCATTCTCCAATCCATCCCGAGGAAGGCGGAAGGCATCGGCGAACGAAGCCAAAGTGATCACGTCTCGTGACGGTAAACAAAGAATAGGCCAACTCTGCTCCGTAGCAGGTGTGGCAGCGATGGCAGAAATAATCTGTGCAAAAAATGGGTGACACTCCACTGAATGCCAAGGCAATTCAACAAAATTCAAAAGGCCACGAGTACGCAAATACTCACTCACTTCAGGGGTGAGTCCTTCACAAAAGGTAGCAACATTAGCTAGTGCTTCCATGACGCACACGCGAAAGCACAAGAACATAGAGAACACAGAAAACAAAGAACGCAAAAACACACAGACACAATAGCGATTATCCGTAAAAGGAACAAGATTAAGTAGACACACAGGCAACAGGAGGCGATTGAAAATCCTAATCATCGTGCGGTATTGAAATGATAACCTTCATAATTACGGCGTACATGCATGAGAAGAAACAGTAACACATGGCGGCGATTAATCATAGTTAGATATCAAAATGAGGAGACTTACGGTCTATATTCAGCCGGAACAAAGAAATAAAAAGAAAATAAGTGACACGCGGAAAACCGAAGAACATGTCAGCGGTGATCAGTCGGTTGGTGATATGGGCGTAGCTTTGAACCATTAATTACTTTGGGAAGAGGGACTCCGGTCAAGGTAGTCAACCGAAAAGTAGCTGGTCCCACTTGCTCATTAATCCGGTAAGGACCGAACCGCCGTAATTTAAATTTTCCAGCAGAATGATTTTCTTTAGCATTATAAAATAACACAAGCTGGCCCACCGTAAACATAGGAGTTTTGAGGAAACGATCATGGGTACGGGCTTGCCGCAACTGAACTTCTTGAAGAACCTGCAAACTTTCCCAGCGATGTTCATCCAAGGCTCGGAGTGCTTCCAACTGAAATGGCAAAGAGTCTTCGCGCAACAATTTTTGAGTTAGGGCCACGCGTAGGCTTGGCACCATCGGCGCGATTGCTTCCAACCCATAAGCAAGCTTGAATGGGGTCATTTCGGTTGCCACTTTGTATGTAGTCCGGTATGCCCATAAAACCACGGGTAGTAACTGGTCCCATCGTTCTGGAGATTCTAAGATCAACTTGCGGAGCATATTCAACAGTATCTTGTTGGTGCTTTCAGCCAAACCATTAGCACGCGGATAGTATGGTGAACTGAATTTATGCAGAATTTGAAAAGTGTGAGTTAGTACTCGCATTAAATTGTTGGCAAAATGTGTTCCTTGGTCGGTCACAAGTTCCAGAGGTAATCCATAACACTGGAATACGTCCTTCATCAGTCATTTTGCCACCGAAATAGCTATGGCAGACCGTAAAGCCCAAGCTTCCGCCCACCTGGTGGCATAATCCGTACAAGTCAATATATATCGATTGTTGCTAAGGGTTGCTGGTGGGGATATTGGTCCAATAAAATCGAGCCCCCACTTCTGAAAGGGTTCCAAAGGTAAGACAGGTTGAAGGGGAAAGAGGTTCCGATGTAATGGCTGTCCGGACTGTTGACAGGTATCGCACTGCTGCACAAACTGAGTCACATCTTTGTACATTGTAGGCCACCAGAGCCCACTTTGCAAAATTTTACGGTGAGTAAGATCAGCTGCGAAATGTCCACCCGAGGGTAATGAATGAGCCATAGCAATAACCGATTCGGATTCATGTGGTGGGATACAACGAAGTAAAACACTAGTATGATCCATGTAGTACAGTTGACCTACAATCAACCGAAATCTACGACTGTAAACTGCAAACTTCTGCCGCAAAGCAAGGGGAGTATGAGGAGGAAGACACCCGTCAGTTAGAAAAGTGTGTAATGTATCGTAGTATGTAGGAGGGACAAGAGGTTCTATAGATTCTTCAACAATTGGCTCAGTAGCGTAAATTGCCAGTGTAGTGTCATCAACTCCCACCGGAGCTTCACTGGAATCTAAACGAGATAAAAAATCCGCCAAGGCATGTGCTATGCCGGGTTGATGAATAACTTCATAGTCGAACTCCTGTAGTAATAAAACCCATCGAGCCAAGCGACCACTTAAATGTTGCTGCCGGACCAAATACACAAGTGCGGCGTGATCCACGTGGAAGGTGAATTTTCGGCCCAACAAATAATGCCGGAATTTCTTGACAGAGTACACCAACCCGAGACATTCTCTTTCGATCATTGAATAATTTCTTTCAGTAGGGGCTAATTGGCGACTTGCATAATATACAGGCCGAAACCATTTGTCAGTTTGTTGCATTAAAACGCTTCCAATGGCTATGTCCGATGTATCTACAAAGACATGGAATGGGCGTTCCCAATCAGGGGGTTGCAAAATTGGGGCCTTCATCAATAATCCTTTTAAACAATCAAACGCAGTTTGGCATTCTGAAGTCCATTCGTACTGCCATGGAGTACTAGTCATGAGCCGATTAAGTGGTGTTGCTAAATGAGCTAACCACCGTAAATGTCGGCCATGCCACCGGATTTGACCTAGGAAACGCATAACTTCTTTCTGTATTGTAGGGATTGGAGCCTCCAACACGGCTGCAACTTTATCCGGATCAACTTGTATCCCTTGTGCCGAGATAATATGTCCGAGTAGTTTGCCACATGAGACCGCAAAAATAGACTTTGTCGGATTCAAGCATAATCGGTATTTGTGACATTTTTCAAAGCAGCACCGTAAATGATACATGTGCACCGCAATCTTTCCAAATAAGGAAAAGTCATCCAAATATACTTGCATAAAAGTAGTCAGGTAGGGTGAAAAGACTTTTTGCATACATCGTTGAAACGTACTTAGAGCATTCCTTAACCCAAACCACATTACCGTACAAGCATAAACACCCCAGTTTGTGATAAAGGTTGTTTTAGGTATGTCCTGTTCTTCCATCCTCACCTAGTTATAACCACTGTAACCATCGAAAAATGAATACATCTCGTGCCCTGCCACCCGGTCGAGCATTGTGTCCAGAAAGGGGAGAGGAAATGGATCCGGTATAGTAGCAGCATTCAATTTTCGGTAATCAACACAGATGCGCAACTGTTTATTTTTCTTTGGAACGATCACGATTGGAGATATCCATTCAGCATGCTCGATTGGTACGATGAATCCCACCTTCAGTAATCGATCAAGTTTTGCTTTGACCTGTGCTGCATAATTGGGGTTCATTCGGTAACTGGACTGTTTGATTGGCCTTGCCTCCGGTTTAAGCACTACCCGATGTTGATAGATCCGCGGATCAAGACCTTTCATATCGCAATAGTCCCAAGCAAAAACATCGGAGAACTCACACAGGAGTCTTATCAAATCCTCTTGAAATGTCTCTGACAATCCTGCCTTAATCTTAACTGGTCGCGGATTAACCTCATCACCCAAATTATATGTTACTAACTGATCTTCCGGGACATAAAATTGTCGAGGTTTCACCAAATCGTCAACTGACGGTAAAAGTTGATGTAGGGTGGCTCCATCCATAGCAACACTATCATCTGCGGCTACATCTCCGGTCACTGGGACAACCGTACACGCTGCCAGACTCCACTTGTCCGCTACTAATTGGAGATCGATAGTACCTAAGGAGATCATATCTTTATTGTTCTTCAGAAACGCCTCTTCCTCATCATCAGATAAGCCTTCCAACATGTGGACTGGCTCTGCTACATATGGTCTTGCATGAAGCTCACAAGGCTGGATGGCATCCATTTTAACTACATATTTCCGTTGATTATCTTTGAAATTCAACTCCTGCGCTGACCAATCCTGGACAACTTTGGCTTGTTTCAACCATGGCCGACCAAAAAGTAGATTGTAGTTGAGGCTGGAGTCTGGTAGTTCTAAGACTACAAAAGTCATTTTGAACGTGGTACCCTGCAAGGTAATCGGAATATTCCGTACTAGTCCCATCGGATGGACTCGGGATTGATCTGCCATTCGTACAAAAAATTGTACGAGCTCGATTTGGGTCCAACCCAATTGCTTGCAGAGAGCTGGAGTTGCAATATTCACACCCGAACCTCCATCAATTAACACTTGAGTAATCTTGTGATTTTTATGCCAGACAGTGATCAATGGAACTGAATGATCCACCGTAGAATCAGCTTCCGGTTGTATTATGGCAGTCGCCGGAGTACAGGAAGATCTGGGACTAACCTGTTGTTGAAATTGCTGCCTGACTCCTAGCACCAAGGCGAGCAACTGTCCCAACGGGAGTGTAATTGAAGCCTTGGCTAGAATATCCCATACCTGATCTGTTTGGATCGTACTTCTCACCGATGTTGATGATGATTCTACTGTTGCTGGGGCAGTAGTTTGTTCATTCACTCTTGCCTTAGGCACGGGAACCTGTGTTACCGGAATTGGATCAGGAAATACAGTTGGCTCTTTAGCTGTCCATTGACTAGCCTTTGTGTACATTCGCTGCTGCTCACGGATACCAGGCTCGAACACCTCAGCGGTGGGTTGTAACTGCTTACCCGATCGAGTCTGAACCGTTGCTGCTTGTGATTCAACTGGTGAAATATAGACCATGTTGTTCATTGGATTCTATCGCTGCTTCTTCCTTTTGTCGTACTTTGTTGCATCCTTGCAAAACCTACGGATGTGGCCAATCTCGCCGCAAAAATGACATCAAGGTGGTGGGAGAGAAGTACCTTCCGCTGATGTACCCGCCTGCCATTGATTTGAATTGAAATTGGTGTTCCGCTGACTCCGGTAATTCCTATATCCTTGCGACTGGTTGGATCGCATCTGTGGTGGCACATAATGGGCTGTTGGCTAACCTGGTTCTTGGATAAAAGCGTTTATAGTTGCTCGCCCCTGCACCTTGGCATTATACGCATAATTTTCCATTGAGTGTCCGGTTGTATTGCAGATGGCACAATACATCTGGTTAAGGGCACATGTAGCACTGGTGTGCCCTGGATTTTTGCACTTGATACAATACATCTGTTTAGCCGGATCATCTATTACGTTCTTACTGGCTTTCAGCCACTCCAAGTCTTCGGTGAATCCTCCAACTTTATGCTCTAGTTGCAGGGCCATCACAATAACAGCATCCAGTGTCATAGCACCCACACAGCGGATGATCATGATTTGTCTTAACTGTGGGGTCAGCCCGTTAATGAACCACTGGGTTATAACATCATCCGGTAGATTAGCATGTGCCGGAGGTAGTTGTCGTAAGTGGGTTCTAAACAATGTTGCATATTCCTAAACAGTCTGGTGCGGCTTCCGCCGAGTGTTTTGCAAATAGTCGAAGATTTCGGCAGGATTCTTCTTCAACCGGAACCCCTGTACGAACGCATCTCTCACTGCATCATAGTTAACAAAATGATTAATATCATACTCAGTCAACCATCTAGCCGCTTCATTAACTAAGGTGGATCGGGTGGATGGTTCAGCACTCCATAGCTTATCTCAAAGGTGTGCACATGTGCATCAGGGTCGTCACCGGGAAATCCACCGAACTTTGTGTAAGTCACCCATGTTGGAACCGGCCAAAGTGGAATGATTGGATGTGGCTGTTGTTGTTGTTGTTGTTGTTGTTGACCACTCATGGTGCTAATATTGGTACTACTGCTGTTTCCTGAGTTCTGAGGGGGTGTGCCTTGTCCTTCAGAATCTGTATTATCAGACTGCTCACCTTTCGGCTCGAAAATAGTGTTGAATCTCTTACGTATCTCCAAATCAAATAGTCTGTCCTCAGCTTCAGTATCAAGAGTAGGCAAAATTGCCCCGAACAGTGGTGAGCGTAACAAGGATCCACCAGGTAGTACTGCAGTATCACCGAAAAACTTCAGACTCCCACTAAGTGGCACCGAACTTCCACCGAAACTTGTCGAACTTTCACCGCACCAAGTTGTCTTTTAATTGGAAACAGTCTCACTTGGTACCACCACATTATCACCGGAAATGTTCGAATTCTGACCAGATGGTGTCGAACCAACTTCGCACTGTGTCTCTGTACACTCAGGAGTTACTGTACCCTTTTCAGAATGCACCGGAATCACACCGGAATCTATTGGAAATTCCTCATGTGTCACCGAACTAGTACCAGAATCACTACTAACTGGCTTCAATCCTTCGACAAATGGGCTTAAATGGCCTGCTTCTACCGCTTCCGGGTGTCCCTAATAGATTTGGAACTGCCCAGGGGTGCTGGTCTCTTCTATACTTCGGATAAGACTCTCCGGACCGAGTAACCGGCATATATCACCTCTGTACGCTTGCCTTACGTGCTGCTCTACCTTTACTGATTTCTTAATCAATTGCTATCTTCCCACAGATGGCGCCAGTGTTAAAAGTGCAGACTACTGTCAAGTCTGCCTTTTAATCTCTTGTCGAGTTCTTGGGGATGGTAGGGGTCTGATAATTCAGAGGCCCTGTATCTTATTTTCCCAATTAACTTATCAAACGAGTAGTACATTATTATCTAGTATAATGTCTTCTACACAATATTACTGTTCATATTCCGGTTAGGTTTTTCAGAGTATGTAACGCAGAGAGTAATAATTATCGTCGCCTAGACTTATTATCACCAACAAACATTACTGTGTTAATTAGGAATTAATATAATTCAACAAAGTAAAGTAACAGTACTCAGATTTTCTGGAATCTGCACTTCGACGTCTCCGCAGGGTCGTAAATCGCCCAGACAAACAGTTTGGCGATCCTGTCTCCTCTCTTTCGGAGAGCCATCGTAATGTCTCTTCATTGATTGATAAAAAGGGAAAAGGGTACAACACTTTGCTACGACCTTCCAGTACATGCGGTATAGGATAAATATAATATTGCATGATGTCAATCCCACGGCCTTACAAATGGCACTAAAAAGGTTGAATTCATAGCCCAAACACTAGCCAATAACACTTGCAAGTGTCTGTCAACTCTGTTCTTTAAGCTCAGAAACTTGCATAAATTTGCAGTGGTTGATCCTAGGACAACTAAAAACCTTTCAAGAAACTTGTAGATTTACTAGTGTGGCTAGAAACATAGCTTCAAAGATGAGCATTCATTGTTGGAGAAGTAAAAAGAGAACTCTTTTTGATGTTCTTGAGCAAAGTTCTCCCATATGGCTCTAAGAATCACTCTAAAAATGCTTCAAAATAGGCTTTGAAAGCAAAGAATGAGGCTTTGAGGACCCAAAACATGTTTAAGTTTATGTGAATTGTAGTCTTTCCCCTTCTCCAAACACCACAAGATCTTAAAATGACTTCCATGACTTGGATGACAAGGTATGCCAAGGTCTATTCCTTGATGGCCACCTTATTCATAAGTATTTCGATGTCGATTCACCACGATGGACTCTCCTTCTCACGATGATACCCTTGCAGTAGAAAATTGAGCTCGGGATGGTGCACATAATACTCCACACAAGCCTGAAGAATACACAAAAAAAAGATAGCACATAGATAGATTTCTTAGTGTTATAAATGCGATTAAACTTACAATCTTTGGTTGACCAAGCCACTATATGTTTTATTAAAGAACATGTACAAAAGCGTTGGGTAGGCATTTGGCCTTCCACATGGACACTAATGGTAACAACAACATATCATTTTTTCTCGTATCTATCACATCCAAGGAAGGGATTAGGATTCATTAGATATTCCTAACACCATGAGATATTACGAAATTGAGATTGAAAAGTTTGAGAAGAGCAACTACCAACTTTGGAAGTTTAGAATCTCAAACCTCCTGAGAAAGGGTCCATGGGGGTTGGTAAATTGAGGTTAATTCATACATAGATACACACACCCACTAAAACTGAGAGGAGATCCACTAGAGAGTGGGAGGAACGAGATAAAAGAGTGATCTCCATCTATCTCAACATATGGGAAACTCCATGATGTGCCATATCCAAGACCTAGATACAATTAAGAAGGTATGGGAGTACCTAAAGAGATTGTAATCTACTTCTACAAATTCTAAGAAGATCCATCTTAGAAATTGTGTGTGAACACACTAGGATTGCCAAGGCACTTTTTTCCCTCTTTAGGTAGTGATATATTTAGGTAGTGATGTGTGAGAATAGACTAGGATTGCCAAGGCACTTTTTTCCCTCTTTAGGAGGTTTTTTCTCCCCGGCTTGTATATACACCTATTGCCCTAATGTGTTACTTATCTTTGTACATTCTAGCGGTAATAAATTCAGTATTGTGTGTTGTCTCCAAGATTCTTCTTCTTCCTTGTGCTGTTCACATGCTTTCGTAGACCTCAAACTCCAACAATTGGTATTAGATCAGGTCACCACTTCATCTTGGGCATCATTGAAACCCCTCAGATCAGAGTCTCAAAATTGCACGAAATTTGGTGAGCATACTCAAGGTGATCAGGAGATCAAAACGGATTCACTCTATGGTGTTGAAATCGCGATCTGAGCTTGTTTTGGCCTTTGAATGCACTATCATAGTGCATGAGTAGGCTATTTTGTCTTTTTGTGCCAAAGATATATACAAGTTCTAGTTTGCCAGTATAAGCGTCTCGAAGTTTGCTACAAGTTTAGCAAAACTCAATGGGATAAATCTGCTCGACTTTTTGAGATACGATCAATTTTTTGCATCAGGGTATTTTAGTCAGTGGCCATGGCTGAAAGTAGTGATGTATTTTGTATATTCCCTATTGAGGATAAGTTGGATGATACCAATTACCCATTATGGGCTTATATGATGCATCAGGTATTGGTCGCAAAAGGACTATGGAATATTTTGTAGGGTGTTGAAAAACGTCCTATTAGACCTGCAAATATAGGTATTGAAGCTGATGTAGATGGCATCGAAGATGGTGATATTCTGCAAATTCATGTTCATGCTACAGTTTTTGATGCACCTATTGTAGAGCAAATTCATTGGGATGGCATAGATGCTCAGACACATGCATTGAAAGCCTTGTCTATGAAACGTGCCATTATTCCTGACATTCACTCTTGTAGAATAGCTAAGATTGTTGGATGCTTTATTTGTGCTAGGGTTCAAGAAGAATATATTATCAGTTTCAACTTTAGCCAAGATTGGCTTGGTTGTGAAATTTGTTGATGACACATGTACAATTCATGATCTGTCGAATGGCGATGTGATTATTGCTTCTAGAATTTTATGTCATGGGTTGTATAAGCTCATAGATTATAAAAAATATGTGAATGATTTGGCATGTGCATTACCTAATTCTCAAGCTATGTCAGATGACAAGCTTTGGCATGCATGCTTTGGTCATCTGAATTTCGCTAGTTTGCTATGCATACAAAACTATGAAATGGTGCCCTCTCTACCCAAACTTGAGCCACCTGGTAAACATGTATGTGAAGGCTGTATTTTGGGCAAAATGCAACATTCTTGATTCCCAAAAGATGGTTTAGTTCAAGCTACTCAGAAATTGTAGCTTGTTCATAGTGATGTTTGTGGTCCTATGTACACACCCTCTTTTGGGAACTATCCATACTTCATGACTTTCATCAATGATTTTTCCAAGTATGCATGGGTATATCCATTGAAAGAAAAGTCTGAAGTGTTTATGTGCTTCAAATAGTTTCTGGTTTTGGCTGAAAATCTCTCGACATGTAAAATGGGCACCCTTCGTTTTGATCGAGGCGGGAATATATGTCTTCTGATTTTAATGCATTTCTGGCTGAACATCGGATAAAACCTCAGTGTATAGTGCCGTATACACCTCAACAGAATGGAGTTGCTGAAAGGAAGAACACGTCACTCATGGTGATGGTGAGGTGTATGGTCAAGAGCTAAGGTGTATACTAAAGCATTGCACTCTATCACTCCATATGAGGCTTGGCATGGTCCCAAGCTATCTGTTGCTCACCTGCGTGTTTTTGGTTGTCAAGCATATGCATTAGTGCCTAAACAAGAACACAAGAAATTGGATGATAAAGCAATGAAATGTATGTTTGTTGGGTACAGTTCTGAAAGCAAAGGCTATGATCTCTATGCATTATGCATACAATAAACAAGAATAAGTGTTCACCATCTAGTTGATCATCTGTAAAATAATGACCTCTCACTTTGACAACACACTCTAAAGGAAACACATCCACTTGAGGCATCTCTTCTATATCTTCAGAATCCATTTGCACTCAAACCATCAAGTCTTCATTAACATGAGAGAGTATGAAAGCTTTTTGGAATTTCATAATGCTCATGCATTAATTTTACTTTCTTGAAGTGATTTTCCTCTTGCATTAATTTGATCATCATCTTGTTATCGATAATAATTGAATACCATTTTTTTATTTTTGATTTTTTAATGAGAAAGAAAACAAATGGATTGGTAATATCCAAAGCAAAAAATTAGTCATGGTTAGTAAAAGTCCTAAATTGCTAGAGTGAAATTGAAGATCTATTCCTCTTTTTAAGGAAATGTGCACTACTAAATAGTCATAGAGAAGCCATGTGTCGAATGCAAGGCCTTGTAGTGTGGCCCTATTGTGCATACTTAGATGCATTCACCTCAACATGTATGCAAGAATGACACTACTCCTCAAGCTCTTGTCCTTGAGTTTCCACATTTGATATGTCCTATATCTTGATGTTGATATTCATGTGGTTAAGCTTGTTTGCTTTGGTGCTACTTCCTTTACCCTGCTTCATTTGCTTCTTTGGTTGTGATAGATTTTTATTGTGGTGAGTCATCTAATATGTGGATAACTTCATTTGATGCATGTAGAGTCTTTTTTGGAATCCAAGCTTGTTGATTATGTCTTTGGTACCCAAACTTGAATAGTCCTTGAGTTGATTGGCCTTGCTTTTTCTACTCTGATAAACTTCTTCCATCTGGGGTTCTATGCTTTCTGATTGCACATGGTTTTGAGAATAGTCCAACTAAGAGCACCTTATATGTTAAGCTTGCAAATGATCTGCTTCTGATCATTGTTGTGTATGTTGATGACATGCTACTCACTAGTCCTCATGAGAAGCATATTGCTGATTTTAAGGCTGATTTGCATGCCTCATTTGAGATGTAAAATTTGGGGCATTTGCATCATTATTTGGGCATTCAATTTATGTAAGTTGATGGCAGGTTAGCTTTATGTCAAACAAAATATATTGACACATTATTGCAGCATTTTGGCCTTGAAGACTATAAACACATTGCCACTCCTATGGAGACACGTTTATGGTTGAGTCTTCATGATGCTAGAGATGCATTTGATGTTGTTCTCTATCGATTGGTAGTTGGATGCTTGATTTACTTATGCATTACTCAACCAAATATTCAAATTGCTATCTCATAGATGAGCAAGCTTATGCATTGCCCACATGTCAAGCATTGATGGACAGTTAAGCACATCTTTCGCCACTTGAGTGCTACCCGGCTACTTGTATTGTTTTATCCCAAGGGGAGATCACTAGTGCCAGATCTACATGGTTTTTCTAACTCTAACTAGGCTAGTTGTTATGATGCTCGTGTGTCCATTGGTGGCTTTTTCTTCATGCTTGGTAGCTCATGTATATCTTGGTTGAGCAAGAAGAAGCCTATTGTGGCCACTTTTAGTTGTGAGGCTGAGTATAGGGCAGCTTTTGACAGCGATTGTTGAGTGTGTGTGGCTTAGATTCCTTATGGTTGATTTGGGTATCGGTTAGTGTTCTGCCACCACCATCTTCACCGACAATCAGAGTGCATTGGCAATTGTGAGGAACCCTCTGTTCTTGCACTAATCACATTGAGCTACACTATCATTATGTCAGGGAGAGGTTCTCTTCTGGAGAGATCAGTTTTGCATATGTGCCCACACAGGAGAACATTGCAGAACTTTTCACAAAGGTTGTGCCTCTTTCTTATACATGAGTGCCAGCTCCTTGTTTCACCGCATCACTCCCAGGGGAGCTTTGTTGATATATTTAGGTAGTGATGTGTGGGAACACACAAGGACCATGGGGGCACTTTTTACCCTCTTTTGTATTTTCTCCCCTGGTTTGTATGTATGCCTATTACCCTAATGGGCTACTTATCTTTGTACATTCTTTTGGTAATACATTCAGTATTGTGTGTTGTGCTCCAAGCTTCTTCTTCTTCCTTTTGTTGCTCACATGTTTTAGTCGACCTCAAACTCCAACATACTTGCCTTCTCATTTTAATGCATTTCTGGTTGAGCATGGAATAAAAAAGCAATGTACAACACCATATAGACCTCAACAAAATGGAGTTGCAGAAAGAAAGCACAGGTCTCTGTTGGAGATGGTGAGGTGTTTAGTCAAAAGTTAGGCTTTACCACATAGCTTTTGGCTTGAGGTTGTCATGTGTGCAACATGTGTACTTAATAGCTATCCCACCAAAACACCGCAATCTATCACTCCATATGAGGTTTGGCATGGTCACAAGCTATAAGGAATTGAACTCACAACCTCTTGGTTAGTAATGTGATGGGCTAACCACTTGCCTCACAAGCCATGGTTGAGGATTACTTCCTAATCCTCTCTCTTAGGGTGTAGTTCAACCATCTCCTATCTATCAAGGGTGTGGTTCAAGGATCTCCTACCTATCACTTCATTACATTCTTCCCCCCTTAGTCAATCATCGTCCTCAATGATCTGCTCTTGTATCCCTCTAGCCTCAGTGATCAGCCCCTTGAACTCCCTAGGTACCCTTGAATTGATGTCCTCAACCTCACACAGTTTCTTGAACCTTGTTTGCAACCTTGGTCTCTTGAACCCTTGCTCTCAACCTTGGTGTCTTGAAACTTCTTGTTCGCAACCTTGGTGTCTTGGGCCCTTGTTCTCAACCTCAATCTTGAACCTTGTTCTCAACCATGTTTGGTATCTTGAACCCTCAAACAAGTGCCACCCATGGTTTCCCAAGGTCTTTACACTTTCTATCTATCTCATTATATTTGGAAAGTTCATCTCAAGAGATTTCTAGCAGTATCTTACATGCCTCAATCTAACCTACGGATTGAGAGATACACCTCAATCTTTGTTAGGCTAACTTGTGAAAGCGATGTGAGCTATTTTGTAGACTTTCATATAGAGGATGCCCAAGCGCCTCTTTTAGAGGTCATTAGGTCAATTTGCATTTCCCAAGCCTACTTCCTAGGCTCTAATACCAATGTAAGGAATCGAACTCACAACCTCTTGGTTAGGAATGTGATGGGCTAACCACTTGCCCCAAAAGTCAAGGTTGAGGATTACTTCCTAATCCTCTCTCTTAGCGTGTCGTTTAACCATCTCTTATCTGTCAAGGGTGTGGTTCAACCATATCCTACCTATCACTTTATTACACAAGCCATCTGATGCTCATCTTCATATCTTTGGTTGTCTGGCATATGCATTAGTCCCTCAACAACAATGCAGGAAATTGGATGAAAAGTAGTGAAATGTATTTTCCTTGGTATAAATCTAGAAGCAAAGTCTATCATCTATATCATCCATAGATAAATGCATTTTGGTTAGCCATGATGTTGTCTTTGTGGAAGATGCAATTCTGCCATTACTTTCATGTATGGAGGAGACATCATTTACCTCCAAAGATGTGTATGACATTTTGCTACCTCTTTTTATAGATGGACAGTCAAGTGCTAGTTGAAATGAGGCAATTTCTTAGCCTTTACAAGTTTCACATGATTATGTAAATCATTCAATTTCTGATGCAGACTTACATGATGTACTTGTTGATAAGAGGGATGATATGTAGGAAGTAAAAACTACGCCAAAATGGTTAGTGCAAACTTTAAAAGATAGCAAATGAGATGCATCGCTATCATATCGTACTCATTTAGTCTCTCATAGTGATTTTTTTTTAGTAAATTGCTATGCAATGGCTGCCTCTAGTCTTTGTGATGAAAATGAGCGTGTTTCTTTTGATGAAACACAAAATTAAGAAAATTGGATGGCTACTATGCAATCAGAATATGATCCTATTATGAAGAATGGTACTTGGTCTTTATGCGATTTTCCTCTAGGCAAAAAGGCCATTGGCACTAAATGGGTATACAAGTTGAAATATAAGCTTGATGCAACAATTGACAGGTATAAGGCTAGGCTTGTTGCAAAAGGTTACGCTCAAGAGAGAGGCATTGATTTTGATGAGACCTTTGCACCCACATGTGGAATGACTACCGTTCATAGCATTTGTGCACTTGCAGCTTTTCATGGTTGGAATGTACATCAGTTGGACATTAAAAGTGCATTTTTGAATGTTGACTTATATGAAGAAGTGTATGTATTTTAGCCCCATGGTTTTGTATAGAAAGAGCATGAAAACAAATTGGGTAGGTTGAAAAAGATATTAAATGGTTTGAAGCAAGCACCACATGCTTGGTATAAAAAGATACATGCCTACTTGATTGCACATGGTTTTAGAATATTCCAACTGAGAGTACCTTATATTAAGCATGCAAATAATGTGCTTTCGATCGTTGTCATATAGGTTGATGACATGCTCCTCATTGTTCCTAAAGAGAAGTATATTGCTGAATTGAAGGCTGATTTGCATGCCTCTTTTAAGGCATCAAATTTGGGCCATTTGCAACACTATTTGGGCATTCAGTTTATGTAACTTAATGGGGGAATAGCTTTCTGCCAAACAACATATATTGACATAATATTGCAGCATTTTGGCCTTGAAGATCGTAAACCTATTGCCAGTCCTATGGAAACAGGTTTACTATTACGTCTTTATGATGTTGGAGATGCATTTGATGTTGTTCTCTATCAACAAGTTGTTGGATGCTTGATTTACATATGCATAACTCCACCTGATAATCAGTTTATAGTCTCTTATATGAGCAAGTTTATGCATTCATAGGTTTCAATCATTGGAAGGTGGTTAAGCACATCTTTCGCTACTTGAGTGCTACTCAGCTACTTGGATTTTTTATCCCAAGGGGAGATGACAATCGCCAAATTTACATGCTTTTTCTAACTCTCACTAGTGTGGTTGCTATGACAGTTGTGTGTCCACCAGTGGTTTTTGCTTCATGCTTGGTAGCTCGTGCATATCTTTGTTGAGCAAGAAGCAGCCTACTATGGCCACTCGTAATTTTGAGGATGAGTATAGTGTACCTTTCACAACAACTATTAAAGGTGTGTGTGTGTGTGTGTGACTCAGACACCTTTTGGTTGATTTGGGTGTTGGTCAATCTTCTACCACCACCATTTTCATTGGCAGTCCAAGTGCATTGGTGGTCGCGAGAAACCTTGTGTTCCAGGCTTGCACAATGCAAATTGAGGTGCACTTTCATTATGTCAGGGAGATGTTCTCTGCTTGAGAGATCAGTTTGGCATATGTGCCCACAGAAGATAAGATTGCACACATTTTTCACAAAGGCTCTATCTAGGGAGAAGTTTGAAAATTTTTGCAAAGCTTTGGGCGTACTTTCTTTTGTGGATTGATGTCTTTCCACATACCTTGGCACTTCTTTATATATGAGTGCCAGCTCCTTGTTCATTGCATCACTTGCAGGGGGATTTGTTGATATATTTTGGTAGTGATGTGTGAACACACTTACGATCATTAGGGCACTTTTTTCCCTCATTAGGAGGTTTCTTCCCCCGACTTGTATATATGCCTATGACTTTAATGGGTGACTTATCTTTGTACATTATTTTGGTAATTCATTCAGTATTGTGTGTTGTGCTCGAAGCTTCTTCATCTTCCCTTTGTTGTTTGCATGCTTTTGCATACCTAAAAATCCAACAATAAAGTTGGAACCCTATCACCCACAAGTCAATGGACAAGTTGAGAGCCCAAATAAGTTAGTATGCACAATTCTGAGGAATATTGTCAACAATGGTAGATCTGATTGGGAAAAACAATTGCACCATGCAATGTGGGATTTTTGAGTAGCTTAGAAGAGAGTTATTGGAACTATGTCATTTAACGTAGTATGTGGACAAAATGCAATACTAGTGATTGATTTCTTAATTCCTACTCTTTAAGTAGCTGAGAAGTATGAATAGACATGAATTGAATTGTCTAACCAATTCGATCATATTGAAAAATTGCATGAAACTAGGTTACAGGTAGGAGCAAGTACCTATGTTGCTAAGAGAAGGCAAAAAGCATGTACTGGTATACACCTTGAGGCAACATGCAAAAAACCTTCAAAAAGAGGATATGGTCCTTTGATCATTAATCATATTTCATCTAGAAGAGCTATTAACTTAGCCATATTGGATGGAGAAATATTGCCAAACTACATCAACGGATGTCAAGTAAAGAAGTACATGGAGCCAATCATAGAACAAATGCTAACAAGACTATTAGGAGCTCAAAATCTTAAGAGGGAAGAAGAGAGAATTTGAGAGGAAGCTAGAATAGAAGCCCTAGAGTGAATCCAGAAACAAAAAGAGTGGATTAGAGAACAAGATGAGAGGTAATTAAAAGCCAAAGAACACATTCATTCCCATAGAAAATTATCGTGCTACAAATATCAAGAAATTGGATAATATGCTAGGACAACCATACTTAAACTTCGGAATTAGAAACAAGAAATATCACCTAGTGGATTTGTTGATTGACATAGGATCATCTTTAAGCAATGTTCATGCTTCCTTAGTTGATAAACTAAAGATGTGGATCACCCCTAAAAAAAGCATACACGATTGGAATTAGAGGTAACCATATTTAGTACTTAGGATTTGTAGCCCTATCTTTACACCTAGGAAATAACACCATGCAACAAAAAGTGTTAGTCTATAAAGAATCTGACTTAGTATAAGATCTTGTCCTAGGACAAGACCAGATGTATGAATTTGAAGTTACTTTGAATCTTTCACAAGGATACATAGCTTACAAATTAGGGCATAGAGAAGTGTTTAGCCTCCTAGAGGAAAAGCCTTTGAATACAATCAAAAAAGAAAAACTTGAAGAAAGTAAAATTAATGCATGAGCTTTATGAAACTCCAAAAAGATTTCATACTCTCTCATGTTAATCAAGACTTGATGGTTTGAGTGCAAATGGATTCTGAAGATATAGAAGAGATGCCTCAAGTGGATGAGTTTCCTTTAGAGTGTGTTGTCAAAGTGAGAGGTCATTCTTTTAGAGATGATCAACTAGATGGTGAACACTTATTCTTGATTACTATATGCATAATGCATAGAGATCATAGCCTTTGCTTTCCGAACTATACCCAACAAAAATACATTTCACTGCTTTATCATCCAATTTCCTGTGTTTTTGTTCAGGCACTAATGAATATGCCTGACAACTAAAAACACTTAGGTGAGCAATAGATGGCTTGGGACCATTCCAAGCCTCATATGGAGTGATAGAATGCAATGCTTTAGTGGGACACCTATTAATTACATATGTTGCACACATGACAACGTCAAGCCAGAAACTATGTGGTAAAGCCGACTCTTGATCATACACCTCGTCATTGCCATGAGTGACATGTTCTTCCGTTCAACAACTCCATTCTGTTGAGGTGTATACGGCACTGTACACTCATGTTTTATCCCATGTTCAGCCAAAAATGCATTAAAATCAGAAAACATATATTCCCCCCTCGATCAAAACGGAGGGTGCCCATTTTACATGGTGACAAATTTTCACCCAAAACCAGAAATTGTTTGAAGCACATAAACACTTCGTACTTTTCTTTCAATGGATATACCCATGCATACTTGGAAAAATCATTGATGAAAGTCACGAAGTAAAGATAGTTTCCAAAAGAGGGTGTCTGCATAGGACCACAAACATCACTATGAACAAGCTATAATTTCTGAGTAGCTTGAACTGAACCATCTTTTGGGAATCAAGAATGTTGCATTTTTTCCAAAATACAACCTTCACATACATGTTTACCAAGTGCCTCAAGTTTGGATAGAGAGGGCACCATTTCCTATTTCTGTAGGCATAGCAAACTAGCAAAATTCACATGATCAAAGCATGCATGCCAAAGCTTATCATCTGACATAGCTTGAGAATTAGGTACTGCACATGCCAAATCATTCACATATTTTTCATAATCCATGAGCTTATACATCCCATGACATAAAATTCGAGAAGCAATAATCATGTTGCCATTTGACAGATCATGAATTATACATCTGTCATCAATAAATTTCACAACCAAGCCAATCTTGGCTAAAGATGAGATTAATAATAGATTCTTCTTGAACCCTGGCACAAATAACACATCCAACAATGTAAAAGAACTACCATCAATAGTAGTTAGAATGATCTTACCAACTCCCATGATAGGATAAGAGGAGTTGTTGGTACATGTGATAGTATTCCCTTTAGGGGCAGGCTCGAGTGAAGTGAAGAAATTGTGCGGCAAGGTAATGTGCTTGGTTGCCCCAGTATCAGATTACCAAACATCTGAATTTACTAGAGACGTACATTGTTCAGGAGAAGATTGGTCAAAACTACAAACATTGGTAAACACCTATTCTTCATTCTGCACTAGATTAGCAGACTCTCTTTTTGGTGTAGAGGCCTCTGGAACAACCATTCCAACCTTTTTTTTCTTTGCCTCTTTAGCAACCAGTTTTGGACAACTCTTTATGGCATGATCATTTGCTTTATAGTATTTGCAGCAATTTCTACTTTTCTGTTTTCTTCTCGTCTCTGTCATCCTTCTTTGATTATGCAGAATTAGTAGATTTTTGCTTACTAATAGAAGATCTCCATTTACCTTTGCCCTTCTGACTAGCCAGGAAAGCTTGATCTGCAACATGCATAATGGGCCTGTTCTACTTAGAATAATCTTCCTACAATAGAATAAGGAGTAACTCCTCAAATGTTAAGGCATTTGGATTGCCTTCCATCATCAAAACAAAGAGTAGAAGCAAAAATCTGATATGAATTGGGAAGCCCATTTAGAAGATTCTACACAAGTGAAGTGCTAGCCACGACTTTATCAGTAGAAATCAACTATTCCTTCAAATCTTTGATCATTTTCAGAAAAATATCCATAGAATCACCTTCATTCATGTGCTCACTCTCCAACAGTTTTCAGAGGTAAGCAACACGAGTCTCATTCCTTGCTTGGTATAAAGTGGTAAGGGTATCCCAAGCATCCTTAGTTGTTCTACAAGAGCAAATGTGAGGAATAATGGCATGTTTGATAGACAAGGCTTGCAATGCATGTGCCTGAGAATCTCTGCCATCCCTATGAATTTGCTCTACAATAGGTGCACCAAAAACTGTAGCACAAAGAGGAATTTGCAGAATATCACCATCTTGGATGCCATCCACATCAGCTTCAGTACCTATATTTGCAGGTCTAATAGGACATTTTTCAACACCCTACACAATATTCCATAGTCCTTTTGCGACCAATACTTGATGCATCATATAAGCGCATAATGGGTAATTGGTATCGTCCAACTTATTCTCAATAGCGAATATACAAAATACATCACTACTTTCAGCCATGGCCACTGACTAAAATACCCTGATGCAAAAAATTGATTGTATCTCAAAAAGTTGAACATAACTACCTTGTTGAGTTCTGCTAAACTTGTAGTAGACTTCATGATGTTTATACTGGTGAGCTGAAACCTATATATATCTTTGGCACAAAAAGATAAAATACACTACACATGCACTATGATAGTGCATTCAGAGGCCAAAACAAGCTCAAATTGCGATTTCAACACGATAGAGTGAAGCCGTTTTGATCTCTTAATCACTTTGAGTATGCTCACCAAATTTCGTGCAATTCTAAGACTGTGATCGGAGGGGTGTCAATGATGCCCTAGATGAAGTGGTGACCTACTCTGATACCAATTGTTAAAGTTTGAGGTCCACGAAAGCACGTGAATAGCACAAGGAAGAAGAAGAAGCTTGGAGCACAATACGCAATACTAAATTTATTACCACTAGAATGTACAAAGATAAGTATCCCATTAGGGAAATAGGTGTATATACAAGTGGGGGGGGGGGAGAAAACCTCCTAAAGAGGGAAAAAAGTGCCCCATCACTCCTAGTGTGTTCACACACATCACTACCTAAATATATCAATAATTTTTAGGATGGATCTTCTTAAAATTTTGTAGAAGTAGATTACAATGTCTTTAGGCACTCCCATACCTTCTTAGTTGTATCTAGGTCTTGGATATGGCATATCATGGAGTTTCCCATTTGTTGAGATAGAATGAGATCACTCTTTTATCTCGTTCCTCCCACTCTCTAGTGGATCTCCTCTCAGTTTTAGTGGGTGTGTGTATCTATGTATGAATTAACCTCAATACCACTTACCGATCTCCACAAATGCTTTCTCATAAGGAGGTTTGAGATTCTAAACTTCCAAAGCTGGTAGTTGCTCTTCTCAAACTTTTTAATCTCAATTTTGTAATATCTCATGGTGTTAGGAATATCTAATGGCTCCTAATCCCTTCCTTGGATGTGATAGATATGAGAAACAATGATATGGTACAATTGTCTTGAATTGTTGTGCTTGCTTCTGAGGTTGAACTATTGTGGATGCTTTACTCTTCGAAAAAAAAGGAGGGTCTGCTTGCCTTTGTGACTGTCCTTCCATGATTGAGTCCTTCTGGATCATAGAGCTTTTGACACATACAACATCTTGCTCGTGAAGATTAATCTTAGAGGAACTAAAAGAGTGTGTGGTGCCATGATCTGTCAGCATGCAGTTCTCTAATTCTAATGTAATGCGTTCATGTACCCAAACTTGAAGAAGTTGACTTCTTAGGTTTAAGTTAACTACATGGTCATAGATCCAAGCTTGACCCAAGACAAGTGGTTCTGTAAGGTCCTCATCTTGACACACTAGCATTTTGACTTTCATTGGAACATCTTGAAAGTAGATGGGAAGTTCCACCTCGCCCAAACAAGGGGTTTCCACACCTCCCAATCCTATGAGATAGGCTTCTATGGGATTGATGTTCAATTGCAAGTCTTGGCAGTATGAAAGTCTAACTACACTAGTTGCTGCACCTGAGTCAACCAATGCTCTAACATTCCTTACACTCTTTCCTCGTCCTACTGCTACGATCACAAAGGGGCGTCGATCAATTATTTGAGAAGTAATTATGCCCAATCTTTGGCACATGTCCATGTGATATTTTGGGGCTTTCGGGTTGATCTTCTTAGCAGTGTTGGGTCTTCTTAACATATCCTTTGTAAGAGGTTCTTGATATAGCTTGACTCTACATCCACTAATATAGTTTGGCAAGATATCACCTTCTAGCGTGGCCAACTGAACCGCACCACTCATGGAAATTCTATTTATGATCATAGGTCCATATCCTCTTTTTTCCAACTTACGGGCATGCTGCTTTAGTGTATAAACCAACACTAGATCTCCCTATTTCAGACCCTTATCCTTGATGTGTGCATCAAAGTATGCCTTTTGTCTTTTCTTTGCAGCATTTTATCGAGAGGTATCTTTGGAACTTTTTGCTTAGAGCCTACTTTTGGCATGTTGGAATCAAGTTCTGGAACTTGATCCTTCACATGATTCCATAGTTCGGGTTTTACTTTGAGTAGCTCTTCTACGGTGAGATGACATTGAACCTTAGTGTTCGTCACTACATCAGTGTTCCTCGGAACCATTGAGTCTTCATTTCTTACCAATATGGTGGGAGCTCTAATCTAAAGAGATTCATATTCCCATGGGCCTATGAATTGTGGCAACTCTTGTAAAGAATTAGATTCAAAATCTAATCTTTCATCTTCTTGTTGCTCTGCTTGGTCTCCATAGATAGATGGAATGTCTTGGGGAAATTGATCGTGAAGATCATCAATCTCAGGAATAGGAGGGGGATTATCCTTCTCCTTGGCCCATTTCTCTTCTTGTATTTCCCGCAAGAAATCTTGAGAGTACTCTTGAATTGAAAGAGGTGTTCCAGCATCTGTGGAATTAGGAACATAAGCTTCCCTTGGTGGTGAGCTTTCTCTTTCAACAACTTGTTGAGCCTGTGGAGGTAAAGAAACCTGGGGCTTGTTTACTAACTGCTCTAATCTTTTGACTAAGCCTTGAAAATGCAAATTCGATTTGACAGAGTTTGTCTGATTGAACTTTTGACTAGTCTCAATCATAACTTGAGCTAGTTCTACCATTTTCATGCACATTTGTGTCCGTTCAATCTCCAAATCTGCTCTAGGTAACTCTTGTCTAGGTTTGCAGTTGTTGGCCCTTCTTGAAGTCAAGCCTGGTAGGCCTTGAACATCATGTCCAAGCCTTCTGGGGTTGCTGCAAGAACAGACCCTGGTTGTGGTCTATTTACAATAAGTGGTGCGGTGGGATGAGGTGTGTGGATGGAGCTTCAACGTGCGAGGGATTTTGAGATGCAATGTCTTCTATTTTTGTTTTCGCCTCTTTGAAGCTTTCTTCTAGTTCTCATAGCTTTTTATTCCACTTGTGATTGGCCTTCTCTCTGGTATCTTTCCATGTTCTTGTTTTCCGCTTACTAGGCTCTCTTGATTCACTTGACTCTGATTGTTCAGCTGGCTTATCTTGTTTTAAGGCTTGAGCTCTAGTGATTGCTTGTACAGGAGCCACATTACTACTACTAGCACTTGAATCCACCACTAAGCCTACCACATTAATGGGTGTAACCTTGGGTGCACTAGATGGGTTTCTTGGACAATCTCTAGGGAGATGGTATCTGCCGCACTCAAGACAAAAACCTTGTACTGTGATGTTTTGTCCTTGTCCTGGAGCAGGTGAGTGGGGACATTCATGAATGAAATGGTTACCCTGACATCTAAAACATGGTCCTCTAGGAGCTTGTGGTCTCAATTATCTCAATTGGGGCCTAGGGTTAGGGTTTATGTACATGACATTGGAGTATTTTGGCTCCCAATTTTGACTTGAAGAAGTATTGAGTCAAAAGAAGGGTAAATCAAAGGTTCAAATCTCTAATGAAGAAGAGAACGTTGAAGCTCCAATAGATGGTGAAGAATTGCCAAGGTTTGATCCAAAATATGATGAACCAAAAACTTCAAGGAGTGGAGAACTCAGGAGATCATTAACGAACAAAATGCATCTATGAAAATTCATTCTAGACTACTAAAGATTATGCTTACATGATAAAAACAAATGAATATCCTTCTACATATGATGAGGAAAAAGGAAAGGAAAATTGGGAGAAAGCTATGAAGGAAGAGTTTGATGCAGTCATTGAGAGTACTTAATACTCAAACCAAATAATCAAAAAGTGATAGGATGCAAATGGGTCTACAAAACAAAGAGGTATGCAGATGGAAGAGTGTCTAGGTATAAAGCTAGACTTGTTGTAAAAGGATATGCATAGACACATGGTGTGGACTATGATGAAACCTATAGTCTTGTTGCAAAGATGACAACCATAAGAACCCTCATAGCTATTGCAGCATGCAAATGTTGGAAATTATCTCAATTAGATATGAAGAATGCATTTTAAAATGGTTATATTTCAGATGAAGTTTACATGGAACAACCAGATGGTTTTAAAGATCAACAGATCTCAGGTTCATATGCCTTTTTGATGAAAAGCTATAGAGCTCAAAAAATGGACTTTTGATGAAAACGTTATCTCAAATCAGGCTCCTGGGGTCAAAATAGTGAAACATAATCTTATGAGAAAATCATGATCTTGACTGAATATCACGATCTTGAACAACCTTGGAAATCACGATTTTCACTGAGAATTGTGATCTTGAGCAACCCCAAAAAATGTGATTTTGACACAGAATCATGAGAAATGCAATTTTGACTGAAAATCATGAAAAACATTCCCTTTTTGTGATATTCTACAATAGCACCTGAGTGGAGCAAGCCAGGAGTTGAATTCTTGAAATTGCAAACATATCCAAAATGAGCTAGTCAAGCTAGAAAAAGAACTCTAGAAGAGCAATGTAAAGATTATGTGATTCTTGGAAAACAAATTTTCAAATGAGGGAAAGATAATTAATTATGAAGGTGTGTTCACAAAGAAGAGTACCTTCCTATCTTGGAAATGTATCATGCTGGAGTAGTTGGAGGCCATTTTTCTGTCAACAAGACTGTAAAAATGATCCTCTTGTAGGTTTATGGCGACCAACACTTCACATGGACACAGAAACTTATGTACAAATTTGTGATGTATGTCAACAAACCAAGTATCCCATTCGATGAGATGATATGCCTTTGAGACCTATGGTTAGCGCAAGAGCTTTCTCTAGGTGAGGAATTGGAACCATTAATCCCCTAGAAAGAGGTTTGCATGTAGAATATATCATAGTGGCCATAGATTATTTAACTAAATTGGTAGAAGCCAAAGCTACGAAGAAAATTGATGCCCAAATGTCAACAAAATTCTTATTTGAAAATATTTTCACTAAGTTTGACCTACCTATCGAGGTGATGAAGGTGATGAAGGAAATACTTTCCCTCCAATTACTTTTCAAGTGTACATTAGTAAAGCCATATTAGACACTAGTGCAAGAGTAGGAATAGCAACGAAGGAGATTTTGGAAAAATGGGGAAAACCAACATTAAGGCCAACACAAATGAAGTTGCAATTGGTAGAAGCTCATGTAGAGCATCCATTAGGGATCGTAGAAAATGTAATCTTGACTATGTGTGGAGTAGAATTTGAACACACCTTAGCTATATGTTGATTTGGCAAGGTAGGTAATTAGGAGATGATTCTAGGATGACCTTTCATGGGAGAATTAAAGGTGGTTCAAGATTGTGGACAAGATGCATTGTATCTCCAGCACTAGGGCATGAATACTAAAATAAATCTCCAAAACTTCTCTTATAGGCATGTTTCACATTTTCAATGGAATCCCATCCATAAAGAGGAGGATAATGTGCCAATCCATAGTGGTAGATCTAGTGATCAATCCTAAATGAATGAAGATACCCAACTATGGATTTGCAAGGTAGCCCAAAGAGAGGAAAAAGGGCTACAACATTGGAGACTAGGGCAAGAAGGAGAATGACTTGTAAAAGACCTAGTGTATATGCCTCAAGTATTTCCAGTTGAAGCTTTCAAAACACATGGATGGATGCAAATACTAGCAACCCTAGATGTGTGTGTAAATGAAGAAGTGCTAACCATGAATGAGTATGTAGATGAAGAGGGATATGACTTAAGCCTGTACATGGTAGTACTCTAAGAGACGGATGAAGGAAATAATAGAAAAGGAATTAAACGAGGAGTATGAGAATATAAAATTGGAACATGAATTTGATTTAGAAGATCAATATTGGAAAGATGTAGAAATGAATGACTCAATGGAAAAATGTAAGATGTTTTCCATAGATGAATACCCAAAAAACCCAAATAAGGAGAATAATGGATTAGGGGAAGAAGATCAACAACGAGAATACTTTGAAGTTGCCAAACACTTCAAGAGGTATGAAGTAGACGAGAGAAATATTGCTATTCAAATGCCTAAAAGAGAAGCACAAGATAGAGTGGCATATGATAATAAGGAAAACACTAAGAAAATCATAGTGACATGAGAAACATTATGAGGAGAGATGCACTGACATAGGCAACGATGTGTCTATAGAAGACAAACAAGGGTATATAAAATTACTACAAGTGTATAAGGATGTGTTTGCATGGACTTACAATGATTTGAAGGGAGTCAATCCTATGATTTGCTCTCATTGAATTCCTATGAATCCTGATGCTTAACCTTCAAAGCAAAGACCTTATATGTACAATGATGTCTACTCAACCAAAATTAAAGAAGAGATAGAAAAGTTGTTAGTAGTTGGATTCATATATAGAATCGAACACATGGAATAGGTTTCTCCTTTTGTGGTTGTACCAAAGAAGAATGAAAAAAGTAGGGTTTATATTAACTTGAAAAAGGTTAATGCTGCCACTATAAGAGACAATTATCCATTACCCATCACTGATAATCTTTTGGAGAGAGTGGCAGGCAAGGAAGTGTACAACTCCCTTGATGGATTTTTAGGATATAATCAAGTAGCTTCGCTACTAAAGACCAACATAAAACCATGTTTGATACTCAATGGGGAGTGTATGTCTTTAGAGTTATGCCTTTTGGCCTGACTAATGCCCCAACAACTTTCCAGAGATTGATGTGTTATGTTTTTGTTGATATATTACAGTAGTGATGTATGCAAAATACTTAGGACTATTGGGGCACTTTTCTCCAACTTTAGGAGGTGTTTCCCTTGGCTTGAATATACACCTATAACCTTAATGGGTTGATTATCTTTATATATTCACTTGGTAGTACATTTAGTATTCTATGTTGTGCTCAAAGCTTCTTCTTCTTTCTTGTGTTGTTTGTGTGCTTCTGTAGACCTCAAACTCCAACAATTGGTATCAAAGTAGGTCACTGCTTCATCTAGGGCATCATCAACACCCTCTAGTCATAGTCTCAGAATCACACAAAAATTAGTGAGCATACTCAAGGCAATTAGGAGTTCAAAATTGCTTCATTTTGTGGTGTAAAAATTTGGATTTGAGCTTGTTTTGGCCTTCGAACACACTATCGTAGAACCTATGCAAGAAATTTCATCCTTTTGTGCCAAACATATATGCAAGTTTTGGTTTGCTAGTACAAGTGCCTCAAAGTCTGCTAGAGGTTTAGTAGAGCTTGAGGGAGTAGTTCTGTTTAACTTTTTGAGATACAATCATTTTTATGCATCAAGGTATTTTAGTGAGTGGCCATGGCTAAAAGCAATGATGTACTTCGTATGTTGGCTATTGAGGACAAGTTGGATGGTACCAATTACCCATTGTCTGCATATATGATGCATCATATATTGGTCACAAAAGGACTGTGGAATATTGTGTAAGGTGTTGAAAAATGACCTACTACATCTCCAAGTGCAGTTAATGAAGGTGATGCAGATGGCATTGAAGATGATGATCTTCATATTCTTGTTTGTGGTGTGTTTCCTACTACAGCTACTATAGTGCAACTTTGATGGGATGGCAGAGGTGCTTAAGCACATACATTCATATTTTTGTCTATCAAACATGCCATTATCCCTCATATTCAGTCTTGCAAATAGCAAATGATGCTTGGGATACACTCACCACCTTATACTAGGCAAGAAATGAGGCTTGTGTTGCTAACCTTCGAAAATTATTGGAGATTGAGCATATGAATGAAAGAGATTCTATGGAAATTCTTTTGATAAATATAGAAGATTTGATGGAATAATTGATTTTTGCTGATGAAGTCTTGCCAGAAAGTTCACTTGTGTAGATTGTTGTAAATGGTCTTCCATATTCATATCAATTTTTTTATTCTACTCTTTGGTTGATGGTGAAAGGCAATCCAAATGATTTAACATTTGAGGAATTAGTTTCTATTTTGTTACAGGAAGATCAATACAGGCAGAGTAGGTCCATTATCCATGTAGCAGATCAAGCTTTCTTAGCTAGTTAGAAGGGAAAAGGTAAGTGGAGCTCATCTACTAGTAAGTGAAAATCTTCTAATTTCGCAGTCAAAAAAGGAAGACAAAGAGGAGAAGAATTCAAAAAAGTAGAATTTGCAAATATTGTAAATTAAATGATCATGTCATAAAGATTTTTCCAAAACCAGCTTCAAAAGAGGCAAAGAAAAAAGAGGCTAGAAAGGTTGTCGTAGATGCCTCTATACCCAAAATAGAGTTTGCTAATCTTGTACAGAATGAAGAATGGGCATTTACTACTGTTTGTAGTTATGACCCATTGTCTCATGAATAGTGTATGTCTACAATAGACTCATATGTTTAGGACTTTGACAGTGGGGCAACCAAACATATTACCTCATAGTGTAGTTTCTTCAATTCACTTAACCTACACCTATAGCGAAAACTATCATATTCACGAAAAACTCCTCTTATCCAGTCATGGGAGTTGGTAAGATCATTCTGACTAGTGCTGGTGGTAGTTCTTTTACATTGACAGGTGCTTTGTTTGTGCTAGGGATCAAGAAAAATCTATTTTTAGTTTCAAGATTAGCCAAGATTGGTTTGGCTGTCAAATTTGTTGATGATAGATGTACAATTCATGATCTGTCAAATGGCAATGTTATTATTTCTTTTGGCATTTTATGTCATGGGCTCTATAAGCTCATGGAATATGCAAAATTTGTCAATGATTCAACATGTGTAGTTCAAGATTCTCAGACTATCTCAGATGAAAAGCTTTCCGTGCATGCTTTGGTCATCTGAATTTCGCTAGTTTGCTACATCTGCAGAAATTTGAAATGGTGTCCTCTCTACCTAAACTTGAGGCACCTAGTAAAAATGTTTGTGAAGGCTGTATTTTGGAGAAAATTTAGTGTTCCTCCTTCCCAAAAGATGGTTAATATTGAGCTACTAAAAAATTGTAGCTTGTTCATAGTGATGTCTCTAGTTCTATTCACACACCTTCTTTTGGGAATTACCTTTACTTCGTGAATTTTATTGATGATTTTTTAAGGCATGCATGGGTGTATCCATTGAAAGAAAATTATGATGTGTTTATGTGCTTTAAGTAGTTTGTGGTTCTGGTTGAATATCTATCAGCATGTAAAATGGGCACCCTCCATTCTGATTGTGGAGGGAATACATGTCTTCTGATTTTAACGCATTTTTGGCTGAGTATGGGGTAAAACATCAGTGTACAATGCCATATACACCTCAACAAATGGTGTTGTTGAATAAAAGAACATGTCTCACATGGAGATGACGAGGTGTATGGTCAAAAGTGACCACATAGTTTCTAGCTTGAAGCTATCCTGTGTGCAGCATATGTAGTTGACAAGCGTCCCACCAAAGCACTACAATCTATCACTCGATATAAGGCTTGGCATGGTCGTAAGCCATATGTTTCTCATATATGTATCTTTAGTTGTTTGGCATATGCATTAGTGCCTGAACAACAACATAGACATTTTGATGATAAAGCAATGAAATGTATTTTTGTTGGGTACAATTCTGAACGCAAAGGCGATTGTCTATATCATCCATAGACTAAACACATTTTGGTTAGTTGTGATGTTGTTTTTGTGGAAGATGCAATTCAACCATTAATTTCATGTATTAAGGAGACATGAGATATCTCCAAAGATGTGTATGACACTTTGTTGCCTCTTTTTACAGGTGCATAGTCAAGTGCTGGTCCAAATGAGGAAATTTCTCAACCTTTACAAGTTCCACATGATGATGCAGATCATTCCATTTTCTGATGTGTTTTTACATAATGCACTTATTGGTGAGAGGTCTCATATAGAGGAGGCAAAAATATGCCTAAATGGCTGGTGCACACTTTGTGAGATATCAAATTAGATGCACCTCTATCATATCATACTCGTTCAGGCTCTGATAGATCTTCTTTTGCATCAAATTGCTATGCAATGACTGCATCTACTCTTGGTGATGAAAACGATCCTGTGTCTTTTGATGAAGTAGAAAAAATATTGAAAATTGGATGGTTGCTATGCAATCACAATATGATCCTATTATGAAGGTACTTGGTCTTTATGTGATTTGCCTCTAGGCAAAAAGGCCATTGACACCAAATGGGTATACAAGCTGAAGTGTAAATCTGATGGAATAGTTGATAGGTATAAGGCTAGGCTTGTTGCAAAATGCTATGCTCAAGAAAGAGGTATTGATTTTGATGAAACCTTTGCACCTACATTTCGAATGATTACCGTTTGTAAGCATTTGTGCACTTGCAACCGATCAAAGTTGGAACATACATCAATTGGACATTAAAACTGCATGTTTGAATGGTGGCTTACATGGAGAAGTATTATGTTTTTCAGCCGTGTGGTTTTGCACAGGAAGGTCATGAAAAAAAGTGTGCAGGTTGAAAAAGACATTCTATGGTTTGAAGCAAGCACCACGTGCTTGCTTTGAAAAGATACATGCCTACTTGATTGCAAATGGTTTTGAGAACAATCCAACTGAGAGAACCTTATATGTTAAGCATGCAAATGATGTGCTTCTGATCATTGTTGTCTATGTTGATGACATGCCGTTCACTGGTCCTAATGAGAAGCATATTGCTAATTTTTAAGGCTGATTTGCATGTATCATTTGAAATGTCAGATTTGGGGCATTTTTATCATTATTTAGGCATTCAGATTGTGCAGCTTGATGCTAGAATAGCTCCGTGTCAAACAAAATATATTGAAACATTATTGTAAGATTTTGGCCTTGAAGATTAGAAACCTTTTGTCACTCCTATGGAAACATGTTTACGGTTGAGTCTTCATGATGCGAGAGATGCATTTGATGTTGTTCTCTATCAACATGATGTTGGATGCTTGATTTACTTATGTATATATCAACCTGATATTCAGTTTGACATCTCACAAATGAGCAAGTTTGTGCATTGCTCAGGAGTCAAGAATTGCCAAGCCGTTAAGTGCATCTTTCGCTACTTGAGTGGTACCGACTACTTGGATTGTTTTATCCTAAGGGGGATCACTACAACCATATTTACATACTTTTTCTGACTTTGATTGGGATGGTTGCTATGAAACTCATGTGTCCACTAGTGGCTTTTGCTTCATGCTTGGTATCTCATGCATATCTTGGTTGAGCAAGTGGCCATGTCTATTTTTGAGGTTGAGCATAGAGTGTGTTTGAATCCTGAGAAGTGTGTCTTTATGATAAGGCAAGATAAAATCCTTGGACACATAATTTCTAAAAATGCTATTTTGATCAATGAAGATAAAATTAAGTCTATTTTGGAATTGTCGAGACCTAAGAATGTAAAGGAAGTGCAAGCCTTTATGGGATACAATGGGTATTACCATCGATTCATTCATATGTATGCAATTATAGAAAAACCCCTATATGTCTGTTGACTCACTTTAGTGGAGCGATGAATGTGATCAAGCATTCAATGATATAATAAGAAGATTGAGTTCAAAGCCCATCTTCCAAGTGCCAAATTGAAATAGACCATTTCATAGTCACATAGATACATCTAGCTTCGCTATTGGATGCATATTGGCACAAGCTACTGGCAAAGGAAAATTAGATAATTCTATCACCTAAGCAAGTAGACAATTGAACCAATTCAAGAGAAATTACACCACAACTGAGCGAGAAGGATTAGGGATGGTCTACGCTGCAAAGAAATTCAGACATTACCTATTAGCTACAAGTTCAAGTTCTTCATTGATCACCAAGCTTTACTTTACTTGGTCAATAAACCTTGCTACATAAGACTGCTAGTTGGATGGTTTTTGCTACTTATGGAATTTGATTTTGAGGTAGAAGGAAACACCCATGCTAGAGCTGATCACTTTTCTAGAATGACTGATGGAGAACCACCAATGGGAGTAACAATAAAGAAATTCATATATTACCTACTATCGAACAAGTTCAAGCTCTTCATTGACCACCAAGCTTTACTTTACTTGGTCAATAAACCTTGCAACATACGACAACTAGTTAGATGGTTTTTGCTACTTATGGAATTTGATTTTGAGGTAGTTGTCAAGAAATTCAAGAAGAAGCTAGACAAGAAGCCCTAGAAAGAATAAGGAAATGAAACGAATGGATTAGGGAACATGACGAGGGATACCTAAGAGGTGAAGAACCCATTCCCATAGCAAACTATCCTACCACAAGTATCATGAAAGTTGGAAATGCACTGAAACAGCCATATTTAAACTTATGAATTGGACAGGAAGAATATCACCTTGTGGGCTCTTTGATTGACACAAGAGCTGCCTTAAGCAATATTCATGCTTCCTTAGTTGAGAAATTAAATATGACAATCACCCCAACAAAAGCATATAAGATGGGAATTGGAGGTAATCATATCAAGTGCTTAAGAGAGAAAACTTTATCCTTAAGCTTAGGAAATAACACCATACAACAAAAAGTCTTGGTATGTAAAGACTCGAATATGCTAGAAGAGATTATCCTAGGACAAGAATGGATGTATGAATTTGGGGTTACATTCAATCTCACTCAAGGATACATATCGGCCAAGGTAGGGCATAGAGAAGTCTTTAGTCTCCTAGATGAAAAACTTAAGACAGTCAAAATGGAAAACCTTAGTGTGTCACCTCTAAATGTACATGACCCAACTCTCAAGGAAGGAACTCAATCCAATGAATCTATCCTTCAACCTACCTTGTGTGTTAATCAAAACCCTTGTTCTAATATGATGGGACAACCTATCTCTCCTCCTCAAGAGAATATTTCAGAGAGCCATAGTGAGGACATTAACTTTGGAAAGGACCATAAAGAGTTGTCAAGAAGCTAGGCATCAAGAAGCACTAGACAATGGGCCAAAAAGGAACTCAAGAAAATATGGATCCCCAAAGATCAACTTCAAGAGTATCCATACACTCAGAACAAGTTATGACCGCCAAACCCTAAAAGAAGGAAGTCATTCAAAGGAGAAAAATCAAGACAAATCAAATTAAAGTCTATTAAAGTTTGGCCATCAAAGCAGCTCATTGAAGCAAAAAGGCAACATAAACAAGTTTGGATTCCTAGGAAGAATGTGGAGACAACAAAGAATGGCATCAAAACATTAGATAAAACTATTGAGTTTCAACCAAAGGCTAACCTAAAATCTTATAACAATTAAATACTACCAAAGTCAACCAAGAAAATGAAACCCCATAATCATAGTAGTTGCATATGGAAGATTAAGACAACAGAAGCACTATAGAACAAGGACATCCTAAATCAAAAGAGGATCAACATCAACCTACTACGACATATCAAGTGTGGAGATCAAAGATGACTCAATTAACACAACATCTTGAGAAGCGGTGTCATTTTGGCACACATGCAAAGCTGAATGCATTTAGAGTATGCACAATAGGCCCACAGTACAAGGCCTCACATTTGACACATGGATTCTCTAAGTCTGTTCACTAATGCACATTTCCGTTAAAAAAAAGATCTTCACTTGTACTCTAGCAATATAGGATTTCTACTTACATTGACTAATTTTGCTTTGGCTATTCATAACCTATTTGTGGCCTTTTTAGAAAAAATAAAGAACCAAAAAATAAAAAGGTATTTGGGATAACAAGGCAATGATTAATGTATGCAAGAGGGGAATCACTTGAAGGACAGATATTGAATGCATGAGAAAATGAAGAAAGGAGAAGTCACACCAGAGAAGGAAGAATCCTTGTTTGAGGTCCCTGAGAACTTTAAGAAGTACAAGATAGATGATAGGAGAGTTATGGTAAGAATGCCTAAACGCGATGCACAAGTAGGAGAGGCCTATGATAACAAGGAAACCACCAAGAAAATAGTTGTAGCTATGGAAGAAGGAGAAGAAAGATGCACATACATAGGACATGACCTAACAGAGGAAGAAGAGCAAGAGCATAAGACAGCCTTTGCCACTGAGTGGGGCATATTTGCTTTTAGAGTAATGCCCATTGGGCTTACCAATGCGCCTGCTACTTTTCAGAGATTGATGTGCCATGTATTTAAAGAATTCTTACGGAAGAATTTGGAAGTCTATGTGGATGATCTCTATGCTCATTCCAACATTAGACAGACCCATATACCTGAACTTAGGAAAATCTTTGACAAATGTAGAGAATATCAAGTCTGCTTGAACCCAGAAAAGTGTGTTTTCATGGTCAGGCAAGGCAAGATCCTAGGACACATAGTGTCAAAGAATGGCATCTCTACGGACGAGGAAAAAGTTAGAGCTATTGCAGAGTTACCTAGGCCAAAGAATGTCAAGTACAAGCTTTCATGGGGCATTGTGGTTATTACCGACGTTTTATACACATGTATGCTATCATTGCAAAGCCTCTGTATGCCCTATTGACAAACTTTGTGTGGACTGATGAATGTGAGGAATCTTTCAATGAGCTCAAACGACGATTATGTTCAGCACCAATCTTGACCACACCAGATTGGAATAAGCCCTTTCATGTTCACGTGGATGCATCCAATTATGCTATTGGATGTGTGCTAGCACAACCTACTAGTGAAGGTAATATGGATCTTCCAATTGCCTATGCTAGTAGACAATTGAATGCAGCTGAACAAAATTATACCACCACCAAACGAGAAGGACTAGGCATGATATATGCAGTTAAAAAGTTTAGACACTATTTGCTTGCAAATGAGTTTAAATTTTTTACTGATCATCAGGCACTGTTATACTTGGTAAACAAGCCATGCAATACAGGCAGATTAGTAAGATGGTTCCTCTTACTGATGGAATATGACTTTGAGGTTGTGGTGAGGAAAGGCAAAACTCACTTGAGAGTAGGCCATCTCTCTAGGCTCACATCTGGAGAGGCCCCACAAGGAGTATCAGATATTTAATTTGGAAGTGGTACCTCAGTGGGCTAAGCCATTAGTGCCAGTATTGACATGTGGGCCTAACCACCCAGTCATAAACACTCAAGATAGAGAGGTAGTCAAAGCCCAAAAGTACCACATCATGGCAGGAAGTATGTACAAGCATACAGATCAGGGGATATTAGCCTGTTGTGTGGAAGAGGATGAGTATGCAAAATGGTTGCAATTAGCACATGTGGGTGCATTAGAGCAACACTACTCAAAGCAAAGAACCTTATAGACATTGAGGAGACTTAGAGTGCATTGGCCGACTATGGAGGCTGATGTCCATAAGTGGTGCAAGGAATGCCCGATCTGCTGCACTAAACCACCTGTGGAACATACCACTCTTTATCAAGTGTCCATAGTGCCAGATTGGAGTGAACCACTAGTAGCCTTCCTGAGGATGAAAACATTCCCTCAAGAGATGACTTTGGCTAGGCAAAGAAGTTTAGAACACGAGGCTCTAGACTACTCACTCATTGGAGATAACTTATACAAGCATGGCAAAGATGGTTATCTCATATTATGTGTCCATGAGAGTGAATATCTTAAGATCTTGTAAACTGCTCACCAAGGTGTAGCAGGAGGACATTTTGGACCAGATCGGGTGATCAAGGCTATACTATTTGCAGGTTTTTGGTGGCCGACCCTTCACATGGATGCACATACCTATGTGAAGAGGTGTGATATCTGTCAGCGAACTCAGTATCCTATATGTAAAGATGAGATGCCACTCAAACCTATGATGGATGGACGTGCATTCTCTAAGTGGGGAATAGACTTTGTCGGTCCTATTAATCCCCCAGCTAAGAGTTCTCATGCCGAATATATCATTGTGGATACTGACTATTTAACCAAGTGGGTAGAAGTGAAAGCCACAATGAAGAACGATGCTCAAACTACAGCTAAGTTCTTATTTTGAGAATGTATTCACTAGATACGGGCTGTCTATAGAGCTAGTAAGTAATAGAGGTACCCACTTCTTGAATGAAGTTATTGAAAATCTTCTTCAAGAATTCTTGGTGGTACATAAGAATTCTTCCCCCTATCATCCACAAGCGAATGGACAAGCCAAAAGCATAAATAAGATTCTATGCAATGTATTGACAAAACTAGTGAATAATAAACGCTCTGATTGGGACAAACAGTTACACCATGTTGTTTGGGCATACAGAGTTGCCTATAAAACAGTACTCCAAGCCACTCCCTTTCATATGGTGTTTGGTCAAAATGCAGTGCTACCATTGGACTTCTTGATACCTACATTGAAAGTAGCACAAGAGCATGATTGGACAGGCCATGAGCTCTCCTCTAGAATTTTTGATCTTGAGCGATTAGGAGAAACAAGACTAAGAGCTGCAGCAGGAATATACGTAGCTAAGAAAAGACAAAAAGCATATTTTGTTGCACATGTGAAAGATAAGGGTTTGAAGGCAGGAGATCTAGTCTTAGTCTACACTTTGAAGCAACATGCACAGAAATTAGAGAAGAGACTATGGACCTATGATCATTAATAGGATCTCAATTAGTGGAGCAGTTCAATTAGCTACTCTAGAAGGCGATGTTCTCCCTAGTTACATTAGCGGATGTAGAGTCAAGTTATATCAAGAACCCCTTACGGAGGAAATGTTAAATCAACTCAATACTACAAAGAAACGTAAAGAAGATGAAAAACGAATTCTAGAAGAGGCACAATGAAGTTTCAGTTATTAGCTCTCATAGAATAATTGACCGACGTTCTTCTATGACCTTAGAGATAGGACAAGGAACGAGTGCAAGGACTGTAAGAGCCTTGATTGACTCAGGTGCAGCCACTAGTGTTGTTAAACTTTCTTACTGTTGAAAATTGAACTTAAATGTCAATCCTGTGGAAGCATATCTCATAGGATTGGGAGGTGTGGAAACCCCTTGCATGGGTGAGGTGGAACTTCCCCTCTACATTCAAGATGTTGTAATGACAGTTAAAGTACTAATGTGTCAAGATGAGGATCTCACTGAACCTCTTGTCTTGGGTCAAGACTGGATCTATGCTCAGGCAGTCAACCTAAACCTAAGAAGTGGACTTCTTCAGGTCTAGGTAAATCAGAACTGCATTACACTTGAGTTAGAAAATGAGGCACTCAAGGAACTAGGAAAGGCACAAACTTTTGGTCCTTCCAGGAGTACACATGAAGATGACCATGCTATTCTTGTCCAAAACTATGTGATGCAAAGGGATGATTATCTCAACAAAGAAGTCAAGGATACGACGGAACTCCCTTCTTTTCCAAAAGTCACAGGGATGCAGCAACCAAAGGCAGATCAAAGGCAGAAGAAGCAGATGAACTATGCTAGAAGCCAAAAGAAAGCACGAAGCAAGGTGTCTCAGCCATTGAAACAAGTGTGGGTACGGAAAGGCGAGCATCCTGTTGCGATCAAGCCACAAACATGGGCTAAACTTCTTATTAGTGATCAACGACATGAAGCTAATAAAAAGTCTTTCAAAAATTCTTCTGCGAAAGTGAAGTCTATCTGGGTACCCAAGAAGTCGATGAAGGCTAGCCCACAATCAAGACAAATTTGGGTGCCCAAGGCTTGCTTGCGGGCTCAAATAGTTACACACAGACCACACCATGTACAGCATGATTCACTCACTCGAATAGCCGATGGCCACTCTTATTCGATACACACAAACACATATTTGCCCATGAGAATGAGCAGAATCACTTGTAAATGGGTCCCTAAAAAGCCTCATTTCCAAGCAAACACTCTCATAAAGCCCTCCAGAGTCTCCTCAAAACCAAAACCGAAAGCCATCCACTATGTTTGGCAGCCCAAAGCTTGTAATAAACCCCGCGACCCCATTTGTAAATTCATCTCCACCTACTAACTGCATCATTCTCACACTACATCTTTTCACTTAGCTCATAGGACTACTTGTTCACTAACAACACACACAATCATCGAGCACTCACTGACCTACTAACCCATCACTCACCTCATGTTAATGTTGTAATGGGGACAAAAATTGTTCTATCTTGTCCATTACAATCTTAACGCATGATTCTATATTCTCACAGAACCAACAAGCAAGCAGTAACATGGTAGAAGCAGGAGGTACCAATTCCTAGGCCGGGTCTAGCGCCCAGATAGTGAACATTGAAACCCTCCTCCTCGAACCACAACTCACCGAGAGGCCTCAAGAACTTAGAGCTGTGTTGGAAGTCAATGTTTATATTGGTCCAACAATAAGCTTCATAAGAAGCATTCTCATCAAAGTTCAAGCAGTCGACGGGCGCAACATCCATATAGAAGAGTGTTTCTAGACTCTTGTACAACAAAGCTACGTGGGCGACTTGGTCTAGCCCAACATGTCTAAAAGCATCCTCAACCGACCCGGATTCAATCCCCATGCGCTGCGGCAGCAAGTTCGTATCTTTTAATAAAGCAAATCGAAAAACTCTTCACGGAAAAATCCGTTCGCGATCACGTAGTTTTTTTCTTTTTTCATAGCTTTTTAGATTGTGCTTTTGGAGGATACTCACAAACTATGTAATGAGGTCTTGGCTCATTGTTCAAGCATCACTCAAGACTCACTCACTCAAAGATCTAGAGCTTGGAGATCTTCTTCAAGACAGAGTGTTCTCACACTCTTGAAGGAGGTGACATTTTGGTGAAGGGGAGGCTACTCTCATTGGAGCAAGAAGTCTTCTACGAGGTGGTGGTAACTATCTTTTGTGAGTTAACCTTGTGGTTGATTTACAATTTTGTTACACTATTTTGTTAGCTTCGTTGCTTCATTCTCTTCACACACACTTAGATTATTTTGACATAATCTAAATTTTGTATCATCATCTTCTTATTCTTCCATTAGTGACTGCACCACTTTATATGGTTGAGTAGTACTCCCATGTTATAATTTGGACATCCATTATATTTAGTGAAGTAAGCATTCAGCTTACGTTCCCTATCCTTGTCTCAAGATCTCTTTCTTTCTCTATCTCACTTATCATCTTGTCAATTAAGTTGTGTATGCTCAAGAGGCTTTAGTATTGGAACGATCCTGGGTCCCCAAATTCCAACACTTGGTATCAGAGCTTTAGGGTTTTGGTATCAGAGCTACATAATTGACATACACACTTAAGATAAGATGAGTGAGATTAGAATTGAGATTGAAGACAAGTTGGATGGATCTTCTAACTATCCCGTGTGGAGTTTCATGATGATGAACTTGTTAGTGACAAAGGATTTATGGAGTATCATCAATGGATCCTTAACAAGACCAAGACGAGAAGGCAAAGAAGGGTCTACAGAAGCTTCAAGAGGTACTGGAATTGCTATTACAGAACCAACTGAAGAAGAGGTAACCACTTCGACATCCAGAGTCACTGCTAGGTCTTTACCTAGAGTTCCTCCTACTGAAGATCAGGCAAGATGGGATGCTAGAGATGCTTTAGCACTTTCATTCATAGCAATAAGTGTCAAAAAGCATATTCTACCACAGATCATTTCTTGCAGAAGTTCTAGTCAAGCTTGGTTAAAGCTTGAGAATCTTTTTTAGAGCAAAAATCCTGCTAGAAAAGCTCACTTGAGGAGACAACTAGCAAATACAAGGATGAAAGTTGGTGAGTCAATACAAACCCACATTACAAGACTCGTTGACTTGAGAGATCAACTTCTAAATGTAGGAGTTGAGATATCAGATGAAGAAATGGTAAATACGCTGATTAATTCACTTCCTATTTCATATAGATCTTTCATAACCACTCTTACCCTTACCACAAGAGATAGAGAGGTTACATTTGAAGAGTTAGAGTTCTTGTTGCTTCAAGATGAAGATCAGTTGAAGGGAATGGAAGAGAATGAAGAAGCGCTTTCATCTTCATCAAAGGGTAAGAAGAAGAAGGATAAGAAGAAGGAAAAACAATCCAAGAAGGAAAGTAGATCCCTCTCACCTTCTACTTCAGATTCTGTATCTACGACATCTAAAGAGAATTCTTCTAAGAAGAAGGTAAAAATATGTTCTTTTTGCAAGAAACGTGGACATATTCAGTCAGAATGTTATAGAAGGATTGCAGCGGAAAAGAAAAAGGCATTAGGTAATGTTGCAGAAGATGATAAAAAAGGGAAATCTCAAGGTGATTCTTATGCCTGTATCACCATTGAGGAAGTAGCTTTTGATCAAACAGCTTTACAAGTTCTTTCAGCAAGTCCTTGGATATTCGACTCAGGTGCTACAAAGCATATGACAGGTTGCAGAGATGTATTTTCGTCTCTTTCCTATTCTTCAGGTAGAAGAGTTACTATTGCAGATGGCAATGATTTGGATGTTGTGGGAATAGGTACAGTAACCCTAAAGTCAAGAGAAGGTGGTAATTTTCAAATTTCATATGTCCTTTATGTACCTGAAATGAAGATAAATCTGCTATCTATATCTTCATTTTTAAGTGATGGTTTTAAAGTTGTATTTGAGAAAGATCTTTGTAAGATCTTATCACACACAAAAAAAAGTGTCTTTTGCAAGGTACGCATAAAGGAGGGATCTTTGTTTTGTCAAAAATCAGTCAGGCATATGCATTCAAATCTTCGTCACCGGTGGAAGATATGAAGCTATGGCATGAAAGATTTGGACATATCAGTTTTGGAGCTCTCAAGAATATCAAAGACAGAGGTATGGTTGAGAGTTTACCCTCATTCAAGCTACCTGATGATTCAGATATATGTGAAGGTTGTCTTGAAGGTAAAATGCATAAACTACCTTTCAAGAAACATGGTCATATTACAGCTACCAGGAAATTGCAAAATTATTCATTCAGATGTGAATGGACCTATGAGAGCAGACTCTATTCAGGGTTTCAGGTATTTGTCCTATTTGTGGATGATTTTACAAGATACTCATGGATCTATGGTCTTAAGTCGAAGTCAAAAGTCTTTCCTATGTTCAAGAAGTTTGTAGCTATGGTTGAAAATGAAAGTGAAGAAACTGTCCAGATTCTAAGAAGTGATAGAGGTGGAGAATACTTGTCAAATGAGTTCCAGACATTTCTTGATGAGAAAGGTATTACTCGACATCTTACTATTGCTTATACTCCTCAGCAAAATTAGAGTACTTGTTGAAATGATGCGGAGCATGATGGCAATAGAGTACTTGTTGAAATGATGCGGAGCATGATGGCATCCAAGAGGCTTTCACCAAAATTCTGGTTTGATGCAGTACATACAGTTAATCACATTTTGAACAGGTCATCTACAAAAGCTTTAAAGGTAATCACACCGTATGAGGATTATTATGGTAGAAAACCTAATGTGAGTTACTTCAAAGTGTTTGGATCACTTTCTTATGTACATGTTGAGAAAAAGGACCGAGGCAAACTAGATGTAAAGGCAAAGAAAGCTGTTTTTATTGGATATCCTATTGAAAGCAAAGGATACAAGTTTTATGTTCCAGAGACAGGTGAAGTTATTCTTTCACGTAATGCTTATATTGCTGAAGATAAGGTTTATGATAAAGAAGCAGAAATTCCGAAGTTCATTAGTGAAAATGACTATGGAATTTTTAGAAAGATTCTGGATGTACATGTTCAGCCATATCAGGAGGGAATTAAACCTCAAATTCCTAGTATTCAAGAAAAATTTGAAGAAACAGGAATTTCACAACCTTCTACAGAGTCAGTTCCACAAGAGATTTTGATTCCAAAAATGGAAGAAGTTAAAGTTCCAGAAAGTCCTAGTACCTCAGCAGGACAAGTTCCAGAACATGTGGAAGCTGAAAGTTTCGAAAGAGTTTCACCACTATTCAAGGATACACCTACGTGGTTATATCAGACTTGGAAAGATAGTGGTATCAAAACTTTTACTGGAAGAACAAGGAGTTAGACTAGACAACAACAACAAGATCATGTAAGAACAAGAAGTCAAACTAGACAGCAAAAAGATCATGTAAGTTTTGTTGAAGACTTCGAGATTCATGATATTTTGGTACTTACAACTGTTGAAGATGAACCTGCATGTGTTAAAGATGCACTTAACATTCCTATTTGGAGAAAAGCTATGCAAGAAGAGATTGATTCTATTCATAAGAATCAAACTTGGCAGCTATGTGAGTTACCAGAAGGAAAGAAGGCTATAGGTGTAAAATGGATCTTCAAAATCAAAAGCAAAGCAAATGGTACTATTGATAGATACAAGGCCAGGTTGGTTGTCAAAGGATATGCACAACAAAAAGGTATTGATTATGATGAGACATTTGCTCCTACATCTAGGATGATTGTTATTAGGTCAGTACTTGCTCTAGCAGCACATTTTGGTTGGCATATATATCAACTTGACATTAAGACTGCTTTTCTAAATGGTGATTTACACGAGGATGTGTATATTCAACAGCCAGAAGGTTTTGAAGAGACAGGTAAAGAACACTCAGTGTGTAAGCTTATAAAAGCTTTGTATGGTTTAAAACAGGCACCTAGAGCATGGTATGAAAAGATACATACATATCTTTTATCCATTGGTTTCCATAACTCAGATGCAGCTCCAACTCTTTATGTCAAAGCTGAAACAGGTATGATGATTATAGCAATCATTTATGTGGATGATATTATAGTCACAGGTCCCAAAGATGAAGATTTGTAGATGTTCAAAGAAGAATTGAAGCAAACATTTGATGTGAATGATTTAGGCATTCTACATTATTATCTTGGGATTCAATTTCTGTTTCGAGATGAGTGTATCTACATGACACAACAGAAGTACATTGAGAAACTTTTGGAAAGGTTTCATATGAGTGATTCTAAACCTATGCAAACACCTATGGATCAGAACATATCTTTACAAATGGTAGCAGATGCAGAGCCATTTGATGCTACTCTATATAGTCAAGCAGTTAGTTGCTTGATTTATCTTTGTAATACACGTCCAGATATACAGTTTGCAGTTTCTCAAGTATCAAGGTTCATGCAGAATCCAACAATGTTACATTGGAAAGCAGTAAAGCGAATCTTTCGTTATTTGAAGGGAACTTCAAATTATGCTATGGTATTTTCGAAATCTACACATTTGTTACTAAAAGGATTTTCAGATTCTGATTGGGCAAGTGATAGAGACACAAGAAGAAGTACTAGTGGATTTTGTTTTTATCTTGGAGATTGTCTTATCTCATGGTTTTCAAAAAGACAACCCACTATTGCCACTTCATCGTGTGAAGCTGAATATCGTGCAGCATTTACAGCTACTCTAGAGTCAGTATGGTTGCAGAAGATTTTCAGTCATCTTAATGTAAGAGTACATCAACCCATTCAGATATTTTCAGATAGCCAGAGTGCTATAGCTATAGCTAAAAATCCAGTGCATCATGCAAGGACAAAGCATATAGAGGTACACTACCACTATACTCGAGAGCAGATAGTTAAGAAGCACATTGAGCTGGTTTATGTTCCTTCTAGTGAGAATGTTGCAGATATTTTTACCAAAGCATTGACTAGAGAAAGTCATGAGAAGATTTGCAGGTTACTAAAGCTTGTACCGATATGACATTGAAGGAGGGATTGTTGGAAGTCAATGTTTATATTGGTCCAACAATTAGCTTCATAAGAAGCATTCTCTTGTGCAACAAAGCTACGTGGGCGACTTGGTCTAGCCCAACACGTCTAAAAGCATCCTCAACCGACCCGGGTTCAATCTCCACGCGCTGCGGTAGCAAGTTCGTGGCTTTTAATAAAGCAAATCGAAAAACTCTTCACAGAAAAATCCGTTCGCGATCGCGTAGTTTTTTTCTTTTTTCGTAGCTTTTAGATTGTGCTTTTGGAGGATACTCATAAACTATATAATGAGGCCTTGGCTCATTGTTCAAGCATCACTCAAGACTCACTCACTCAAAGATCTAGAGCTTGGAGATCTTCTTGAAGACAGAGTGTTCTCACACTCTTGAAGGAGGTGAAGTTTTGGTGAAGGAGAGGCTACTCTCATTGCAGCAGGAAGTCTTCTACGTGGTGGTGGTAACTATCTTTTGTGAGTTAACCTTGTGGTTGATTTACAATTTCGTTACACTATTTTGTTAGCTTCGTTGCTTCATTCTCTTCACACACACTTAGATTATTTCGACATAATCTAAATTTTGTATCAACATCTTCTTATTCTTCCATTAGTGAGTGCACACTTTATATGGTTGAGTAGTACTCCCATGTTGTAATTTGGACATCCATTATATTTAGTGAAGTAAGCATTCAGCTTACGTTCCCTATCCTTGTCTCAAGATCTCTTTCTTTCTCTATCTCACTTATCATCTTGTCAATTAAGTTGTGTATGCTCAAGAGGTTTTAGTATTGGAACGATCCTGGGGCCCCAAATTCCAACAAGCTGTGCATGTACTTCCCATTCAGGACCCTCCGCAGGGACACACTTCTCAAGTGGGAAAACATGCACATTGGTTCAGTGATGTCGCAGGACCATTGGGAGATGGCACTTACTTTTGGGAGGCAGAAATTGAGTTTAATGGAAAATGGGGACACTACCATTTCTTCACCCGTGAATTCGAGCAATACCAGAATGCAGAAGTAATGCAATCGGTATGGACCAATGCAGGCTTGGATAGCTATTTCCGGGCACATTTACCTAAGCCAGATTTCCTACGCTGCTCCTATCTTATCAATACCATCACCCCTAGCAGAGCCAAGGGGGGTGATAGTACTTTCGTGCTACCCTCATTGACGCCAGGCCACGAGCTCAAAAGATTCAAACTAACCCTCAACCTAGTACGGGAAGCGTTGAACATGCAAGGTATGCATATTCCTACTGAGAAAGAAACAATGATTCCCGGCAGGATGAAGCACAAGGATCTCAACAAATTGAAGGACATGGTAGCAATGACACCAACCATCGCCCTCCACCTCCGAACGATCATGCAACACTTTGCCTTTCCCGCCCAAGAACGCTTCACTATGCCACCAAAAAGAATCTGGTTCAGCCTGTACTTGGCGGCGACAGAGGATCTCACAATCAATTTACCACACTGGATCATAGACCAAATCCACCTAGCACATCAACGATGGAATAAGAAACAGAAGAACGTGCTTCATGGGTGTTGTGCGCTGACAAAAATAATTTATAGATGCCTAGCTTATGATGTGCCCATTCAAAGAGCACTAGTGTGGTCCAGAGCTCAGGAGTTCCAGAGACGACTCTCAACAACGGGTCCTCCATCAAAGAAAATGAGAGGCACAGTCCCATTACCGTGTGCCCAAGCAAGGGGAGCCACCACCACACCAGAGGTGACCCCTCCACAAACGCGACGTATCTGTCCGTTTACAATTCGCTTGACCAGACAGAGTGCAAAAGGACCAAATTTAGTTTTTCCCTCCAATCCCCTCTGACCTGGAGTTTCCACAGGGCTACACCGTGAATGATCTTACTGATGAAGAAATCGCTAGGCTGATCAATGAATCTAACCTCGAGACGGAAGCAATGACCACAACCCACTACAACAACTTCAGCCTCGAACCAACCGGAAGTAGTAGAAGTAGAAGAGGATGAAGAAGAGACTGAAGAAGAAGAAGCAGATGAGGAGCATGATCAAGAATACGAAGAAACTTTAGAACTAGCGAGTGCCCTAGCCTATTCGGCACAGATAAAAAGATTGTATGAAACCATGAAGCGAGTCCAGGAACAGCACAAACTGTCGCTCGAAATAGGAAAGGTGCTAATGAGCCAAATGTTAGGAGAGGAAGGCGTGGATGAAATGTTTATTGAATCCATGAACCTGCACGCGGACGCGGTGGGCTTGGATGAAGCCATTCATTCAGCTATGGCTTATATTCATCGCTTCGAGAAACGGGTGCCTACCCGTCCCATGCGCTCTGGCAAGCAGATTCATATGAATGTATCAGCACCAGGAGACACTACATAGACAGAGGAACATCACGAGGTACCACCATCACCACCCTCACCACCTCTCACTACACACTTCACTTCACCGCACGACACAACCACCCCAACTTCAACACTCACCACATATGTTATGGGGATTCCTATCTCACCAGGCACCCAATTTGGAGGGATCACAATGCCCACATTTACAACAATATTCATGAACATCACATCCACCCCACCCACAGTCCCCATCTACACATTCACACACACTTTTGACACCATGGAAACATCACCAGCCACAGCACCACTCCCTCCCCCCTCTCTACCACCATCTCCCATACCCCTACCACCCACATCACCTCTCATGACCACTTCATTCACTATCCCTTTCCCTCTCCCCATTCCCCCTGCATCCTCCACCTTCCCTGCATTCATGAATGTAAATAACATGTTTTCTGCATTACATCAGCGTGTACATCAGTCGCAGACAGAATACCAAACCTTGGAAGATTGACATCGCCAAATAACTACGGATCATGAGCAACTACAGAAGAGGCTTCCAGCTTTGGAAGCAGAAAATACTGACCTAAATCAACGCTGCACTATGCTCGAGCACGCTCACCAGACCCTTTTGGAAGCTCCCCAACCATCTGATTCCAATGAAGTTAAAAAACTAACAGCCCTACTAGAACTTTATCAATCAGAACACGTTAAAAGCCGTCACAACCTGACATTACTCAGAAAGCACATGGCCACTGCCCTCGAAGAGAACAAACGCTTGCAAAGGCAAAATGAAGAAAATTTAGAGGAGCAACGGAGGGTTCCCCCCAGGAGATCGACCCTGAAAGATTCAAAGTTGTTCCATCCGACACTATGAAGACAATTCTAGAAAGCTATGCAGATCTACTGGAATTGCATGATGAGCTGGGCAAAGAACGGGATACTCTTGGTCAATAGCTAACGATGCAGGAAGCCCAACCCAAGATCACCAATTCTACCACCACTACAGAAGAGGTAAATGCACTGAGAGAACAGGGCGCAGAATTGCAAAGCAAATTACTCCAATATTTCCAATTATCTTCATGATCTTGCCTGATTAAATTGGTCCTCCCCTCATCTTCAACACATCCTAGAAGTACTCCATTAGAATTTTTGAAATATAAGCTACCTGCCACAACGTGATGCTTTCTTTATTTCCCAAATTCCTTGCCTTTTGTTGAATTGATCCTATGATTAGGTCCATGTGTGAGCATAGGCCAAATTCCCATGTTGGACATACTTCCAAGTTAAATAGATAAGTGTCCAGTAACTTGTCTGCTACTCCCATTAGTGGTTCTCCATGAGTCATTCTAGAAAAGTGATCGCCTCTAACATGGGTGTTTCCTTTCTTGACAACTACCTCAAAATCAAATTCCATAAGTAGCAAAAACCATCTAACTGGTCGTCGTATGTTGCAAGGTTTATTGACCAAGTAAAGTAAAGCTTGGTGGTCAATGAAGAGCTTGAACTTGTTCGATACTAGGTAATATATGAATTTCTTTATTGTTACTCCCATTGGCGGTTCTCTATCAGTCATTCTAGAAAAGTGATCAGCTCTAGCATGGGTGTTTCCTTCTACCTCAAAATCAAATTCCATAAGTAGCAGAAACCATCTCACGAGCAGTCCTATGTAGCAAGGTTTATTCACCAAGTAAAGTAAAGCTTGGTGATGAATGAAGAACTTGAACTTGTTGGCTAATAGGTAATGTCTGAATTTCTTTACAGTGTAGACAATCCCTAATGCTTCTCGCTCAGTTGTGGTGCAATTTCTCTTGAATTGGTTCAATTGTCTACTTGTTTATCTAATTTTCCTTTGCCAGTAGCTTGTGCCAATATGCATCCAATAGCAAAGCTAGATGCATCTATGTGACTATGAAATGGTCTATTTCAATTTGGCACTTTGAAGATGGGTTTTGAACTCAATCTTCTTATTATATAATTGAATGCTTGATCACATCCATCACTCCACTAAAGTGAGTCAAGAGCCATATAGGGGTTTTTCTATAACTGCATACATATGAATGAATCGATGGTAATACCCATTGTATCCCATAAAGGCTTGCACTTCCTTTACATTCTTAGGTCTCGGCAATTCCAAAATAGAATTAATTTTATCCTCATCTATCAAAATAGCATTTTTAGAAACTATGTGTCCAAGGATTTTGAAAAACCTCCTAAAGTTGGAGAAAAGTGCCCCGATAGTCCTAAGTATGTTTGCACATATCACTACTCTAATATATCAACAAAAACATGACACATCAATCTCTAGAAAGTTGTTGGGGCATTAGTCAAGCCAAAAGGCAGAACTCTAAAGGCATACACTCCCCATTCAGTATCAAACATGGTTTTATGTTGGTCTTTACTAGCGAAGCTACTTGATTATATCCTGAAAATCCATCAAGGAAGTTGTACACTTCCTTGCCTGCCACTCTCTCCAAAAGATTATTAGTGATGGGTAATGGATAATTGTCTCTTATAGTGGTAGCATTAACCTCTTTCAAGTTAATAGAAACCCTAATTTTTTCATTCTTCTTTGGTACAACCACGAAAGGAGAAACCTATTCCCGTGTTTGATTCTATATATGAATCCAACTACTAACAAATTTTCTATCTCTTCTTTAATTTTGGTTGAGTAGACATCATTGTACATATAAGGTCTTTGCTTTGAAGGTTTAGCATCAGGATTCATAGGAATTCAATGAGAGCAATAGGATTGACTCCCTTCAAATCATTGTAAGTCCATGCAAACACATCCTTATACACTTGTAGTAATTTTATATACCCTTGTTTGTCTTCAATAGACACATCCTTACCTATGTAAGTGCATCTCTCCTCGTCATTTTCTCATGTCACTATGATTTTCTTAGGTTTTTCCTTATTATCATATGCCACTCTATCTTGTGCTTTTTTTTTCGGCATTTGAATAGAAATATTTCTCTCTTCTACTTCATACCTCTTGAAGTGTTTGGCAACTTCAAAGTATTCTCGGTGTTGATCTTCTTCCCCTAATCCATTATTCTCCTTATTTGGGTTTTTTGGGTATTCATCTATGGAAAACATCTTACATTCTTCCATTGAGTCATTCATTTCTACTTCTTTCCAATATTGATCTTCTAAATCAAATTCATGTTCCAATTTTATACTCTCATACTCCTTGTTTAATTCATTTTCTATTATTTCCTTCATCCATCTCTTAGAGTACTACCATGTACAGGCTTAAGGCATATCCCTCTTCATCTACATACTCATTCATGGTTAGCACTTCTTCATTTACACACACATCTAGGGTTGCTAGTATTTGCATCCATCCATGCATTTTGAAAGCTTCAACTGGAAATACTTGAGGCATATACACTAGGCCTTTACAAGTCACTCTCCTTCTTGCCCTAGTCTCCAATGTTGTAGCCCTTTTTCCTCTCTTTGGGCTACCTTGCAAATCCATAGTTTGGTATCTTCATTCATTTAGGATTGATCACTAGGTCTACCACTATGGATTGACACATTATCCTCGTCTTTATGGATCGGATTCCATTGAAGATGTGAAACATGTCTATAAGAGAAGTTTTGGAGATTTATTTTAGTATTCATGCCCTAGTGTTGGAGATACAATGCATCGCCGTCCAATCTTGAACCACCTTTAATTCTCCCATGAAAGGTCATCCTAGAATCATCACCTAATCACCTGCCTTGCCAAATCAACATATAGCTAAGGTGTGTTCAAATTCTACTCCACACATAGTCAAGATTACATTTTCTAGGATCTCAAATGGATGCTCTACATGAGCTTCTACCAATCGCAACTTCATTTGTGTTGGTCTTAATGTTGGTTTTCCCCATTTTTCCAAAATCTCCTTCGTTGCTATTCCTACTCTTGCATTAGTGTCTAATATGGCTTTTCTCATGTACCCTTGAAAAGTAATTGGAAGGCAAGTATTTCCTTCATTACCTTCACTAAAATCTCCCACCTTATCCACATGTATTTTGATGGTTGGGGTTTCTTCAACATTTTTCTCCTTATCTGATGTATTATGTCCTTTTAGGTTTAATTGAGTAACTAACTTATTCCACAATTGGGGATTTACTTGAAGAGCTAAAGAGCAATCAACTTTTGTTGATATATTTTGGTAGTGATGTGTGTGAACACACTAGGACCACCGGGGCACTTTTTTCCCTCTTTAGGAGGTTTTTTTCCCCCGGCTTGTATATACGCCTATTGCCCTAATGGGCTACTTATCTTTGTACATTATCTAGTAATGCATTCAGTATTGTGTCTTGTGCTCCAAGCTTCTTCTTCTTCCTTGTGTTGTTCGCGTGCTTCCGCAGACGTCTAACTCCAACAATTGGTATCAGAGCAGGTCGTCGCTTCATCTAGGGCATTGTCGCTTCATCTAGGGCGCCGTCGACACTCCTCCGTTTGCAGTCTCAGATTCGCACGAAATTTGGTGAGCATACTCAGGCTGTTTCAGAGATCAAAACAGCTTTGCTATGTGGTTTCGAAATCGCGATCTGAGCTCGTTTCGGCCTCGGAACGCACTATCGCAGTGCTTGTGCAGGCTATTTCGTCTTTTTGTACCAAAGGTATATACCAGTTTCTGTTTGCCAATATAAGTGTCTCGAAGTCTGCTACAGGTCTAGCAGAATTTGTCTGGGCAGTTCTGTTCAACTTTTTGAGATACAGTCAATTTTTTGCATCAAGGTATTTTAGTCATCGGCCATGGCTGAAAGTAGTGATGTATTTTGTATGTTGGCTGTTGAGGATAAGTTGGATGGTACCAACTATCCGTTATGGGCTTATATGATGCGGCATGTATTGGTTGCAAAAGGATTGTGGAACATTGTGCAGGGTGTTGAAAGATGTCCTGTTACACCTCTGACTACAGGTACTGCAAATACAGGTGTTGGAGCTGATGAAGATGGTGTCAAAGATGATATTCTGTAGATTCATGTTCGTGCTGATGTTTTTGTTGCACCTACTGCAAAGCAGATTAGTTGGGATGGTAGAGATGCCTAGGCACATGCATTGATAGCTTTGTCTATCAAACGTGCCATTATTCCTCACATTCGCTCTTGCAGAACAGCTAAGGATGCTTGGGATACACTTACCACATTGTACCAAGCTAGGAATGAGGCTCGTGTTGCTTACCTCCGAAAACAGTTGGAGAGTGAGCACATGAATGAAGGTGATTCTATGGAGAGTTTCCTAACGAAGATCAAAGACTTGAAGGAATAGTTGATTTCTGCTGATGAGGTTATACCAAATAGCTCACTTGTGTAGACCGTTCTGAATGGTCTTCCTGATTCATATCAAAGTTTTGCTTCTACTCTTCGATTGATGATGAAAGGCAATCCAAATGCCTTATCATTTGAGGAGTTAGTCTCTGTTCTGTTGCAGGAAGATCAGTCCAGGCAAAACAGGTCCATTATGCGAGTTGCAGATCAAGCTTTCCTGGCTAGTCAGAAGGGCAAAGGAAAATGGAGCTCTTCAACTAGTAAGAAAAAATCTGCTAATTCTGCATATTCGAAGAAGGAAGATAAAGATGAGAAGAAATCAGAAAAGTAGAAATTGTTTTGTAAGTACTGTAAAGGAAATGATCATATCATAAAGAACTGTCCAAAACTGGCTGCTAAAGAGGCAAAGAAGAAAGAGGCTGGAATGGTTGTTGCAGAGGCCTCTACACCAAAAACAGAGTCTGCAAACCTTGTGCAGGAAGAAGAATGGGCGTTTACTACTGTCTATAGTTTTGACCCATCTTCTCATGAGCAGTGCATGTCTGTAGTAGACTCAGATGTTTGGTATTTTGACAGTGGGGCGACCAAACATATCACCTCGCAGCGTAGTTTCTTCTCTTCACTCAAGCTTGCCCCTACATGGAATACTGTTACATGCGCTAACAACTCCTCTTATCCTATTATGGGAGTTGGTAAGATCATTTTGACTACTGCTGATGGTAGTTCTTTCACTTTGTCAGATGCTTTATTTGTGTCAGGGATCAAAAAGAACCTGTTATCAGTTTCTGCATTAGCCAAGATTGGCTTGGTTGTGAAATTTGTTGATGACAGGTGTACAGTTCATGATCTGTCAAATGGCGATGTGATTATTGCTTCTGGCATTTTATGTCGTGGGTTGTATAAGCTCATAGACTATGAAAGATCTGAAAAAATGATTTGGCATGTGCAGTAAATGATTCTCAGGCTATGTCAGATGCAAAGCTTTGGCATGCACGCTTTGGTCATTTGAATTTTGCTAGTTTGCTGCGCCTGCAGAAATCTGAAATGGTGTCCTCTTTGCCCAAACTTAAGGCACCTGGAAAACATGTTTGTGAAGGCTGTATTTTAGGCAAAATGTAGCGTTCCTCCTTTCCAAAAGATGGTTCAGTTTGGGCTACACAGAAATTGCAGCTTGTACATAGTGATGTCTGTGGTCCTATGCAGACACCCTCTTTTGGAAATTACCTTTACTTCGTGACTTTCATTGATGATTTTTCCAGACATGCATGGGTATATCCACTCAAAGCAAAGTCCGAAGTGTTCATGTGCTTTAAACAGTTTTTGGTTTTGGCTGAAAATCTGTCAGCATGTAAAATGGGCACCCTCCGTTCTGATCGGGGGGGAATATATGTCTCTGATTTTAATGCATTTTTGGCTGAACGTGGGATAAAACACCAGTGTACAGTGCCTTATACACCTCAACAGAATGGAGTTTCTAAAGGAAAGAACAAGTCACTCATGGAGATGGCGAGGTGCATGGTCAAAAGTCAGGCTTTACCACATAGTTTCTGGCTTGAGGTTGTCATTTTTGCAACATATGTACTGAACAGGTGTCCCACTAAAGCGCTGCAGTCCATCACTCCATATGAGGCTTGGCATGACCGCAAGCCATCTGCTGCTCGTCTGTGTGTTTTTGGTTGTTTGGCATATGCACTAGTGCCTGAACAACATCGTAGAAAATTGGATGATAAGGCAATAAAATGTATTTTTGTTGGGTACAGTTCTGAAAGTAAAGGCTATCGTCTATATCATCCACAGACTAAATGCATTCTCGTTAGCCGTGATGTTGTCTTTGTGGAAGATGCTATTCAGCCATTGCTTTCATGTACCAAGGAGACATCTGTTAGCTCCAAAGACATGTATGATACTTTGATGCCTCTTTTTACAGGTGGACAGTCTAGTGCTGGTCCTAATGAGGCAACTTCTTAGCCTTTGCACGTTTCATATGATGATGCAGATCATTCCATTTTTTATGCAGATTTACATGATGCACTTGTTGATGAGAGAGCTGATATTGAGCAGGCAAAAACTATGCCAAAATGGCTAGTGCAGACTTTGCGTGACAGCAAATTAGATGCACCTTTGTCATATCGTACTCGTTCAGGCTCTCATAGTGCCTCCTTTGCATCAGATTGCTATGTTATGGCTGCATCTAGTCTCTGTGATGAGAATGAGCTTGTTTCTTTTGATGAAGCACAGAATTTGGAAAATTGGATGGCTTCTATGCAATCTGAATATGATGCTATAATGAAGAATGGTACATGGTCTTTATGTGACTTGCCTCTTGGCAAGAAGGCCATTGGCACTAAGTGGGTATACAAGCTGAAGCATAAACTTGATGGTACAGTTGACAGGTATAAGGCTAGGTTTGTTGCAAAGGGTTATGCGCAAGAAAGAGGCATTGATTTTGATGAGACCTTTGCACCTACATGATGTATGACTACTGTTCAGAGCATTTGTGCACTTGCAGCCCATCATGGTTGGAATGTACATCAGTTGGACATTAAAACAGCATTTCTGAATGGTGACTTGCATGAAGAAGTGTAGGTTTTTCAGCCCCGTGGCTTTGTGCAGAAAGGGCATGAAAACCAAGTGTGCAGGTTAAAGAAGGCATTATATGGTTTAAAGCAAGCACCACGTGCTTGGTATGAGAAGATACATGCCTATCTGGTTGCACATGGTTTTGAGAACAGTCCAACTGAAAGCACCTTATATGTTAAGCGTGCTAATGATGTGCTTCTGATCATTGTTGTCTATGTTGACGACATGCTGCTCACTGGTCCTATCGAGAAGCATATTGCTGATTTCAAGGCTGATTTGCATGCCTCATTTGAGATGTCTGATTTGGGGCATTTGCATCACTATTTGGGCATTCAGTTTATGCAAGTTGATGGTGGAATGGCTTTGTGTCAAACAAAATATATTGACACATTATTGCAGCGTTTTGGCCTTGAAGACTGTAAGCCTATTGCCACTCCTATGGAGACAGGTTTACGATTGAGTCTTCATGATGTTGGAGATGCATTTGATGTTGTTCTCTATCAACAGGCTATTGGATGCTTGATTTACTTATGCATTACTAGGCCAGATATTCAGTTTGTTGTCTCACAGATGAGTAGGTTTATGCATTGCCCAGGAGTCATGCATTGGAAGGCGGTTAAGCGCATCTTTCGCTACTTGAGTGGTATTGGGCTAATTGGGTTATTTTATCCCAAGGGGGGATCACTACCGCTAGATTTGCATGCTTTTTCTGACTCAGATTGGGCTGGTTGCTATGACACTCGTGTGTCCACCAGTGGTTTTTGCTTCATGCTTGGTAGCTCATGTATATCTTGGTTGAGCAAGAAGCAGCCTACTGTGGCCACTTCCAGTTGTGAGGCTGAGTATAGGGCAGCTTTCACAACGACTGTTGAGTGTGTGTGGGTCAGATGCCTTATGGCTGATTTGGGTGTTGGCTTGTCTTCTACCACCACCATCTTCACTAATAGTCAGAGCGCATTGGTAGTTGTGAGGAACCCTGTGTTCCATGCTCGCACTAAGCACATGGAGGTGCATTATCACTATGTCAGGGAGAGGTTCTCTGTTGGGGAGATCAGCTTGGCATATGTGCCCACGTAGGAGAACATTGCAAACCTTTTCATGAAGGCTCTGCCTAGGGAGAAGTTTGAAGCTTTCCGCAAAGCTTTGGGCTTACTTGCTTTTGTGAAGTGATTTCCACATAGCTTGGCACTTCCTTATACATGAGTGCCAGCTCCTTGTTCACTGCATCACTCCCAGGGGGGATTTGTTGATATATTTTGGTAGTGATGTGTGTGAACACACTAGGACCGCCGGGGCACTTTTTTCCCTCTTTAGGAGGTTTTTTTCCCCCAGCTTTTATATACACCTATTGCCCTAATGGGCTACTTATCTTTGTACATTCTCTAGTAATACATTCAGTATTGTGTGTTGTGCTCCAAGCTTCTTCTTCTTCCTTGTGCTATTCGCGTGCTTAAGGTTCTCTTCTCGTTACATCTTAATGTGGGAGCATGGAAGAAATCTTATTTTTGCTCATAATCACCCATATAGTTTGGAAGTGTGGTTAGGCTAATTACCTCGTTTGTCTCTTGTTCTTGATTGGACAAATCCTCTGAGTCTACTTCTTGTCCCATCATAGGTTGATTCATAGAACCATCTAGTTCTATGAAGCGAGGGATCTCACCTTCAATCTTTTTCCATCTCTCCTCTTGAACTTTGACCCATAGGTCTTGTGGCCATTTAGCTTCTACTAATTTTGCCAACCCTTCCATGTTGTTGGATTGGGAAGATACACCACTAGAAGCATCATCGAGCTTGATTGGAGTCTGAGGGATCTTCAAATCATCTGTCGGGTTGTCTTCCATATCTATACACTCTCTAAGATGTTCCTCCAGGGTCTCTAAGCATTTCACATACACCAAAGTTCTCAAGTTTCCATTAGTTAAACCATCTAGAAATAATGATATCATTTTTTGTTGGGTGGATCTCTCAGCCATTGGAGAATGATCCACATATTAATTGAATCTTTTGGCTACTATTTGTACTGGCTCATTGGGTGCTTTTTTGAAGCTATATATTAGAGAGGAGGCATTATGTTTTATTCCCATCTTAGTGAACTCACCCATGAATTCTTCTAGTAATTGCTCAATGTTTGTAAATCTATTGTGATCCAAGGTTTGGGACCAAGGCAAAGTTATTTCCATTAATGTGAGTCCAAAATATTGGTATTGAATAAAAAAATCATCAATCTATTCAGCTCGTAGCGCTTATTTAAGTTCTGCCACATGATCATAAGGATCTCATGATCCATCATAGTGATTCCTCAAGCACTTAGCTAACTGAAAAGGTCTCAGTCTTCTACCTACATTAAGTGGTCAAGGAATAACTTGGACCATTGGTTGCACACCTGGTCCTCTTCCTTATGGAGGTCTTAAAGGAAAGGGTGGTTTGCTCATTGACTCGCCTCCAAATTGGGTATGAGGTATTGTGTTGGTATTTGATGTAGAGAAGTGGACATGGGTCTGAATGGAACACTTTTTTTGCCACTTTGTCCTAAGATGGGGTCTCCCTAACTTTGTTGCTGACTTTGAGGATTTTGAGAAGTGGTTGCTTGATCCCTTGCAGGGAATAATAACAAACCCATGTACTAGAGTCTAGATCTCTCTGAATCAATAACTCCCCAATATCTTCTCCTATCTTGGTCCAAGTAAGTGACTGTAGAATATTCTTTTGGATCATGCAATTCATAGATAGTATCAAGATTGACACTCCTAACTCTAGTTTCTCTACTCCTAATCTAACCCTAAAAAACTTGTCACACACATAGTAAGAGTATTAAGCAACAAGTGCAAGAGATTGGTGACTTTTCATAGCACTGAATTGGCTTCTTCATGCTCACTATCTTCACAATGACAATATAACCATCACCTAGTCACTCAAGAATTCCTATGCACTCGTGACAAGTGAGGCTTGAGAGTTCTCACACATCCAACAAGTGCACATAGTGGTGGTTTGATATTTCATGAACATGCATAGACACAATTTTGGTATCTCATGCTCATGAGGCACACATGTAATATATGTATTATAATTACTAGCTTACTAACCTTTTCTTCTTATTCTTATTTCTTTATTTTAAAAAATAAGATAAAAATGTACCCAATACTAACAATAGGTTGAAGTGTACAAGAAATTTCTTCATCATTGCAAAGCTTTGGACATGAGGGAAAAAGATTCACATGATGAGAAGTGTGACGACAAAGGTAAGCATGAAGAAGTTCCAACCATAAAGCAAAAAGAGAAGCTTGAAACAATATGGTACACAACATAGCAAGTTTGAATTCCAATCTTCTTGGATAGATAAGATTAAAACTTTATTATTAGCATGCCCTTGAGCATCTCACTCAAGTCCCATCACTTTGCACCATAATTCCTCCAATACATTCTAAAGTTTGCATGCATAGGGCTTCACAAAGCCATGCACAAGGCACATCTTTTGAAGCCCATTAGTTGCACCCTTAATCCATCATATCATTATGGACTATCAAAATTTGGCATAATAACTTCTAGAATTTACTCTTTAACAACAAGGAATCACCCATCTATTGAACTTAGTTCCTCACAAAGACAAAGATGAGAGGTTTTGGTTATCAAGATCCATGATCACGTGATTTGGAACATTATTCTACTTCAAATCCATCACTAAAAGATTTATGTACATGAATTTGGAGTACACACAGATGTTTGAAGCTTCAATGAATAAACCAAGTCAAATGGACTCAACTATAGAAAGAGCAATATTCATCCTAGAGATTGCTCACTATGTGAGCAAAGGATTCAAAAACATGGACAATATGAAGAACTACGAGCTTTGAAGAAAAGATTTGGCAAGACCACCTTCTCCAAAAACTTTGAAGGGTCTTCTCAAGCATGATAAGATCTAAGAGGTGGTGTTACACAATGGAATTGACATAAAATATTTGCTAATTTCTCTTAAGCTTTGTAGTTCTAAAGACTTTTATTGTAGATATATGAAGATTCAGGTGTATTCTTGTAATCTTGTCTTTTCACACATCACATAAAGTGTGAGGGGGACACTATATAAATTCCAAGCCCCTCACTTGTAGAATACTATTTGCTAATGTGAGTAGTGAGATCTTTTTCTTGCAAAGTTCATCCACAAGATTTCTTTCTCATTTGAAGTGCAATTTTTTCATGTTTTATGGTGTGGAAAATTTGCTACTTAATTTTTAAATGTGTTTTCTAACTTGAATCTTACAATTTCTAGTTTTTCTTTGTGATTTTGAGCTTCTTTTGATAATAGATGCTTATGGCTATGGATAATATGTAGACTTTCTTGCTATATACAATGCTATAAAGCAAATTTGATTTCCATTTCCACAAAATTGTAGATATTTTTTATAGCTTCAATTTAGGCCATCATAATCATGTTTTGGATAATCTAGGGATATGGCCATTTTATTGAATGGCTATTTTCCATCTAATCATCTAAGTGAGCTTGACTTTCTCTAGGAGAAGGAAACCATAGATCATTAAAGATTTGGTGATGATTTTATCATTGATCATAATTGGCCTCATTATGATTAGGTTTCATCTCATTGTGGATCATGGAATTGTTATTATCATCATTATCGCATCCCAATTAGGCATCTTCACCTCGTGGATCATGAAAATGGTGATTAGATCATCGGTTTGGTTGGTGATGGTTGATTGCAATAAGCACATTTTTGTGTGATTGTGTGGCTGAGTAAAAGATCCCTTAGAGCTAGATAAGACATCTATTCATCATGTGTGCTTACTACGTCTCCTTGCTACTAGATTGGATCTACTCTTTATGGAATGATTAAGTAAAGTTGTACAAGCGTGCACTCAAGGTGCATGTTGACATAAGCACATAGGCAATGGAGGTTTGTGGTTCAAGTAAAAAACCAAGAATATAACTCGATTTTTTTTAGCCTACTCAATTAACATCCAAAATTTGAAAATTATCAAAACTATAAGGCATACCTTAAGAGTATCTGATGAATCTTTGCATGTAAACTCATTGTTCCTAGGTGTGGGGAGTAGAGGCTAGTTGATCCAATGTTTACTAATGATCCTCTCCTCTTCATGAAAGAACTATTGATGTATGTGATGGTTCATCACTAAGATATAACTCGAATATGTTGAAGATAAAGAGAGAAATCATCAAATATTTGTTGAAATTTTGAGTTATTTTAGGAAATGCATCCTTCCACAAGGTGAAATATGAAATCATCACTTAGATCATCTATATTATACATTAAGTTGGAGTCTAATAGATTGCCTATTTAGGGACAAGGTTTTCACTATATTTTTTGTCAACGATACCTTTCCAAATTTACTAAAGACTTCATCTGTACCTCATAAGAAAAGTTCTTATGACCATGTGTTAGGTTACTATCAAGATTTTTGTAACTTGCAATATTGAGAAACCGCTTGTAGGAAAACCCCCTGTTTTGTAATATGCATATGTTAAAATTAGAATCCCTTTTTTTTAACTTCATTGCTACATTTTCTAGTAAGTACAGATGGATTTGAAAACTCACCTGGCTAAAGTGAAAAATTGTATACTGAAGATGATAGCAATTCAAGTTGGAGAAAGAAACAAAGGGCTATAAAATTGTAGACAAGGAAGCCCACTAGAGAGAGAAAAAAAGATGCAAAAAGGGATGAAGGGAGATAAGAAGAGAAAAGCAAGAGAAATGAAATTCTTGTTTCCATAGACAAAATACTAGATTAGGAATACTTTACTATATTTTGATGTCTAGTGGAATGCATGTTTATTGATTATTTTGATAATAGGAGTTAGTTTCCTTATATCATTGACTCACTCCTTTTACAACTCTTAAGTGAGTATAATATCTCCATAGTACTTTGTCGTTAAAGTTTTTTGGTAATCAAAGAGTTTTGTAATTCCATAGAAATGACCACGTTCTTACTTTAGTATCCTAGCTAGTTTTTACAATTATGACTGAAGAGTGAAGGGAAAGTGCATTCGGTGATTAATACAGAAAAGTTTTCTATCTTACTGTGTTCAGTTCCTAATTATGCTTGGTAGTGAAGCTTTGTGCATAAATTAATAATGATCTTCATAGCATCTTTTGACTCGATCTCAGATGCATGCATCATAGAATCATGCAGTATAAATCATAAGCTTCTTCTCGAATGTCTATGAGTGTATGTTGAATAAAGAGTGCAATAGTAGTTAGTTGGTTTCAACTACATTATTCTTTGAGTCTTTTTATAAATATATTCATGTGTACAGTAGAATTGCCTCGCAAATCCATAGTGAATTGTAATGATTTGCAAAGATAGATGATATTAAGTTCATCTAAATATAGATACAGTTTCTTCAATGATTCAATTGGTGTCCTGAGTGAAGTCTGGTATCAATATTGTAATCTTGTG
>CM035411.1:126471847-126479347 GCA_020310875.1 Ceratopteris richardii
GCAAGCAAACAAGAAGGAAGGTTGTTAGAAGATTCTCCAGTCCACTATCTTCAACCTCATCAGTAAAGAGCATGGCAGGACAGGTAGACTTCGAAACCTTACTCTCAAGATTAAATATAAAGTTTCCTTCTTTCAAAGGCCTAGCTCAGGAGGATCCAGATGAACACATTAGAAGGTTTTTGGCACTATGTAAGACTAGAGGCTTAATGGGTAGGGAGGATGCCTTTTTTATTCTCTTCCATGCCACATTAGAAGGATTAGCAGATAAGTGGTTCAGCCACTTTGCTGAAAACCATTTTACCACTTGGGATTTGATGAAAGATGCATTTAAAAATCAATTACAGCATGGCAACACTGCGGAGATCATCATAGAAGAACTAGAAAATTTGAGATTGGGTCCAAGACAAAAGTTCCCAGACTTTGTGACTAGGGCCAAAGCACTAATGGTTAAATTGCCAGATCCACCACATGATTTTTTTGTTAAGAAATGGTTAGCTAAGCCCCTACCGGTGGCCACCCAATGCAAAATAAAGGAATTAGTGTTACCTACAGCCTCCATAGAGGAGTTCACCAACACAGCTACACGCTTGGAGCAGATAAGGCACCAGTATGGAGCAACTTCTTCCCAACCAACATATGGTACAAAAATGGAGGATCCAGTGATCCAGCTAAGGAAGGGGGCTTAAAAAGAAATAAGCCCTACAAAGAGGAGGAGAATGATGTTGCTCAGTTGAGAAGGGAGATTGAAGCACTAAAGCTCCAAAAGGAGGAGGAGGCCCAAGCAAAGGAATTGGCTCAGCTGCGACAGGAGCTGCACAAACTCAAGGGGGATGGCATCAAGAGTGAACTTTGGTGTTCCATGTGCAACAAGCAAGGGCATATAGTAAGTGAATGTCCTCTGTTGAGTGTGACTTGCCAATTATGCAGGAAAGTTGTTCATGAGGCCCATTCAAATGATTTCTGTGTGCAAAGAAGAAAGGATAGATCAAGTCCATGTGCCCTCTCCATCTACCAGGGTGGTGCTTTTAGAAGAAATTGAATCTTTTATAGTGCAGACACGAAGCAAGGGGAAGGCTCAAGTGGAAATAGGTCAAGAATCAATGATTAATGGATCAAACAGAGACAAAGGTGTGTCTGAAGACAAAGCCACCACAAGTGCAGATACAAGGCAAAAAGAAAATTTCACAAGTTCCATTGATGCCATTGGACATGCATTCAACAGGGCTCATGAGGAGTTTGATAAGTCAAATGCAACCCATGCTTTTAAGGAATCAGGAGCTTCCAGACTACTCAAGTCCATGAAAAAGGAGGTTAGTATTTTTTATTTAATAAAGATGGATGGGAAGTTCAGGTCAGAACTCTTGCAGATAATTGATGAAATGTCCACAACAAGTTTAGTGGCAAAGGCTGTTGTTATGCATAAAGATAAAAATGTAGGGGAAGCACCCCTCACAGATTACAAGAGCCCTCGGCTAACAGTCTCTATTAAAGGTCATGAGTTTCAAGGAGTTATTGTGGATGGTGGTTCTGGCATTAACTTGATGCCTAAATATACTATGAAAAAGATATACCCTTCACGACCTGCCAACTTCACTGTAACAATGGCAGACCAAAGCATAGTAAGGCCTATGGGAGTGGTCCCTGGAGTCCCGGTCAGGATACAAGGTACTATCTTTAACTTGGACTTTGTTGTTTTAAGGTTGCCACAGGTAGAAGGAAGTTTCCCCCTGTTAATTGGGAGACCTTGGTTAAGGCATGCCAATGTGCTGCATGACTGGGGCAAGGACACAAGGTGGGTAAAGCAAGAGGGAAAAGAGTTGCAGAAGATAATTTTAGAAGAAGGACCAGACAATCAAAAAAATACTAGCATGATGCAGACAATTGGTATTTGTTGGAAGAAGAATTGTTGGACAACCCAGAAGCAGACCTATTTGAAGGAGCAGATTTATATGAAGATGAAAACATGTTGGCTTGGCTCCATGCAGAAGAACAATCTTCCTTCTATGGAATTTTTCCAATCTCAAGTAGAGAAGAAGCATATGAAGAAAAAGAGGAAATCACTCAGGATGAAACTGTCTCAATCAAAGGCCATAGCAAAGAGAAGAAAAGCAAAGCCCTTCCATGCAGCAGTGATGATCCTACTCCAATTTATATGTCAATGGTCACTTTTTTATGGATATTGGTATGGCTATCATCTATTATGTCAAATCTAGGTGTACCTGCCAGTCTTTGGAAATAGAGGGTTCCATTGGATGAAGAAGCCAGAATAGAAAAAATAAAATTTTGCAGATTAAGTCATAAAGTTGCTGGAGGAGATAACGTTCTAGGGTACCCCTATCAGATGACCAGTGTGCCCAATGAGAAGACAACACCAATGAAGTGCAATACAATTGGAGATTGTGGAGGAGTTTTTGAGTCAACAATACAATGCTCAAGGCCTATCATCAACAAAAGGGAAAATTTATGGACCACTTGGAACCTACAAAATTTGTCCAGGTTATACATAGTCTTTTCTCCTCATTTTTACTTAAGTTTTAGTAGTTTCTTTATCCATTTCATGCTTGTTTCTTGAGTTTTTAGCAAATTTAGCAGCCATTTCATCAACTTTGCAAAGGTACAATTTTTGAAATTTTTAGGAATTTTTTTCAGAATTTTTCAAGCATTTTTTTAGAATTTTTCTAGCATTTTTCTCCTTTTTCATGTGTCTTTTTCTTGCCAAATTTGAGGAATAAAGGAAGCTCTCTATGGTTTTGAGTGAAGAAACTGGCCTAAACCTGTAGGAAATTTTTTCAGAATTTTTTGAAGATTTTTTGGATTTTTTTGCCATTTTTTTGGATTTTTTATGTAATTTTCTTCAGTTTTTTGCATAATTTACTATTAAAAAAAAAATCCCCCCCTAGGTGTTTTGTTTTTTCCCAAATTAAAAAAAATAATAATAATAAAAACCCCCGCCCCTCCCCCCCACTGCTTCCCCCCCCACCGACCAACCGACGAACCCCCCCCCTCCCCCCGCCCCTCCCCCCCACTGCTTCCCCCCCCACCGACCAACCGACGAACCCCCCCCCCCCCCCCCGCCCCACCCCCCTGCCCCCCTCCCCCGCCCCCCCACCGACCAAACCCCCCCTCCCCCCCACCGCCCCCCCCCCAATTATTCTTTTACTTTTATTTTATTTATTTTATTATTTTTTCTTTTTTATTTTATTTTTTTATTTTCTTTTATTATTTATGTTCTTTATTTATTATTTTCTTTTTATTTTTTTATTTTTTTATTCTGGCTGAGCGTTCGTCAAAAAAAAAAGGGATGCCCATTATTTATTTTAGAATCCATATAATTTTTTATTTTTTTTTTAATGGCTCAAAGCTTTTGGCTCTGAATCGTGCCTCGGTTGGCTGTTTTTTACAAAAATGTTTTTATTTCACCACATGGTCTATTCTCACCTTGTATTACCTTATGTTTCATAATCTCCCACATGCACCCTCTGTAGCTCTACTGTTTGATCCTTTTCACCCCCTCCAGACCCCATTATCATACCCCCATGCCCTCCCTTTACCAATCTGCCCAGCCACATCCTTAACCCTCCCTATCCCTTCAATCCCCGCCCCTCAGCCCTCCCCTCCACCTCCTTACTACCCTCCCCTTGCAACCCTTTGCTTTTCCATGGCAAAATCCAATTTTTGGTTCTTCTCTGGTGCTTGTTCTATCCTGCATTTGGTGGAATTGGTTCCTGCTCAGATGTCCTCTTCAATTTTTTGCAGCTCTATTGTCATGGTGTCCTATATGCTCAGAGTTTTGGCTCTAGCTCTCCGGGACGGAGAGCACATTAGGTGGTGGGCAACTGTTGAGCCCATAAAAGTCATATTGTTCAAAGTCAACAGCAGTCAAAGTCAAAAGGTCAAAGTCAATTGGTCAAGGTCAACAAGGTCAAGGTCAAAGTCAACTGGTGCAAAGTCAAAGTGCTCAAGTGCAGGTGTCAAAGTGCACAGGTAGTGCATAAGTAATTGTCCACAAAGGGTAAATTGGAGAAGTGGGTTGCAGGTTGCAGAGGTATTTTCTCTAATTTCCCTAAGGTTTAAAGTGTTTTTAAAGTATTTGGGAAGGTTCAGGTGAACCCTCTCTTATGTGCAAAAGTGAAGACTTAAAAGGAAAATGTGAAGGTATGTGAAGCGGCAACATACGCATAGGTGAAAATATGCCCCCCCAATTAAAATTTTTGGTTTTAGTCTAAAGTCACTACAGGACAAAACAGTGAGTCATTGGTTGCCACTTGTGAAGACAATCTTGGGACATCAAAGTGAGCACCAAGATACTATTGCAGTTACGAGCGTATGTGATCGACACACTCAAATCAAGGCAAGGACTATTCTTGGACCATCCTTAGTGTAAGCAAGAGAAGCATAGTCTAAGTGAAGCAGGAGGGAGAAGTGCAAGAGTCACCAGTGTGCTACGTAGAGAAGTGAAGTTGAAGGAGTGCATGGAGAGTGACTAAGGGATGGTGCAGAGAGTGCTAAGCTAGTCCCCCAAGGATCTCAAGGTCTCCTTGCAGTGTGCACGTGCCGACAGAAGGTATTCATTCCTCCCCCTTAGTGGAAGCTTGGTGCAAGGTGTGCACAAGGATAAGCTTGAAGCAGGTGGAAGTCTGGTGCAAAGGAGGCCGACAGCAAGACTTTGGGTATTTGGTAATTTGTAATTGAGCACTCTGTGGGATTTTGCACAGAAGTATTGGCTTGTATTGTACTTCAACATTGTATTTGTCTTAGTGTAATCAATCGGGAGAGGCTTCCAGGGTGTATTTTCTCTTCTTGTCTTTTCCTTTTCTCCTACAAACCCTCAAACTCCTTCTTGTCCAAGAATCCCCCAACAAAATTTGGCACGCCCGGTGGGACCTCCAAGGAGATTTGAGCTTAGGAGAAACCAAATGCAAAGTATAGAAGAGATCACGTGTCTACAGTGCTACTACAGTGCTACTTCATCAACCAAAAGGTAAATATTCTTATCAAGTGTCTCATATTAAGTGGACTATGAGTTGCTCATGACCGCAACGCGGTCCCAAACATTGAGGGTCACCTGCAAGCAAACAAGAAGGAAGGTTGTTAAAAGATCCTCCAGTCCACTATCTTCAACCTCATCGGTAAAGAGCATGGCGGGACAGGTAGACTTGGAAACCTTACTCTCAAGATTAAATATAAAGTTTCCTTCTTTCAAAGGCCTAGCTTAGGAGGATCCGGATGAACACATTAGAAGGTTTTTGGCACTATGTAAGACTAGAGGCTTAATGGGTAGGGAGGATGCTTTTTTTATTCTCTTCCCTGCCACATTAGAAGGATTAGCAGATAAGTGGTTCAGCCAGTTTGTTGAAAACCATTTTACCACTTGGGATTTGATGAAAGATGCATTTAAAAATCAATTCCAGCATGGCAACACTACGGAGATCATCATAGAAGAACTAGAAAATTTGAGATTGGGTCCACGACAAAAGTTCCTAGAGTTTGTGACTAGGGCCAAAGCACTAATGGCTAAATTGCCAGATCCACCACATGATTTTTTTGTTAAGAAATGGTTAGCTAAGCCCCTATCAGTGGCCACCCAATGCAAAATAAAGGAATTAGTGTTACCTACAGCCTCCATAGAGGAGTTCATCAACACAGCTACACGCTTGGAGCAGATAAGGCACCAGTATGTAGCAACTTCTCCCCAACCAACATATGGTACAGAAATGGAGGATCTAGTGATCCAACTAAGGAAGGAGTTGGAGGGCTTAAAAAGAAATAAGCCCTACAAAGAGGAGGAGAATGATGTTGCTCAGTTGATCAGGGAGATTGAAGCACTAAAGCTCCAAAAGGAGGAGGAGGCCCAAGCAGAGGAATTGGCTCAGCTGCGATAGGAACTGCAGAAACTCAAGGGGGGTGGCATCAAGAGTGGACTTTGGTGTTCCATGTGCAACAAGCAAGGGCATATAGTAAGTGAATGTCCTCTGTTGAGTGTGACTTGCCAATTATGCAGGAAAGTTGGTCATGAGGCCCATGAATGCCAATCAAGGGGAATACCTGCAACAACATACTAGACACAAGGAGGACCCCTACCACCAGCAAATGTGATGGCAGTTGCACCCAATCAAGGTAACACTTATAACCCTAGACAGAGGGATAACTTTGGAAATGGGCCAAGGAGGCCAATTATTTGTTTCAGATGTGGAGAATGTGGGCACTATCAGAGTAGGTACACTCTCCCAGAAAATGCCCCTCCTTGCAGGAACTGCCCAGAGGCCAGGGACCACTATACTAATTGGTGTCCTAAGAACCAGGCATCTTCATCTGGGCCCCACATTCAAATGATTTCTGTGTGCAAAGAAGAAAGGATAGATCAAGTCCATGTGCCCTCTTCATCTACCAGGGTGGTGCTTTTAGAAGAAATTGAATCTTTTACAATGCAGACACGAAGCAAGGGGAAGGCTCAAGTGGAAATAGGTCAAGAATCAATGATTAATGGATCAAACAGAGACAACGGTGTGTCTGAAGACAAAGCCACCACAAGTGCATATACAAGGCAAAAAGAAAATTTCACAGGTACGAGTGATGCCATTGGACATGCATTCAACAGGGCTCATGAGGAGTTTGATAAGTCAAATGGAGCCCATGCTTTTAAGGAATCAAAAGCTTCCAGACTACTCAAGTCCATGAAAAGGAGGTTAGTATTTTTGATTTAATAAAGATGGATGGGAAGTTCAGGTCAAAACTCTTGCAGATAATTGATGAAATGTCCACAACAAGTTTAGTGGCAAAGGCTGCTGTTATGCATAAAGATAAAAATGTAGGGGAAGCACCCCTCACAGATTACAAGAGCCCTCGGCTAATAGTCTCTATTAAAGGTCATGAGTTTCAAGGAGTTATTGTGGATGGTGGTTCTAGCATTAACTTGATGCCTGAATATACCATGAAAAAGATTGGACTATACCCTTCACGACCTAACAACTTCAGTGTAAAAATGGCATACCAAAGCATAGTAAGGCCTATGGGAGTGGTCCCTAGAGTCCCGGTCAGGATACAAGGTACTATCTTTAACTTGGACTTTGTTGTTTTAAGGCTGCCACAGGTAGAAGGAAGTTTCCCCCTGTTAATTGGGAGACCTTGGTTAAGGCATGCCAATGTGCTGCATGACTGGAGCAAGGACACAATGTGGGTAAAGCAAGAGGGAAAAGAGTTGCAGCAGATAATTTTAGAAGAAGGACCAGACAATCAAAAAAATACTAGCATGATGCAGACAATTGGTATTTATACGGAAGAAGAATTGTTGGACAACCCAGAAGCAGACCTATTTGAAGGAGCAGATTTATATGAAGATGAAAACATGTTGGCTTGGCCCCATGGAGAAGACCAATCTTCCTGCTATGGAATTTTTCCAAACTCAAGTAGAGAAGAAGCATATGAAGAAAAAGAGAAAATCACTCAGGATGAAACAGTCTCAGTCAAAGGCCATAGCAAAGAGAAGAAAAGCAAAGCCCT
>CM035411.1:126486847-126569347 GCA_020310875.1 Ceratopteris richardii
ATTAACATATGTACTAGAGATTAGGACAAGAGAGTGTATCACTTCAAATATCATAAATCAACAAATGTCTCTTACATACAAAAGCTTCATCTCCATAGCACATGAGTGTTGCATACTCCATGAGCTCATAGCTCCATGCTTTCCTTTGCCATCTCTACATCTTCTTCAAGATCTCTTTATGCATCCATGGGCTCCACTCCCAATGCTTTGCAACCAAAGCTTTGATACTAAAATGTGGAGAAGTTTGACTCCAATACACACAACGAAAGTTAGAGAACCTCTTCTAGAATCTGCTCTGTACGATACATGCTTACTAAAACCTTATTGAGTCACAAGTCAGAGATCTAATGGCTCTGAAATTTTGTCCACACACAGTAGACTCTTTTAGATTTCTAACAAGCTAAAGAACACTCCATTTGGAGTTCATTTGACTAGGAAACTAATTGTTCAAAGATAGACTACATGTCATCACAGGTTTAGCAGAAAACTGAGGTTCACAAGAAATGTTCCTAGTCACTACTAAAGATTCATCTAATAGAGATATTTGATATGTATATAGTGTGAGAGATAATCTTTCCAACAAGATATCATATGCATTAAATGGATAAGTACATAGAGAGATATCACCTTCACAAGGTGGCTGTGTACAAAAAAGGCATGCGGCTGGAATACCTTTGTGCCTTCTAGCATCCAAATGAGGTACCTTTTGATATCCATTGCTGAGAGAATGACAAGCATATGCTTCTACACCATCTCCTTGTGATCTCCACAAATTTTCACGTTCAAATGAGCTCTATATGTAGAACTATTGGTATGGGACTTTTCACCTACCTTTGCATCTTCTCTCATCTCTTGACCTTTCACTTCTTGTCCTTTGTCCTTCCATTTGCTTGGGTGACTTTTGGTGCTCCAAATCACTCCATACGGATAAGGTCACGACTTTTATGAGTATTGGTTTTTATCCAAGCCATAAATGCATTTGCCCTTTTTAATTCAACACTCTATTCTAAGGTTATGAGTGTAGGCTTTATAATTTCAAGGCCTAGCTTCATTTTGGGCTTACAACAAATGCATAAATGATGAAGAGGTAATAAATGAGAGGTGATTATGTGTCAAGCCTCACAATTGGAGGTTGCACATGTCCCATAATTTTCAACATGTATGTATGTATGTATGTATGTATGTATGTATGTATGTATGTATGTATGTATGTATGTATATGCATATGCGTGTATGTATGTATGTGTGTGTATGTGGAATATCATGAATTGGGAACTCAAAAATATGAGCAAGGTGAAACTTATTGATATTTCTACTATTGGACAAAAACTACACAGTCATTCCTATGACTCGCCTAACAAAAAGAAATATCAACATCTCAACAAATTCCTATTGTCAATAGTCAGAAACATGGTTAACAAGTAACAAATGCTATTATTTCCCTCCTATCTAGCTAAAGGTAGAGATTCATTCCTATTACTTGTGAGAATTACCAAAAAATGCAAAGTACTACCTAGCTCATCATAGGCATCAACAAAGGATTTTGTGTGTGCCAACTCAACTTGAGTTGCTAACAATGCCACCTGCATCATTTGGACGAGCACTTGATTGTCCACCTGTAAAAAGAGGAAGCAGTGTCATACACATCTCTAAAGCTAACCGAAGTCTCCTTGGTACACGAAAGTAATGGTTGAATTGCATCTTCCACAAAAACATCATGCCTAACCAAAATGTGTTTACGTTGTGAATGATACAGATAATATCTTTTGCTTTCAAAACTGTACCCGACAAAAATACATTTCACTACTTTATCATCAAATTTCATGTGTTGTTCAAGCACTAATGCATATGCGAGACAAGCCAAAGACACGAAGATGAGCAACAGATGGATTGGGACCATGCCAAGCCTTATATGGAGTGATAGATTGCAATGCTTTGATGGGACACCTATTAAGTACATATGCTCCACATATAACAGCCTCAAGGAAGAAGCTATATGGTAAAGCCGGATTTTTGTCCATACACCTTACCATTTCGATGAGAGACTTATCCTTTCTTTCACTAAATCCATTTTCTTGAGGTGTATATGCACCGTACATTGATGTTTTATCCCATGCTCAGCCAAAAATGAATTAAAATCATAGTATTCCCCCCCTTGATCAAAATGGAGAATGCCTAATTTACATGCTGATAGATTTTCATCCACAATCAGAACCTGTTTGAAGCACATAAACACTTTGGAATTTGCTTTCAATGGATACACCTATGTATACCTAGAGAAATCATTAATAAAAGTCATAAGTAAAGGTAGTTCCCAAAAAATGTCTGCATAGAACCATATACATCACTAAGAATAAGTTGCAATTTATGATTGGCTCGAACTCAACCAGCTTTTGGGAAGGAGGAACACATCGTTTTCACCAAAAAAATATAGCACAGACATGTTTATAAAGTGTCTCAAGTTTGGGCAAAGAGGACGCCATTCACATTTCTGCAACTAGCGAAAGTGAGATGACCAAAGCATACATGCCAATGTTTTGCATCTAAGATAGCTTGAGAATCTTGAACTACACATGTTGAATCATTCACAAATTTTGCATAGTCTATGAGTTTATACAACCCACGACATAAAATACCAAAAGCAATATTAGCATCACCATTTGAGAGATCATCAAATGTACATATGTCATCAACAAATTCGACAAACAAATTTGACAATCAAACCAAGCTTGGCTAATGCTAAAACTGACAATAGGTTTTTCTTGGTCCTAGTATATACAAAGCATCTAACAATGTGAAAGAACTACTATCAGTGTAGTCATAATAATCTTACCAACTCCCCATTACAAGATAAGAGGAGTTATTAATGCATGTGAGAGTATTCCCTGTAGGGGCAAGCTCAAGTGAACTAAAGAAATTGCACTGCGAGGTAATATATTTGATTGCCCCACTATCAAAGTACCAAACATCTGAATCTACTACAAACATACACTGGTCATAAGAAGATGGATCATTACTACATACAATAGTAAATGTCTGTTTTGACAAGATTAACAAACTTTGTTTTAGGTGTAGAGGCCTTTGCAACAACCAGTCCAACCTCTTTCTTCTATGCCTCTTTTGGAGTCATTTTTGGGAAACTCTTTATGACATGATCATTTCCCTCACAGTATTTACAAAACTGTTTTTGCTTTTCCATTTTCTTCTCATCTTTGTCTTCCTTATTTGACAATGCAACATTATCAAATTTTTGCTTACTAGTAGATAAGCACATTTACCTTTGCCCTTCTGACAAGCTAGGAAAGCTTAATCTACATGCATAATAGACCTTTACTTCCTAGATTGAACTCCCTGCAACAAAACAAAGACTAACTCCTCAAATGTTAAGGTATTTGGATTGCCTTTTATCATCAATCGAAGAGTAGAAGCAAAACTCTGATGTGAATCTAGAAGAGCATAAAAAAAAATCTACACAAGTGAACTATCTAGCAAGATTTCATCAACAAAAATCAACTACTCCTTCAAATCTTTGATCTTCATCAAAAAAATGTCCATAGAATATCCTTCATTCATATGTTCACTCTCCAACTGTTTTCAAAGATAAGCAACATGAGCCTTATTTCTTGCATGGTATAAAGTGGTAAATGTATCCCAAGTATCCTTTGTTGTTTTGCAAGAGCTAATGTGAGGAATAATGGTGCGTTTGACAAACAAAGCTATCAATGAATATGCCTCAGAATCTCTACAATCGCAACGAAGTTAACTCTGCAACAAATGCAAGAACCGAAGCATATACAAGAGGTTGAAGATCATCATCTTCAACGCCATCTACATCACCTTCAATAATTGTATTTGCAAGTATAGTAGAACGTTTCTCAACACTCTACAAAATATTTCACAACCATTTTGCTACCAATACATGATGCATCATATATATCCACAATGGGTAATTGCTACCATCCAACCTATCCTCAACAACCAACATGTGGAATGCATCATTGCTTTTAGCCATGGCCACTAACTAAATACCTTGATGCACAAAAACAATATTTGTATCTCCAAAAGTTGGGCAGCACCACCCTATCGAGCTCTACTAATCCTGTAGCAGACTACGAGCCGCTTCTATTGATGAGCCGAAACATGTATATATGTTTTATTAAAATGAACAAATTGCCTGTATAAGTATTGCGATAATGCGTTCGGAGGTTGATTCGAGCTCATATCAAAATTTTGACGGCATACAACAGAGTTTGTTTTAAGTTTTAATTGCCTTGAGTATGCTCACCAATTTTTGTGCTATTTTGACTATGACAAAGGGGTGTTGAGAATGCCATAGATGAAGTGACGATATGCTCTGATACCAATTGTTGGAGTTCGAGGTCTATGGAAGCACATAAACAACACAAGAAAGAAGAAGCTAGGAGCACAACACAATATTGAATGTATTATCAGTGAATGTATAGAGATAAGTGACCCATTACGGTTATAAGTGTGTATACAATCCGAGGGGGAAAGACCTCCTAAAGAGGGAAAAAAGTGCCCCAACTGTCCTAAGTGCATTCACACATCATACTGAAATATATCAACAAAAGACAATGGAGTCTCCATTATCAATGCCAATGACAGAATACCATAGTGAGAAGGAAGCATGTGTATCCTCGAAAAGTGCAAACTAGACGACCAGGTGGTACCCTCCCCCAAAAGATCAAATGAAACAAGATGTTGCTACAAGGAGTGGACAGATCAAAATAAGCGGGCAATATTGCTTCTTGGGTATCTATCAACCTGAACATAAACAATGATTCAATGTCTTAGATCAAGCTTCGTACGATAATAAACAGTGGTGTAACTGAATTTTCTCTTCTGACAAAGGCGTGTTGTGAATCTCAACTACTAAGTAACCATAAGAGGAAACCAATGTGAAATGTATCCTCTTCGCGACTAGTGTGATGCAAAGCAATCGTTGAGCCAAGACAAAGAAAATGATGACCCTTTACTCAAACCATTGTATCCTAAGCCTCTAATTCACATGAAAAAAACTCCGATCCGTTATTGTGTATGCCTCACCAGAATCATGTTTGTCTTGATGCTATAGAGGTGCTGTAGAGTGTACTACTCTATATCTCGAGTTCTCAATCATGCCTTGAGTTATGTAATATACTGTCTGCTTTCATAGTTACGAAGTCATCTGACTTCAAAGCCTCTATGCCTACCATGTTACTACCATATATATCACCTTGTCTTACATCCTATCATTGAAATCTCATATGACAAAGACTTCAAAGTATCGTGGATCTCAGCAGAAAAACATCATACAACACACCCCTAAGTCAGTTCCATCGCTAAAAGGAGAGCTTAATAAATCATCTCCTTTCCTCCCTCATCTTGTATGTAATACGTCTACATGACTTCCTCAGGGCAAGAACAATCCTCCAGCATCTCCAACCACACAATATATGTCCATAGTGCCTTATTGCAACCCAAGGCAGGTCCTATAGTGCTATCTCACTCATGCACTGCACATTACTAATCAATGAGAGGGCCATTGGCAATGGTACCCTTATCTCTACAGAATGTTTAATTTGCCTTCAGTAGACTGTAAATTCATGGTATGTTCACCCATCTGTGTTTCACATACCGGCCTACCTAGAATTATTATCTCAAAGAAAAAGGTTCAACTGTCCCTCCATGTTGTTCAGTTGCATACTAGAAAACCCTCGTGTGCATGCCTCCCTACTGCAGAAACAATGACAGCATCATAATACACAATGAGAACAGAACACTGAGGACGCATGCAGTGGCCTACGAGCCAAACATTCTTTCCTTTTTCATTCCATTATCTTACTGTTTATACACACAATTTTCACTTTCATCTGCTTCATGTCCATTCATGTCATTCTCATTCTCCTTGATTGACCAAAGGCTATTTAGCTCTTAGATTTATCTTACCACTGAGCTTTATACATGACACAAGCATGCTCCATATGGTCAGGAATCCAACTAATTTCAGTACATGGACCACAATTATTTACTGATTTGCTCTGTTGTGAGTCTAATGAACAGTAAACATAGAACAGACATATTCAATTTGTCAAGGACAGAGAAAGCTGATGCAACATATGTTTCACATGCAAAAAGAGGAAAAACATCTTCACTCAAATACACGAATCCATTGTGCCCAGTAACCAGATTTAAGTGCTCATGCATGACATTATTATTCCAATTGATCAACAGATTCCAGTTTCCATGCAGCAAGACGCCCTGTTTCATCCTTCCTCAACACATAACAGCATTTTCAGTGGTCATACGTGCATACGTCAAGTGATACCGTGAAAACCTTCAAAATCTGTGCCTACTGTGCAGAACCACCTACAGAAAAATAGGGAAACACATAAAACAGAAAGTCTTTTCCAAGATACTTCCTGGTAAAACACCATTTGCTGAGTTTCACTGGTTTCGGGAATCCATCTCAAGTGATGGAAGATTCAGCTGTGCATAAATATTCAAAAAATTTAGGGTACTCAAACATTATGAGCCCACAATGGAAGTGCATGGCAAGCATACAAGTCTTTTTTACGAATTGAAACTTTCAAAACCTTATAGATCTCAAACTTCGTTTGGACTTGCTCTTAAACGTGGACAAACAGATCCTTCACTTAATGTTTACTTAATTGTTGCATATCTGTTTGTACCATGCTTCGCCCAGTAGTTCTTCAAGTCTATAGGGCATGTTATATCCACACCATCAGCTTTCAATCTTCCCAAGAGCTTCTTGAATGCACTACCGCTCATTTTCCTGCCAGGAACTCGCGAGCTACGTTTCGTAGGATTCATAGGAAGAGGATACATGGAAAGAAAGTTTGTGCAGCAGGCAGATTGCCACCCTCCTTTGCCCCATCTATAACATTGTTGATTAGCTCCAGTACAAGAGCAATACGGGATGGGGATAACTCCTGAATCATAGAATGGCAATAAGGCATTACAATCAGACATTGCATCATTCCTATGTTTTTCACCTTTACCTGCTATACCATGATCTGCCTTTTGCTTCCGTTGTTTTTTCGAAGGTGAACTATATCCTAGCTTTGACTCTTGATATGATAACTTGTGCTTTTTAGGGGAAGCCTTCTTTCCTAATGACCTACCCTGCTGCTCAATGTCATGGACTCCCTTTGGAAGACTCTGCAAGCTTGCTTCCATGACTGACAATGGAACAGTCGCCATGTTCATCATTTGCATTAGCTTGGCAGCCACATCCCTGTTGTCCTTACCGGCTCTCACCATAGACAAAGCAGTAACTGCAGCATCACGTTCCATCCATGCAACATGTCTATCAGCATATGCTACATCTCTTTGTAGAAAGGCTGCCTCTCGCTCAGCAAATGCATTCTTTCTTTCCATCAATGCTGTATCACGTTCAGCAATGGCAGCATCTCTCTCTTGCACAATATCCATCAACTTCACTGCAGGATGTTCTCGAAAATTATGTTTCAAATCAAAAGGAGCCCAAGGATGAACACCCATCCTTCCGGGATCATCCATTGCAATAATGTGAGCGCACTTGTATATATCGTAATGTGAGTTACTTGACTATGAATCTCAGCTAAATGTACCAAGTGCATCCACTTTTAAAAATTTTAGGCATCCTGTTACAAGACATTCAATTCTGACTGAAGAATCTCTGCTGAACAACCAAAAAACAGTGGTACACACTTCAAGAAAAGAAGAAGTATAATACATGAGAAATGAAAAATCTTTGGTAAAGTAGACAGCACTGACTGAAGTTAATGTCAAATATCCAAACGGATTAATATAGACTGAAGGATTAAAGGGAAAAACAATCACAATGCGCTGTGCATCCCTCTGTTTCCCACATGAGATGATTCTGCCGTGACAATATATGCGAACATATAAAAAAATCCCAGAAAATAATCATGCACAATTCTAATTGCATAATTAATTAGTCCATTTTAAGCTGTTGCTTACGGTATTCATGTGATTCACTTTAAGACATGCCCGGCCATGTTGAGTGAGCAGTTACACAGCATTATTACACCAGCCGAGAAATGTCAGGGAAGTTCACGACTACTATAATATAATGAAAAAGAAGTCAAAGCCAGAGAGAAAAAAGGCTAGCGAGGCAGAAGAAAGAAAAATAAAAATCCACCTGGTTTTTGCTATTAAGCTCTATGAGCTTTTTGAGACATGTCTAATCTAAAATCAGAAATGCAAAAGACATTCAATGACCAACTACTGATTTTCTCTTCAATTCCTTCAAACAGTGAAGTTCTGAATAGATTTATTTCCTAGAACAGATTTTTGTTCCTCATCTCTACAAAAGACAACAGGCTGCAACTAATAAATCAAGGAGCTTCTACAAATTGACCCAAGCACATGCCCAGAAACTATAGAAACGAGAGTTAAGAGCATAAACCAGACCCGGACCAAATCATGGTACAACTCATCACTCTATAGCATAACAAGCGATGACAGATGAATGTCAACAAAGATTTTTCAATTAGTGGAATTATCATGATACTTATATCTCCAATACTAATCACAAGCATCATATTGATAAATGTTTTACAGTTGGCAATGATCACAATGATATTGTTCGCATGAAATTACTAACAGAAACATGTGATATGATCCTGCATATGATACATACCCAAAGGAAATTCGCTCATACAAGAGCATGAACTCAAATGAAACTCAACAAACTCAGTTTCTGACGCTGCTTTCAAGATGCATGAAAGAGTAAGCCATAATTAAGCCTACAACGTGAGTGAAGCAAAAGATGGGAAGAATTGAAATTATCAATAGCATAAAATATCAAGAAGATGCATATGACCTGGGAATGGTAGCATAAATGGATAGATGAATTGTTTTCAGTCTCTCTGTACTCGCTCAATAAAATTAAGCTACATTTTGATGCATTCACGTTGACTCACAAAAAAAAGGGAAGGAATATGCATCCGATTCCTCCGAATGAGACTCCATTCATCAACATAAAAGGAAGTGATAAAAATTAATGTAGAAATAAACATAGTGGCACACGCTAGGCATCTCCCTTTTGTGAAAGGATATCTATGCCAAAAAATCAAACCATTATCCAGACGTGATGCTTAAATTATGTACCTCTTTTACATGCAGCAAACCTTCTCTTTCAATGAAAGTGACGTACGCTAGCTTGAAAAGGGCAAAATGAGGGTGAGAGAGATAAAGAATCAAAAGAAAAAACAAAGACAAAAACCCAAAAAGAAAAATCTATGAGCTCATTATGATTCTCATGATATTAAATGATGTTCAGACTACACATTAAATATCTCGGGTGGATAAGCATAACGATAGAAAGAACAGAAGCTTCAATGAGCGTTAATGTGACAAAAAAGATGTCACGTAGTCATCGACCCTCGCTCGTGTTTATGAAGAAGAAAATCAACCATCTTTCGGTGAATTCCTAGGTCTTAACCACCAAGATCTCCCCTGTAGAGACGTTAGACATGCCGTGCTAAGCTAATAACGTAACCGAACCCAGACCGATTTCCGTACATGAGTAGGAAAATCAATGCCCGCTGGAAATGCATTCAGAAATGAAAAAAACAGAACACATCTCTCTCTCATTCATCTGCGCGGAGAAATGGGGACCTGATGAGTATAATAAGCTAGCCATGGCTAGAACCGCTGGATCTGTTTTTGGTTGTTACTGGCAAAATGCAAGTGAGTGTCCGTCGGTCGAGCCTTCCAGTCCCGGAGTGAGGCGAAGCATGAAAAATGAGCATTTGCTGGGTTTTGTTTTCGGGAGTAGTTCAGGATTATTTAATATAATCGTCCCGAGCAAGGAGCTTCTTAAGAACCATTATTAAAGAGTTTGGTGTCTTTTACGCCAACAAATACTTGGTGTCCCAATGGCAAGACACTTATAGTCATAGGTAAGTGTAAAAATAAGTTGTAAATGAGTTGCTTTTCTGTAGTTTTTTTTAGTGTAGTCTTTGGGTAGTTTAGCCCCTATTCTGTGGGATATTTGGGGTCTCATGGATACTATGCTCATTCACCTCTATAATTGTTCTTTAATTCAAATAAGGGAGATTAGGATTCAACCCAACTTTCTCTTTTAAAAAAAGCAAATACTTAGACTACTCTCGCTTACTTAGACTAGTCCCACTTAGATGGTGAGATGTTAAAACCGCTTTCAAAACAGTTGGCTTAAAAAAAAACAATTTTTGAGTAGTCAGGGACCTTTTCATGTAATGATAAAATCACTCGATCCATTTAGTGTTAGTCCAACCCCTACTTTGTGGAATTCGAAGGGCCTCTTGGGTGTTATGCATGTCTTTCATTGTACTTTCAAATCAATTACAGATCATTTGGAAGAGTAGATCCTAATTGTAAAACTTCCTTTTCAAAAGAGCAAATACTTCGAGTAGCTAGGAAACCATTAGACCCTAAACTTATTATCCATGGATCCGTAGGGTGCAGCTTGACATATTACCCATGGATCCCTAGGATATGTGTATTGTTATTTGAATTTTTCAACCATAACTGGAGTTTGAATCTGTAAACTTAACAACTCTTTATGCTCGAAATATAAGAAATAAAGATGCATACTTTGCTTTTACCATTGCAAAGGTAGATGCCTGTTTGTATATATTAACATCAGGATCTCCACGGATGATGATGATGCGGTGACCATTATGATTAAATTGATATATGTGAGTCTGAAAATCAATAGTCGGCTTCTTGCTTGCATGCCATTGTTTACTGAGAATGAGATCAAATTTAGCCAACTTGGCGATCTCAAAATCTAGCTTCTCTTTATAAGTCTGAATCTGGACTAGTAATCCAAAAACTCGTCGATCTCAGGTCTTAGATCCTTTCCCATCTGCCAACTCTACCCTGTAGGTGTATTCAGATGGAGTAGTTTTCAACTTTATTTTCTTCACTAGAGAAGAGTTAACAACATTATGTGTGGATCTTGTATCAAATAAAACTTTAACGAGATGGCCATGAAATTCCCCACTCATGATAACTAACTCGGTGTCTGGAAACTGATACCCTTTTTTGAGCAACTAGGGATGGCACCACATCTGGAACATTCTTAACCTTCTTAGTGACTGTGATATTTAAGATGGGTTGTTTATCTTTAGATGGAGGATCCATCTCAGTATCTATATCTAGAAGATCAAAATCTGAAGGAGATGATGGAGTGGACGATGAGGATTGCTGCCTCTCCACAACCATCACTGCAGATATCTTCTTCTTCTTAGGACACATCCTATAAGCATGCCGACCTAGACATTCATAACAGAGGCCCTCACGGCGAGCCTTTTCTTTTTGTTGCTATGTCAGACTGGATCTCTAAAAAGCTCTATCTGCCATGGACACACTTACTTTTTTCTTCCCATGGCTAGAAGTCTGAATGACATTCATCTGTCTGTTAGATGTTGGAACTGAAGCTATGGGCTTTTTGAATCTTGTCCAAGTATTCTTTTGTCCTAAGGGTTGCAATCGAGAGTGTCGCCCATCCTCCAGCACCAAGGCAAGCCCTACTGCCTCATTTAAGGTGTTACAGCGCTTCTTGCACACAAGTGGACGCAATATCTCTCAAGCACAAATTTATGCACCTAAAGAAAATTAGGCACCTGATTTGGAATCTTCAACAAGATTTCCCTATAGTTGTCTGCATATTCCTGCACTGAAAGTTGTCTTTGTGGTAGGAAAAACCATGCATCTAGAGCCCTGGTACACTCGTCTGGAGGAACAAAATTATTGTAAAATATGATCATGAAATGTGCCCAAGTGGCAGGTTCTATCTTATCTTGCTCTATTTTCCTCCACCACCAATGAGCAACATCCATCAAACTGTAAGTGGCATGTTGTATCTTTTGTTTCTCATCCTCAATATTGCAAAGTCGAAAGCATTGCTCCCACTTACTTATCCACTACTCTACCGCATCTATCATCTTGGCACTAACCTGTATGTGGTATTTTGGTGGATTCAAGTCCTTTACTTGCCACTTGACCTCTCTACTAGCAGATGTCCCCACATCTACAAGCGATATCTGCCAACTAGATGGTTCAGCAGATGGAACTTCCATCTGCATTGGTGTAGCCACTAGCGGCACTTTTGGTTTCTTAATTGCTTCGAGGATCATCTGAAGAGCATCCTTCATGCCTCTAACCTTGGCATTAAGAGCTGTAATCTCTGTAGTGTAAGGCTGCTCAAGCTCGACCTCATCCATGGGAGTTACAGTCTAGTCCAAACTCATTCTAAACAAACAACATAATTGATAAGTCATTTGAATACAAAATGCAATACCTAACCAACAGTTCTCTTAATTAATGATTTTTTCATGCAAAACATGAATTAGAAAGATGTATTTTAAATCCTCTCTCAATCCCATATATCCACAAAAGATAAACTTACTTAATCCCATGTCCTATACAAGTTTACATGGCAATTATACAAGCTATGGCAAATCCTAAAATACATCCCCTTATAAGTGCCATGAACAAGCTATACAAGCTTTATAAATTTCCAAAAATGATTATAAATGAGCCTACACTAAGTACAAGTCTAATAAAAGCTAAATTCAAGTGATTTTCCCTAAAAATTTACGATTTAAGGTCTTTGATTACTTCCCCTTACTTCTTATTTCAAAAAGTGGGTTAACTGCAAAAAGACCAGAAAATTAGAAGTACCTAAAACCAAAAAGAATGATTTTTGATATCCACATAGAGGTGGAAGTTATCTTTCACCTCCAAGTGGAATTAAGTGAATTGGATCTATCCTCATGCATTTATGAGCAAAACTCAGCAAACCTATACCTATGTAGAGGAGGTCTTGGGAGTGATACATAACTCCCAAACTTAGCCACTAAATATACTGACCAAATGAAATCCAAATTTAGTTAAATTTGGGTCACTACAAAATTTATATAAGCATCTATCTGTGTACTAAGTTTCATCAGAATATGACTCTCCAAATGAGAGAAACAAACAAAATATTATCTACAACACCTACACATTTTGCACTACTCAAAAACTAGACCAGAGGAAATATTATATTCATAGACTCCCCAAATTAATTACTGCAAATTTGGTGAGCTTTAAGATACTACAGCTTAAAAACATTTCCAAAAGAATTTATCCTAATTGGACATTCCATCAAAGAGAAATGGCATAATCACCAGACCTCTGTGCACTTCTCTGGCAAGTCCTCGCCAAGGATAGTATAACTAAAATAGACATTATACACTTTATATCTTATCCAAATGTTATGAAACTTATAGATCTGCATGACAACACTATTTTCCAGCACATATCGAAATTTCATATCATTTGAACAAGCAGAGTGAGAGAAAAACCCAAGTTTCTGCACACCTACAATAAATTGCCAAAGAGAATTCCCTACACAATGACCAAAGAGATTTTTACTTTTCTCTTAAGTCAAAACTCCAAATTTAATTAAATTTGGAGGCCAAAAACTAAAATGTATAGGCATTAAAATCCATCAAAAAGCTTAGCAATTCAACACTCCTATGAGGATATATGTCCTTGCAAATTTACCCCTGTATACCTTTCAGAGGGTAACTTTTGATACAACAAGTCTGCACCTTTTGAACCATTTGACCTATCAAAAAAACTTCAAAAGACATGAAAATTGGTGAGCATGTTATAAACTAAAGATCTACCACCTTAAATGCTAATTAGATCTTTTTACTTAAATTTATGAATACAACATGCATCAGTACCCTTCCAAAAAAAAAGTTCAATGTACTTTCATGATTCTTTCTATGCATTTGAACTACCTTTTTTCTATAATTAAAACATTTTACTGGATTAGTATGCATAAATATATGGCCTCATTAATAATCAAGTCATTTATTTGCAATAGATCATCAATGAAGAGGATACTTATTTGCAAAATCAAATCATAAATTGGTTCTAGTAATGTCAAAAGTACACCTAAAATACTACATGCTTAACTCAATAAAGCAATCATTTGAATGTATTTTGATTATTAGTGCACATTATTAAATGAATTCATATACTTTCATGCTAAAAAATCAATTAACTCATTCTTGTCATTGCATACATGCATTTGTCCTCTCATAATGAACCAATCATAATATTGTGCATATCTTCCAATCTTTACAAATATATCTTTGAAGAGAACATTTAATGAATGCATCATTGAACTTCCATGTGAAAATAAATGCATAAATGCTCGTTCTTTAATCTATCAGGAAATCCATTCAATAAAAGCACTCAAAGAAGAAATTCAAAATCCATTTAGCATAAAGACTAGCTGTCAATATCAACTTTTTCCCTTTCTTCTAATTCATTTCCTATGACAATCTTAGAGATTAAGTGATACTTATGATTCTAAACAAAGAGAAAAGGAATGAAAAAAACATTTCTAATGCGATGAAATCACCTCCCTAAGCATCTATGAGAAGATAAGAAAAATATTCAAATCTCAAAGAGTTCTCACAATTTCACTCAATCAAACTAAAAGCTCTGTACAAAAATTCAAATCTAAGAAAAAACTAACAGATAACCATCACTATAAAGATCTTAATGCAAGGAATCTATAGCACTTTAAAATTTTCTATTTGGATATTCCTAGACAAAGTTATGGTCAAATTAATGAGCATAGGTAGGTGTTTTAGGGGTTCAAATCAGAGAACTTGAAGCTTTACATCTCTCTCTCTCTTCCAGTCGATGATTTAAGCCAAGAAGAGCACGCACGATGGCTGTTCTATCCCACATATGGTGATTTTGTCCCAAAAAACACTTTTATATATAGAATGATATGCTTAACTTTGATATCTCCAAAGAGAAGAGTGAGAGCATGCCTCTCTCTCTCTCTCTATCTCTCTCTCTATCTCTCTCTCTCTCTATCTCTCTCTCCCTCTCATCCCTCGTGGGTAGCCCCCCCTTCGTGGGTGGCAACTGTTCAAAGAAGGTGGCCCTTACCTATACAACCGTGAGTTTCCTCCGACGACAACTATATCTTTTGTTCAAACTTTCTCCTCAACTACACACTCCCTGAGGGGCTCCTTCTCCCCCAAGAAACTCCACACTCTAGTCTGCATGAGTCTCCACATAGCCTCCAAAACATATGCACGTGAGCTCCCATTCTTTCCCATGGAATTTCTTTAGCAAGATGATGAAGTGGCTTTCTCTCAAAAACTTTCCCTTCTCTCACTCAAGCTCTCATACCAAATGAAAGATCCCAATTAGCTACCTGCCACTCTCCTCCCAACCTTAAATAGCCCTTGCGCTTGGCCCATCTAGAATCTTCTCTAAGGTCCAAACACTCCTCATATGGCCGCTCTGAGGAGATGGAATAACCTCGAAGATTCATGCTAGAGCCTTGGATCCCCTAAGCTCTAGTCCTTGAACCGGCTAGGGTTCTCGAGCAAATGTAGGTAGACCAATGGTAGACCATGGAGGTCTAAATAAATCTAACATGTATCGTCAAGATTCAACCTTTACCACATAGTTTCTAGCTTGAGGCTGTCATGTGTGCAGATTATGTACTTAACAGGTGTCCCACTAAAGCATTGCAATCTATCACTCCATATGAGGCTTGCTATGGTCGTAAGCCATTTGTTGCTCACCTGCGTGTTTTTGGTTGTCTGGCATATGCATTAGTGCTTGAACAACATCATAGGAAAAAGAGTGCATTGGCGATTGCAAGGAACCCTGTGTTCCATGCGTGCACTAAGCACATTGTGGTGCACTATCATTATGTCAGGGAGAGTTTCTTTGCTAGAGAGATCAATTTGGCATATGTGCTCACACAAGAGAACATTGCAGACCTTTTCACAAAGGCCATGCCTAGGGAGAAGTTTGAAGCTTTTTGCAAAGCTTTGGGCTTACTTTTTTTGTGGATTGATTCCACATAGCTTGGTGCTTCCTTAGACATGAGTGCGAGCTCCTTGTTCACGGCATCACTCCAAGGGGGGATTTTTTGATATATTTAGGTAGAGATATGTGTGAACACTCTACGACTATCGGGGCACTTTTTTCCCTCTTTAGGAGGTTTTTTCCCCCCAGCTTGTATATACGCATATAGCCCTAACGGATTACTTATCTTTGTACATTCTAGTGGTAATACATTGAGAATTGTGCGTTGTGCTCCAAGCTTCTTCTTCTTCCTTGTGTTGTTTTCGTGCTTCCACAGATCTTGAACTCCAACACCTCACTATCTTCCTCTTCAAGGTCTCATGGAGATTTTCATTGGTCATGATCAAGATTATATAATGAAGATCTTGTCATCTCATTTACTTTAGAGAGCTCAGATGCATTTGCTTTTTTAATTTTGCATCTTCCTCTTCAAGCTCTGATGGAGATTTTTGTTGGGCATGACCTTGATGATGAAATGAAGAATTCATCATCTCTTTACTTTAGAGACCTCAGATGCATTTGCTTCTTTCATTTGCATGATTGTTTGGTCTCCCAAAGGATTGTTATGCAAAAGAAAAAGTGCTCAATAGAGCAACCAAGAAAAGTCATCCAACTACCAAATGCCCACCCGCATGCTAATGTGTATGGATGAATGGAAGGAGAAGCTATTGTGGCGATTGATGAAGAAAGAAATTAGCTTCACCTATACATGTATGAAGAGAGTGAGAGACAAAACACCAAATACATATTCTCTTGAAGCATCCAACTACAAGCATGAGGATACAAATGAGATGAATTCATGGTTCTCATCATCATAATCGGGGAATCTTTATATTTCTTGCACATTTTTATTTGTTTTGTTTGTAAGAATCACAACATGTAAATAGCTTGAAAGATAGAAAATGCATGAGAAAGGAAGCATTCAAAGAAAGATTTATGATTTCTTACAAGAAACCTTTTACTTCACGTGCACAAATATTATGTGCATATGGTGAAAGGATATGCATAAGGAGTAAATGAAGCAATGAATACCTAAGGCTCAAGACCCTTCAAATAGGGGTAAATATTAAATAAATCCCAAGGGTTTCAAACCAATAACCCAAGGGTTATACGCCTTAGACCCATGTAATTATACAATGTTTTCCTCCCCTTAAAAGAATTTCCATCCTTGAAAATGTGTGGAGGCACATATCTTAGGGTATTGCCCCAGATCCCATGATCAATATTGTCAATCATGGTCTTCATCTCTATGATTCACCTCTATAATTAGAAAGGGACCCTATTCCAGATTGGATTGGGAAACATGACAATCCATGTGTGATCCAATTCTTGCCCAAATCATTTTAAAAACCATCTTGATTTCCATGTGGGGAATCGAATCAAGTGCAAAATATGGAAATAACAACAAGGGTGGAATTAAACAACCTTGCCCAATTCACTCCTTCGCATGTGCAAACTAGGCATCCATAGCACAAACATGTGAATTAGGTGGATTCTAAATATCTCCAACTAAATTATTATCTTGTATGCACCACTTGTACATGAGCCTAGCAAAATAGTTGGACTATGATGAGTTTAAGGCTCTGTTTTTAGATTCATCTCTATGGTGAGACCCTATCTCAATTCGAAAGGGAGATGAATATTTTCATAGACTGTGTCCAAATCACTTCCTTTTTAGATGTACACATATTTGTACCTTTGGACTAGGGACATGGGTTGATTTCTTTTTTCTCATTCCCCTCTATTGATTGCATTAAGATATCAATATAAATGGAGGGGAATCTTTTAATGATCCCTCCCAATTATTTCCATCAACAGTATATAGGTGGATTATTCTTTTATGTTTTGAGAGAATTTGAAGAGATCGTTTAAAGTGTTGTTCCAAAAATCTACTTAGCTTTATGAGATATTAATATCCATTAAGATCAATCTAGATTTTGAAGAATCAAATTGGTTGAAATATATTTTTCAATATGTTTTATTTTTTCTTCCAAAAAGATGAACATCTTTTTTACTTGCTTTAATTATGCATTGGAGCTCATAGTTTTTGAAAAAGATCTATCTTAAAGTTCAGAAGTAATTATAGGAATGGATTATTCCAACCAATTCTTCAAGCTTCAAATTGATACTGAATCTTTATGGATTTTTAACATCTCAAATCATAAAATTTTTCTTGATCCTTCAAGAATCTTTCCTTTGTATTTCAAGTTGGCTTAAGATGCCATATGTTGACATCATAACTAGATCTTTCTTATTCTTCTCATTTGTTTTTTGTGTCGAATTACCAAAAATCTTAGGTTCCAAAGATGATCTTCTAGAACTTTCTTCTAGGATTGATTTTTCATAAGACCACCTTTTTGTTCCTTTGATTTGATTCATACTTTTTAATGAAGCGTTAAAGATTTAGTTTTTGGAATTTACTTTCAAACTCCCATAAATTATTCATTTCGTAGTGTCTAACTCTCAAACTTAAATTTCATCCATAGAGGATAAAATATTTCATGTATTGATGGAAGAAATCTTCTTCCCTTTGAGAGGATAATTGAATGAATGCCTATTGCTAAATATTATCTTCTTCGTGTATTCCATTGGATCATGAGTCTCTTTTCATTCTATCCATCAAGAAAAAGTACTCAATGTGAATCGGTTCCACCATCCCATACAATTGGGTTCTTCATCCAATCCATAGAAGTACATCTCTATACTTCATTGTTGGCACACAAAGCAACAGAGGAATCATGCACAATACGGCAACAAGGCCAGATCATTTTTTCCATGGATTATGAATAACTCAAGTGATTTTAATCACTACACAAACATTGTAAACCCCGTTTTTGGTAGATTAGACTCCATTTTGTGCAAGCCGAGGAGTCCTCGAGCTTGAGGAGTATTAGAAGTACCATCGTACCAATTTTCATAATTTTTAGACTTCGTTTGAGCCCTCAAATAAGCCCTGGAACCTAATTTTTAACTAGGCCGGACACTAGGTCTGGACAGGGCCAAAACTAGTCAAAAAACTATAAAAAGAGCTAGAGAGCTCATTTTTGAGGTTAGATTGTAATTGAAACGAACTTGTAAGAGCTTTTGAAAGTAATCTAAAGAATTCCATTGATTCTCTCTCTTTGTCTTGCTGTGTGTGCGTGTGTGTGTGTATGTGTGTGCATGCTTGTGTGCTTCTCACTCACGCACTTGTGCCGCCACTTGCTCGAGGTCTTCATACCATCCTCACGTCTTCCCGGATTGACATTAAAGGAGGTGCTACTCATCACTGAGCTACACCAAATTTTGGCGCCGTTGCCGGGGATCGAGCTTTGAGGACGAGCGTGTGATGGTAAGACGTAGAGTTGACGCGTTGGAGTTGTAGGTATTTTCTTCACTCTCATCGTTTTTTTTTTACTTTCTTCTCCATCTTCATTTCCATCATCATCATCACCATCTCCCACCTCCATCTCCATCATCGCGAAAATTTTTGTTTTTTGATCATATCACCTTCCCCACCTCATTTCCCTCATTTAACTTGTGGGAGAGAGCGAGAGAGCAATATTGTGTGTGCGTATTTTGCATGTTTCTTGAGTTTCATTGCAGGTTCTTGCTGTATCATCATCCCCAGCAGTGTGCGCAGGTACGACAGGCTCTGCACAGGTCCCGGGACGACGACCTCTGTCTGTCGCGACAGACAAAAAAACCTTAAATTTTGTGAATGCATGTTTACCACGGTAACCTACACCATTAGGGCACTCTAAGTCACTAGAAGTTTCTCAAAAATTTGCATTTTTTCAGTCTATCGCGACAGACACCGTCTATCGCGACAGACACCGTCTATCGCGACAGACAGAGACCCACGACAGACCCTGTCTATCGCGACAGACACCGTCTATCGTGACAGACCGAAATTCCACGATAGACAGAAATCCACGATAGACCCCGTCTATCGCGACAGACACTGTCTATCGCGACAGACACCGTCTATCGCGACAGACAGAGACCCACGACAGACCCTGTCTATCGCGACAGACACCGTCTATCGCGACAGACCGAAATTCCACGACAGACAGAAATCCACGATAGACCCCGTCTATCGCGACAGACACCGTCTATCGCGACAGACAGAGACCCACGACAGACAGTGTCTATCGCGACAGACACTGTCTATCGCGACAGACCGAAATTTCGCGACAGACACCGTCTATCGCGACAGACAGAGACCCACGACAGACAGCGTCTATCGCGACAGACACCGTCTATCACGACAGACCGAAATTTCGCGACAGACACCCTCTATCGCGACAGACACCGTCTATCGCGACAAACCAGTCTATCGCGACAGACACCGTCTATCGCGACAGACACCGTCTATCGCGACAGACACCGTCTATCGCGACAGACCAGTCTATCGCGACAGACACCGTCTATCGCGACAGACAGAAATCCACGACAGACACTGTCTATCGCGACAGACACCGTCTATCGCGACAGACAGACATTTTCGGCAAAAATTAAGGGGTAAATTTTTGGAAATTTAGGCTAAATTTTGGGCATATTTGCACTCTCAAGTACTCATATACTTACAAAGGCCTTAGAAAATGCATTAAAACCCCTGAAAGGTTCTGTTTGTCTAGTCAACCCCCTAAACCCTGAACGGTCATAACTTTTTCATACGAAATCCATTTTCTGAGCTCTAGGGCTTGTCGGAAAGCTCGTGACATATACTACACGCCCTCAACTGTTTTTTATAAGAATACCGCGTTGATTTTCAGATAGGATATTTGGAAGTTGACACACAGAGGGGTAGAAACACCAAGGGAGCTCTAGAGGAAATTTCTAGCAATACAAAAGGGGGAACAAGGGTCATTAAAAAAGTGTCTGAAATAAATTGTCTGTCAATTGAAAGGTCTACTTGGAGCTAATCTTGGGACTTATGCAGGTCTATTGAGAAGCAATTGAGAGCGTCCAAGCAAGGGTTTTGCGCAAGCTTGAGAATCAACTTCTCGAGCATTAAAGAGCAAGGTTCGGCAAGAAAGGTCTATTGAGAAGCAATTGAGAGCGTCCAAGCAAGGGTTTTGCGCAAGCTTGAGAATCAACTTCTCGAGCATTAAAGAGCAAGGTTCGGCAAGAAAGGTCGGAATACTCTCAACTCCTCTTCGTCAATTCCTAGCTTAGGCTAAGAACGATTAGAAGTAGGAGTAAGTCAGGGCGACGATAGGCCACTATCAAGTTGAAGCATACCTAAACTTTCAAGCTCAAGCTAAGGGCATAATCCTTGTACTGTCGAGAATTTTAAAGGGAAAGAACTTAACGTGGAACGATCAACTGTAAGTGCGAAACAACATTCAAATATTCCTGACGACGTTATATCAGACAAGACCATAAACACGATAAAATAACTAAAAAGAACCAAGCGACTATTATAAAGTAACTAGCAACGAGGTTGTACTCTGGACAAAGAATTGGGCTACTTAGATAGGCATATGAACCTTAGATCAGGACGACATCTAGTAAGGGAGAGACAAAGCCTTAGATCTTCAGAGGCTAGTGTTAACCACACTGCTAGGTCTTGGGCCCAGCAGTTGAGCCACCACTCGTACTACCCTAGCTCTGAGACCAGTGAGTCAGAGATGTCTCAAGGCATGGACAGACCTACGGGAAGTTCAGGTGTGCCTTACTTGTACAGGGTAGAAGGCCCTTACAAAACACAGTTGGAATACCTTAGGACCAACCGATTAGGTGCTAGCATCTATGAGGACGGCCTAGGAAGATCCGTGGTCCAGATTAAAAACCCTGACCAATCCATAGGACTAGAGCACCCAGCTGTCAAGTTTGAAAACGGTGCATACCTGGACAAGGAAGGAACCATATACGTAGTCACCAGTCATCCAGATAGGACAGATGAATTTGGAAATGTAATCTCAGAAGCGGACTTAGGTGACTTGGAACAAGGAAACATGGGAGTAGAACCTAGAACCCCCCGAGGTAAATCAGTTCTCACTAGGATTATCACGCCTGAGTGGGTTCCCCAAGACAACAAGAGCATAGAGTTGCTCCTCAATCGAGAAACTGACGAAGCCTATTGGAGGTATAAATCTAATCAGCCAATTGATATAGGGAATATCATGATCTATGAGTTTAAGGATCCGGATAGCCCAGGTAGAGTAACCTACTTAGATCACACTTCGGAAAGGATCTTTGTGGTGACAAAAAATGATAGGCATGCTTACACTTGGAAGGGTGAATTCATTTTCCCTCAACCAAGATCGAATGTATCCTATGGTCACCCTGGGGCTGGAACATCCCAAGCTCATGGAATGCAAAGAGACAGAAGTAGAGATAGACCAGAAGTAAGTTTTGCCAACCCAGGGGGCAGAGAAAGAACGAGGACGGAAACGAATAGGGTAGAACCTGAGATGCTTAGAGCTCACAGGAACCAAAGAAACGTGGATGGATTCCCGCTGCCGAGACCTAGAGAGCACACAAGAACTCTGAGACCGACCCAGCTAGTTAAGTCCATGAAGAATTACTTTGATGGCACAGGAGATCCCTATGATCACGTGGCAGAATTCAAGCAAGTCTTGAGAGCTGAACAAGTGGAGGATCTATTCACGCAGTACAATGCCTTCGGTCTAACCCTTAGGAACACCGCACTTACATGGTTTCAGCCATTGGATGAGCGCCAGTTCAGGAGCATAGACCAACTCCTAGAAGCATTTATTATTGAGTTCTCCAAGAGTGGCATAAGACACAACACCTCCTCACTGATTCACAGCTTCAAGCAAACCCCTCAAGAGACTGTGAGACTTGCAGGAAGAAGATTTAGGCAATACCTCGAAAGATGTCCTGTTTCGGAGCTACCCACATCTGCCAAACAAGTAGCCTTATTCCTTGACGGATTACTGAGTACGAAATTGAGATCCTATGTGTATCTGAAAGACCCTAGGACTATAGAAGAGTGTGTACGTATGTGCATTGACATTGAAGATAACCTAGGGGAAGAACTAGAGCTTTCCAAAATCTACAAAGATTCAGATAGTGCATCTAGTCAATCTTCCACGCAATCCACATCAATTGAGGAACTCGCAGAGAAAGTGGCCCAGAAATTAGGTGTAACTAGCAAACAAATCCCAAGGTTTGCCCCTGTGAAAAGGTGCTATACATGCGGTGGCGACCATATGGCGAATGTCTGCCCCATTATGGCTCAGCCCCAAGTAAATCCTAGTAGCCAATATTGCACCATAGAACGGAGATACACCAATCACACCGCACAAGATTGCCCATACAACAAGCAGGTGGTTAGGCAACCCTACCCCCAGCCCTACCAACAAGGCAGATACCAGAACCAGTACCCTCCACAACAAAATTTCCAACCTCAATATCAAAACCAACAAAGGCCTCAGCCTGTGCTAGCACAACAACCCCCAGCCCCAGCTAATGTGATTCCGGTAAAGTATACTGCTGCAGAAGAGAACCTGAATAGAGCTATAGTCCCTGTAACATCCTTGCTTTCTGAAAGTGACCCGAGTGACCATAGCTTTGATTCCACACATGTTGATAGCCCCCAGGCCTACTACATGCAGTCTCCTGAGCATGGTGAGTCCTATTATAGCGAAGAGACAAACAAACCTAGTTGGGAGTCAGATTACACGAACGTCATGTATGCAAACCCCAATCCTAGGCCTCAATCTAGGCAAGTAAGACCTCCATTCCCAAGAGGACCGTGCTACAGATGCCAAGGAGATCACCTCATTCGTGATTGTCCCTTGCCTCCACCTACACAACCCCAGTCAGTAACGATCCAAGGTTTTTGCCAAGATTGTGGAAAAGAACATCTCTTACGAGATTGCCCTAAGAATCCTAATAATATGCCAAAAATCACTCCGATCAACGTTATTGGGTTAGTGGTAGATTCCACAGGAAGTGTCACTTCCACTGCTCCCGTACAGGTAGTCACTCGAGCTCAAGCATTGCAGCAAAACCAAGGGGTAGGCCAGGAAAAGAGCCCAGATGCTAGCGATACTGAGAGCCAAAATAAAAAGAGAACAAGAGCTTGGAGAGATAGCCGCGAACGCATGAAAAGGCAATGGGCAAAGAAGATGAGTGAACTTGAGGAAAGTCTACGAGAAACCAAGGCTAAAATCATAGAGATCACATCTCAACCACACTCTCACGCGTTCCCACCGCTACCATCCCCATCACCCTCCATCCCTCCACCCTCTAAGACACCCCACGTAACCCACCCACCACCCCAAACAGGATCAGTATTAGCTGATCCCACTCCTGAAGACATAGACATGATGCTTAAAGCATATCAGGCCAGAATCCAAGAAGGGCCAAACGTCACGGATCATGACAAGTGCTATCCTAGAGCTGACCTAGAGATAGAAAGAACCAAACTGTGCGCGAAAATGGTCGCATTGGCTCAGACTATGTTTGAAGCCAGTCGCCTTTTCAATTACTCGGGCTCAGCCAAAACGCAATTACACTTGGATGGATTCCTAGAGAAGTTAGAGGGAATAATTGCAAGATCTGCCAAGGAAGAAAAAAATCAAGAAAAAGATAAAGCAAGCAAAAACATGAACCATTCCCCATCGGAAGTGTATGTGGCCAATTCCACTAAACCAGACAACTTCCCCTCCTTAGAAAGAATAGAGAGGCTAATTGCACAATCAGAAAAGGAACCTACCCCTCAAAGAAGGGAAAGGGCAAGAGAACGGATAAGCCAGCCTCTTCAAGAAGCCCATGTGCCTCCTCAAGAAGCTTATCTTCCCCCCCAAAAGGCAGATGAGCCTCCCTCGAAAGCTCACATACCTCCACAGGTTGCCTACATTCCTTCTCAGGGAGCGTATGAGCCTGCTCGGAAGAGTAATAGAATAAGTAATCTTCCCCAAGAAGCTTGTGCTCCAGCCATTTACGAGAGCAAGGAGAGAGCCAACGATAGAACAAGCCCTCCTTCCCAGGTTGCTTATGTGCCCAATTCTACGGAGCCAGACACTTCTTCTTCTATGAATCGGTTTGCACCAGACTTCCTACGAGAGATTCAAGAAGACAAATGGGATAACGAAAGCGAGGTCGCCCCTCCTTTTGAACTTGTGGACGATGCACACGACCAATTCCCACAAGACATCCCATCTATTTACGGGGAACATGAGAGTGCTCAGTCTCACGAGAGATTGGACTTTGAGTCTAATTCCATACAAGAGCTACCCCACTTCACAGGCCCATGGGAAGCAAAGTCCACATGTATGAGAGCACCCACAGTCATGGTAAGGAACGACGACTCAGTCATACCAAGGAACACGGAGGTAGTAACGAACACCAAGGTGCAACGCGATCTCACTTTGGAAGAACTGCCTGAGGATAGACCAAACGCGCGGAAATATGCAGCCAGTCGAGTCACTGAAGTTGCAAAACCTCGTTCCCGGGCAGGATCCCATAGGACAGTGCCAGAAATTCCCTTGGATAAGATAGGAGATATGTGTGAAGGTGAAGAAGGGAACACCTATCTTCCCATCACCTACCAGGAGTACACCACCAAGGCAATTTTGGACTCAGGTGCAGGAGTTGCAATTGCCACCACCTCCTTATGGAAGCGTTGGGGCAAGCCAGCACTCAGGCCAACGAGGATGAAATTGCAGATGGCCGATGGTCACATAGAGAGACCCTTAGGATTGCTAGAAGGAATAACTCTCACCACTTGTGGTGTTGAGTTTGAGCATAGCTTTGCTATATGTGACTTCAGCAAAAATCATGCCTATGAGATGATTTTGGGAAGACCATTCATGCGACAGTTGCAAGTGGTACAGGATTGGGGGACCAATTCTTTGTACCTGCAGCACTTAGGTGTTACGACCAAAGTCAATCTCAAGGATTATTCTCATAGAGATGTCCCTCCTATCCAATGGAATCCCATCCATAGAGCCAAAGACGATTCAGAATCAGTGCATTCCATAGGGTCTGGATCCTCATGGATGCATGAAGACACTCACTTATGGATGTGCAAAGTAGCAGTAGAGGAAGAGAAGAGAGAAAAGGCCAGAGAAATAGGTGCAAACGAAACTCATAGACCCATTCAAGACCCAGCCTATGCACCTGTAGTCTTTCCTGACGAGGAATTTGAACCCCATGGCTGGGCAGAAATTTTAGCAACCATGGACGTAGCCATCAATGAAGAACAATGGACACCTCACTGTGATGAGGATGGCTATGACATTTCAGTCTTCTCCATAGAGCCGATCATGGGAGAGGCAGTTTTAGAAGAATGCGAACCTAGCCCTGATGCATTTGAGGATGCAAGTGACTCCGATCTCGAGTCTATCATTATGGACCCACCATTTGCATCAGATGAAGAATACTTCTATGAAGTAGAATTTCAACCCCAGAGGCATGGAGAAGTTACAAATGATGTAAGATTAGCAACACATGTGACCCCGAAGGAAGAAGGAAAGAAACGGAAAAAAAGAGAAACCTCACCAGAAGAGGAAGAATCTTTGTTTGAGGTCCCAGAAAATTTTAAGAAGTATGAGATAGATGACAGGAGGGTCATGATTAGAATGCCTAAACGAGAGGCACAATCAGGAGAGGCCTATGATAACAAAGAAACTACTAAGAAAATAGTAGTGGCCATAGAAGAAGGAGAGGAGAGATACACGTATATAGGCCATGACCTGACAAAAGAAGAAGAGCAAGAGTTGATTGCCTTGCTAAGAGAATACAGAGATGTATTCGCTTGGAGTTACAAGGATTTGAAAGGTGTTGACCCTGACATATGCTCACACACCATTCCCATGACTTCAGATGCTAAACCCTCTAAGCAAAAGCCCTATACATATAACGATAATTACGCTGCTAAGATCAAAGAAGAGATAGATAGATTGGTTGAAGCTGGATTTATCTATGAAATCGAGCACACTGAGTGGGTATCCCCCATCGTAGTGGTGCCCAAGAAGAATGGCAAACTGCGTGTGTGCATTAACTTGAAAAAGGTTAATGCAGCCACAATTCGAGATAACTATCCACTTCCCATCACAGAACATCTCTTAGAAAGAGTGGCAGGCAAGGAAGTTTACAGCTTCCTTGATGGATTTTTGGGCTACAATCAAGTAGCCATAGCCCCAGAGGATCAGCATAAGACAGCCTTTGCCACAGAATGGGGCATTTTTGCTTTTAGAGTAATGCCATTTGGGCTTACCAATGCACCAGCTACCTTCCAGAGGCTGATGTGCCATGTGTTTAAGGAGTTCCTAAGGAAGAGTTTAGAAGTCTATGTTGATGATCTCTGTGCTCATTCCAATGTTAGACAAACCCATATTCCTGAACTCAGACAAATCTTTGACAAATGTAGAGAATATCAAGTCTGCCTGAACCCAGAAAAGTGTGTTTTTATGGTCAGGCAAGGCAAGATTCTAGGACACATAGTGTCAAAGAATGGCATATCTACCGACGAAGAAAAAGTGAGAGCCATAGCAGAGCTACCTAGGCCAAAGAATGTCAAGGAAGTACAAGCTTTCATGGGGCATTGTGGTTATTATCGACGATTTATACACATGTATGCTGTCATAGCAAAACCCATGTACGGGCTTCTGACTAACTTTGAGTGGACGGATGAATGTGAGAATTCCTTCCAGGAGCTTAAACGAAGATTATGTTCAGCACCAATCTTGACCACGCCAGATTGGAATAAGCCATTCCATGTTCACGTGGATGCATCCAATTATGCTATTGGATGTGTTCTTGCACAACCTACTGGTGAAGGTAATATGGATCTTCCAATTGCCTATGCCAGTAGACAGTTGAATGCGGCTGAACGAAATTACACCACTACAGAGAGAGAAGGCTTAGGCATGGTATATGCAGTTAAGAAATTCAGACACTATTTGCTTGCAAATAAGTTTAAATTTTTTACTGATCATCAGGCATTGCTGTACCTCGTAAATAAACCATGCAATACAGGAAGATTAGTAAGATGGTTTCTCTTGCTCATGGAATATGACTTTGAAGTGGTGGTAAGGAAAGGTAGGACTCATTTGAGAGCTGATCATCTCTCTAGGCTCACATCGGGAGAAGCCCCACAAGGAGTGTCAGATGACCTTCCTGATGCTTACTTGTTTAATTTGGAAGTTGTACCGCAGTGGGCTAAGCCATTGGTACCAGTATTGACATACGGGCCTAACCATCCAGTGGTAAACACACGGAATAGAGAGGTTGTAAAAGCCCAAAAGTACCACATCATGGCAGGAAGCATGTACAAGCACACAGATCAAGGGATCTTGGCTTGTTGCGTAGAAGAGGATGAGTACGCTAAATGGTTGCAATTAGCACATGTAGGTGCGTTAGAGCAACACCATTCAAAGCAACGAACTTTACAGACTCTAAAGAGATTCGGAGTGCATTGGCCAACTATGGAAGCAGATGTCCAAAAGTTGTGCAAGGAATGCCCAATCTGTTGCACTAAACCACCAGTGGAACACGCCACTCTTTATCAAGTATCCATTGTGCCAGATTGGAGCGAACCACTAGTATCATTCCTGAGGACAAACACATTCCCTCCAGACATGACTCTGGCTAGGAAAAGGAGTTTAGAACAAGAAGCCTTGGATTACTCACTCATTGGTGATAATCTATACAAACGCGGTAAGGATGGTTACCTGAGACTGTGTGTCCATGAGAGTGAATATCTTAAGATCTTGGAAACTGCTCACCAAGGTGTAGCAGGAGGACACTTTGGACCAGATCGGGTGATCAAGGCGATACTATTTGCGGGCTTCTGGTGGCCTACCCTTCACATGGATGCACATACCTATGTGAAACGGTGTGATGTCTGTCAAAGGACTCAGTATCCTATACGCAAAGATGAGATGCCACTGAAACCTATGATGGGTGGACGTGCATTCTCTAAGTGGGGAATAGACTTTGTAGGTCCTATGAATCCCCCAACCAAAGGTTCTCATGCGGAATACATCATTGTTGCAACAGATTATCTCACCAAGTGGGTAGAGGTAAAGGCTACGACAAAGAACGATGCTCAGACAACTGCTAAATTCTTGTTTGAGAATGTGTTCACAAGATATGGGCTACCTATAGAACTAGTAAGTGATAGAGGCACTCACTTCTTGAACGAAGTGATTGAAAATCTACTCCAAGAATTCCTGGTAATACACAAGAAGTCTGCCCCCTATCACCCTCAAGCTAATGGACAAGCTGAGAGCACTAATAAGATTTTATGCAATGTACTGACGAAATTAGTGAACACTAAACGCTCTGATTGGGACAAACAGCTACACCATCCTATTTGGGCATACCGAGTTGCCTACAAAACGGTACTCCAAGCCACCCCCTTTCAGATGGTATTCGGCCAAAACGCTGTGCTACCCTTGGATTTCCTGATTCCTACATTGAAAGTAGCACAAGAGCACGAATGGACAGGTCATGAGCTCTCCTCTAGGATCTTTGACCTTGAACGATTAGGGGAAACAAGACTGAGAGCCGCTGCAGGAATATATGCAGCCAAGAAGAGACAGAAGGCATATTTCGATGCCCATGTGAAGGATAAGGGCTTGAAAGCAGGAGATCTAGTTTTAGTCTATACACTGAAACAACACGCAAGGAAGCTAGAAAAGAGAGGCTACGGACCTATGATCATCAACAGGATCTCCACGAGTGGAGCAGTACAATTAGCCATGCTAGAAGGTGATATTCTCCCAAACTATATTAGCGGTTGCAGAGTCAAGTTGTATCAGGAACCCCTCACGGAGGAAATGCTCAGCCGACTCAACACTGCTAAGAAACGCAAAGAGGAAGAAAAGCGAATTCGAGAAGAGGCTCAAGCAGAAGCTTTAGAACGCATCAGAAGGATGAAGTTACGAAGGCAAGGCCGAGATCAGACTAGAACAGATGACTATGCAGATCAAGGATATCCCATGGCCATGTGTGAAGTCGCTGGAACAAGTTCGCATAGGATAATTGATCGACGTCCTTTCATAACCCTAGATATAGGACAAGGAAAGAGTGCAAGGACCGTAAGAGCCTTGATTGACTCAGGTGCAGCCACTAGTGCTGTTAAATTGTCTTACTGTCAAGAGTTGCAGTTAATTGTCAATCCTGTGGAAGCATATCTCATAGGATTGGGAGGCGTGGAAACCCCTTGCATGGGCGAGGTGGAACTTCCCCTCTACATTCATGATGAGGCAATGACAGTTAAAGTACTGGTGTGTCAAGATGAGGATCTCACTGAGCCTCTTGTCTTGGGTCAAGATTGGATCTATGACCAAGCAGTCAATCTAAACCTAAGAAGTGGACTTCTCCAGGTTTGGGTCAATCATAGTCGAGTTACAGTAGAATTAGACAATGGAGCACTCAAGGAACTAGGAAAGGCACAGACTCCTGGTCCTTCCAGGGGTACACATGAAGATGACCATGCTGTTCTTGTTCAAAACCATGTGTTGCAGAGGAATGATATTTGCGAAAAAGGAGTCAGGGATGCAATGGAACTCCCTTCTTTTCCAAAGGTCAGAAGGAGGCAGCAACCAAAGGTGGATCAAAGGCAGAAGAAGCAGAGTACTACCTATGTCCGAGATCAAAAGTACCTGCGCAGCAGAATGTCCCAGAAAGTAAACCAAGTGTGGGTGCAGAAAGGCGAACACCCGGTTGCACTCACGACAACCACACGGGCAAAGCTTCTTACTAGTAACCAACAACGTGACGCCACTAATCAGAAATTCTTCTGCTAAAGTGAAATCCATTTGGGTGCCCAAAAAGTCGATGAAGGCTAGCCCACAATCAAGACAAATTTGGGTGCCTAAGGCTTGCTTGAGGGCACAAGTAGCTACGCCAAGGCCACAACCTATGCAGCATATCCCAACTACGCGTACAGCCCGTATTCACTCGTTCTCGACACTCAGGAACACACCAAGAACCAAGAGCACGCATGTAATCACTTGTAAATGGGTCCCTAAAAGGCCTCATATTCAAGCAGATACACCTATAATGTTCTCTAGCGCCTCTACGAAACCAAAGGAAAAACCCATCCACTGCATTTGGCAGCTTAAGACCTGTAATAAACCCCCCGACCCTAATTTGTAAATTCACCCCCACTTACTAACGGCATTAGTCTCCTAGGAATACACAAACATTAACTACACACACTGTCTTCGTGCACTTACTAACCACTAACTCACCATCTACCTCATGTTAATGTTGTAACGGGGACAACAACGGATTTATTCTGTCCATTACGATGTTAACACATGATTCTATATTCTCACAGAATCAGAAGGCAAGAAGTAAAATGGCAGAAGCGACAAGTTCGGGCTCACAAGTAGGGATACTTACTACAGGAATTGATGTGGATAGTCTACCTGTGGATGTGCCACCAACTGAACGACCAGTGGAGATGCAGCACCTTCAGCAAATCCCGGTGCCAGATCCACCTACAGGGATCACGGAAAGAGTCCATGCCAATTCTCATTGGTTCAATGGCATGCCAGGTCCATTAGGTGAGGCCAAGTATATCTGGGAGTCTAAGTGCGAATATGACAGATCATGGGTTCGATTCCAATTTTTCTCCAAGGAGTTTGAGACTTTACAAAACACCGAGGATCTCCAGACTATATGGCAACGAGCAGGGCTAGCAGAATACTTTGAAGCCCCACTACCTAAACCCGATCTCCTCCGATGTTACTATTTGGTCTCCACATTGCAAGCTAATGAAGAAAAAGACAAACCCGGATCATTTGTGCTTCCCTCATTGTTGGGCAACAACGAGTTAAAGAGGTTTGAACTTACTGTGGAGTTGGTAAGCGACGCTTTGAATATGCACGGCACGCATGTACCCTCTGAAAAGGATGCTCTTGTTCCCACTAACATGAAGGATAGGAAACTGCTGAAGCTTAAAGACATGGCAGCACTCACCCCGAATGTGTCCATCCCTCTCCGCATGTGCATGCAACATTTCGCCTTTCCCGGCCAAGACCGATTCACACAACCACACAAGAGGATCTGGTTCGCTCTCTACTTAGCGGAAGCAGGTGTGTTACCCATTAAGCTACCGGTATGGATTATAGATCAGTTGTATGAAGCAAACAAACGGGCTTCTAGGAAATTAGTGGTGAACGGATGCTGTGCAATCACACGCATTATTTACCGATGCCTAGCATATGATGTCCCCATTGAACGTGCCTTAACTTGGGCACAATTACAAATGTTTAAAAGGCTCAAGACGTCCACACATCAATCCAAGCGCATGAGGGATGCGATCCCTTGTGTCCAGACAAGGGAAGTCCTGACTACTCCTGAGGCATCACCACTAAGGGAGGCCACTGTACCTCCCTTTACCATCAGGATACCCAGATCGGAATCTGACACTACGACACAAGCTACCCCATCGGCTCCTCCTGTTCCACCTGAATTCGAATTTGCTGCCACTGGAGATGCTGAAGGACTGGACCCCCAGGATTTCGAAGCATTCCTACAAAGCACACAATTCTCTGATGTGGAGTTTTATTCAGAGGCAGAGGAGCAGGGCACATCCTCACGAAGAAGAAGAAAGTCTACAGACGGTCGACATGTACATTGGAGTGACGCTCAGCAAAGTCAACAACAAGGACACCCAGAAGAAGAAGGTGCGTATGAAGAGGAGACCACTGAAGCCCCAGCCTATACAGCAGAACTCCGAAGGCTGTATCAGATCATGGAAAGAGTGTGATCGCAACAACTACTCACTGAACAGAGTAGCAGAGTACTCATGACTCAGTTGTTGGAAGAAGCGGGAGTTGACTCAGAGTACAGGGAAGGTCTCTTATTGATGGCAGAAACATATGGAGTAGTAGAAGCAGTGCACACTGCCATTCAGAGGCCTCCAGTTCAATATGACCCACGAAGGTTCCAGACACGACCTCGCTCAGGTAAGAATATCCAAATTCCCATTACAGTTGCAGAAGAGCCAACTACTACATCTGAAACTATCAGGACAACCTCCCAAACAGCTAGCCAACAGCACCCAGCCACCCATGAGGAGTCCACCGAACCACTACCACCCACACCCCCACCATCACCTCCTAGAACAGAAACAGTGGAAACCACATCGACCACTCAACCCACTGACCCAACCTTCATCTTCCGTACTCCCATCTCTAGTGCCACCCTATTCTCTACCACTGATAACCCAATCTTTGAAGCAAACCCCATCACTACACAATCCACCGAAACCCTCCTAGAGCCTGCCCTAGGGCAACCATCCCCCCTGCCCTCAGCCATGGGTTATCCTGACCCTAGATCCACATTCATGGGCTTCCCTGCTACCACGCAACCCTTCCAGCCCTCCTCAAATTTACGACCTCAACCCCGACATCTCTCTCTCCATTTCTACAATCCCTCCATGACCTCCTTGCTAGGGCTTTTCAACCAGGCTCTCAACCATTTCCTGTCTTTTCAGCTCCCCATCCCACTTCGCATCTATTCACCACTTCCACACACACACCACCTACCATCCCAATGTATATGGCAGACCCCACACTCACACCCACTCCTGAAGGTATGGACATTTCACCACCCACGGCACCTCCCCCCACGGTTTCACCTCCTCCCATTCCCCCTCCACCAATTTCACTCACACACACAACTTCCGTAGACACATCATTCACTGTCTCCCTTCCCCAATTCCCTTCCCATGCATCTCCCACTGTAAACACCACCCACTCATCTATAGGAAATGCCTTGGACACCATGTTGGCATGTATATCAAATTTAAGGACAGATTACATTCAGCTCCAGCAACAAAACGAACGCCTGCACGAGCACTCAGAGACACTACAGCACCGCCTTGCGGCACTAGAAGAGGAGAATGCTCGCCTCCACACACAGTTCCAAACTCTCCAAGAAGCTCATAGCCTATTGGAGGTACAGTTACAGAACGTAGATCAGGAAGCGGTGCAGGTGGTAGAAGGTCACCTACGGACACAACTGGAACGCAACTCAAAACTTCAGCGAAATATGGCACTACTCAAACGCCATCTTGCGGCTGCTCAGGAAGAGAATAGACGCCTGCAAATACAAAATCAAGAGAACCTGGAGGCAGCTATTGAGAGCACACCGGGGGCACCCATCAGCCCATCCAAGTTTCAAGCAGTGACCCCCGATAATATCAAGATTATATTGGAAGATTATGCCATGCTGCTCGAAGCACATGATAAGCTATCGGAGGAGCTGGGACAACTGAAGCAGGAACACCAACAAGGACCAACAGCAGCCCCTCCAACCACCCCCTCTGCGGCTTCACTTCTCACAGACGCAGAGGCCATAAAAGATCTCCAGAAACAGGTCACTGAATTGCAAACACGCCTACTACAATATGAGAGACCATCTTCCCCTCCAGAGGCTCCCACGGACGAAGAAGTTGTGCAAATTCCTGTGGAACAAACGTTTGACGAAGAATACGATCCGCAACCATTCCCAGGAGGCCAACAAACAGAAGAAGCGCAGGACACATTCGAGGCACCACGGCCCCCATGGTTACGTCAAGTGGAGGAAATCGGGAGTTCGCACGAAGAGCGCACAGTAGTGCAAAATCAGGCCATGAGAGTCATAGAGGAAACTGTGTTACAATCAGCTTACTTTAAGAACTTGTCATCGAGACGCCTGATTCTCTCATCTGAACTCCAATACAGGCCGTATTATATTATCTTGGCTGATTATAATGCAGAAATACAAAGAGTCACGGGTCAGATTCCTACCTTTGCGACCCAATTTCAACCCGAAGACCTTCCTCCAGAGGTGCAAAAAGGCAAAATTCGTCAACCAACATGGCGGCAGAAACTTCTAGAGACATATCCAGAAATGCTACGCACATGGAACAACGCGCCTTTGCACCTCCTGTACAATCCATGCTACGGTCTAGTCCCCCGCCGCAGGTCGTGGAAGGCATTCAATATCAAGGTACAGAACAACGCGCAATGCAAGGAATGGCTGAACTACCCGTACATTGCGCCACCACAAGGACCACCATCGGTAGCATATATGATGGGGACCATTCGCCACTGGATGCCGCGCTTGAAGCCCATGCAAGATGTAGCAGCGCAAATGATGCTTAAAATCTTAGATATGATGCAAGTAGTCCTGAAGACCTTTAGAAATGCAGCCGCACCACAGGTACGTCTCCCGGGGTTTAGCAATGGAAATTACGACTTGGTGTATGACATGAGCACCACCCCCAGTATTCGTGTGGCTTACGCTTGGCATGCACGCATCAAATACCTCCCCGCCTGCTACAAACAGACCTTCGAAGAAATGTTCAGATCAGGTTTCTGGGAGTATCACTCGGAGATTTTCGCACCAAAGCCAACACATCTGCTCCAACTGTTTGCTTGTGAACAAGCAATGTATTCAGAGTACTACACCACCCCGCAACCAGAGACCCCTGGTGCAATAAATTGGGATGCATTGGAAGCTGATCTAGCAAGAGGCTTAAGGATAGGAGAACATGAACTGGCCACCAATGTCATCCAATATTACATCGACCACCCGAGAGAACAAAGGTCTGTCAGGGGCGACAGACGCTAGGAAGGGGGGAGTGTTGGCACACAAAGCAACAGAGGAATCATGCACAATACGGCAACAAGGCCAGATCATTTTTTCCATGGATTATGAATAACTCAAGTGATTTTAATCACTACACAAACATTGTAAACCCCGTTTTTGGTAGATTAGACTCCATTTTGTGCAAGCCGAGGAGTCCTCGAGCTTGAGGAGTATTAGAAGTACCATCGTACCAATTTTCATAATTTTTAGACTTCGTTTGAGCCCTCAAATAAGCCCTGGAACCTAATTTTTAACTAGGCCGGACACTAGGTCTGGACAGGGCCAAAACTAGTCAAAAAACTATAAAAAGAGCTAGAGAGCTCATTTTTGAGGTTAGATTGTAATTGAAACGAACTTGTAAGAGCTTTTGAAGGTAATCTAAAGAATTCCATTGATTCTCTCTCTTTGTCTTGCTGTGTGTGCGCGTGTGTGTGTATGTGTGTGCATGCTTGTGTGCTTCTCACTCACGCACTTGTGCCGCCACTTGCTCGAGGTCTTCATACCATCCTCACGTCTTCCCGGATTGACATTAAAGGAGGTGCTACTCATCACTGAGCTACATTCATGTACTCCATTGGATCATGAGTCTCTTTTCATTCTATCCATCAAGAAAAAGTACTCAATGTGAATCGGTTCCACCATCCCATACAAGTGGGTTCTTCAATACTCTTTAAATTATTCCTATGATTTATGGCACTAAATTGTGAGATAAAGGACTAAGATGCTTAAGTACACCATAGCTAATTTCAATTATTGGAATGTTTGGTTAATTGTTTAATGTGATGTAACTTGTCTCATGAAACTTAATAAAGTTTGCTTTGATCTTCATTTTACTTAGTTCTTTTAGCTTTTCAGATCTCTCTTTAGTCAAATAAGAGACATAACTATGTCTTTCTGTATTATATCTCCTTTTCCAAAATTCTTATTTAATATTTTATCCATAGGCTTTATTGGGCTATCACATGAAGCATCAAGTACCTTTAGGATATGCTTTATAACTCCATATATTCCTTTTCTAAACCATTTAGGATTCTTATAGTCCTCAAGGTTCATTAAATCCTTTGCTTACATCATACCTCCCTTACATATCCTTAACCTTGTGGTAGTATATTTCATCTTCTTATAGCATAAAGGGGATTTTCCCCTCCTGTTAGGGAGTTTTTTTCCTTGAAGACTACAAGAGGGCTTAGTGAAATTGATATTCAACTATATCATGTAGTGCTCTTTTGAAGGAATTCACTTATTTATAACCAATACATTGATCCCATCCATTGAAAAAATATTTAGAGCTTTCTAGTTCTTTTTCCTCCAAGCTTACTAAACATGTATCCTTGAGTTCAAGCTTTCTTGATCATAAATCTGGTGTCACATACCACCAAATCCACTTCAATGGTAATGTAAGTGTAGAAATCCCATACCATCCAACTTACACTTCCACTTGTGTAGATAACTTTGGCTTTCAACTTCTTTTAGAATGGTTGTATTTGCAACTTGAGAAGACTTACTCTTAAAAATTGGTTTTTTAGTTAGTTCTTTGTCCAAATGTACTCAACAATACCATTTTTTTTAATATGATAATGGAACTAGTTTTTTTCAAACTAGGAATGATTTTGAAATATTTAAGTATCTAAAATTTAAGATAATAATTTTATTCTTGTTAGAGGAAGTTTTAGAAGTCATAAAAAACATTGACCCGAAGAAGTCAATGATAATTCAATAGATTACGAATGTGGTTAAAGGGAAGCACAAGATGGAAGTAAAGGAGGAAGGGATCTCTTGATTGTTTTCATTTCAAATCCCTTCTCAAATTAGATTTTTTCCCATTTTTTAACCCAAAATACTTGTAAAAATGCTATTTCGGCATGAAATCCTATTTTTAGCAATAATTAGACTTAGAATGTAAAAGCCAATAAGTACTTGAGTTTGTGCTATAAGTAGGATATGTACACCAAATTTTGAATTTTGTTGATATGGTTTCGACCTCCAAATAGCTTCTGGACATTCTTTTTAAAGCTAGGTTGGGCACTCGAGAGTAAACATACCTCTTAAAAAGTCTATATAAGTGAAAGAGCTCTCATTTGTGAGGTTTAGTTGCTTGCCTATGTGTGTTCTTGCTTTAATCTTATTGTAGGTGCATGTGCTACCATCTTGTGCATATCGTATTCATACCAACCAATTGGTCGCTCTTTGGATATGGCATTCCTTCATTATGTTTCGCTTGCAGACTATGACATCGTGGGAGCTTACGCTTTTGGCACTGTCGCTGAGGAAAGTTCATATCGAATGGATGTGATGGTAAGATTTCATATTAGCTATGTACTTTTCTTTCACATTCATCATTCTAGATAGCTAGTTAGGTGAGTGGATAGGTAAGAATAAGTAATAATTTGGTTTTGGGGTTAGCGAGTTTTCAAATTCTCCATTAAAGTTCAATTTTTTACTTCTTGTTCTCCCTTTTCTCTTCTATTTCTACACACTATTTCAGGGTTGGGGAAGCTTGGGACAACAAAAGACCAACTCTAAAGTGCCTTTGAAAATTGTGAAATAGGCAGGTAACAGGGCAATCACCCAAATGAAAAAAGAGGTGGTAAGTGTCATTTCATGCTTATTTTACTATTAAAAGTTAGATCGAGGGTGCAAAAGGGTGAAAAGTCAAGAGTTTAAAAGTGCAAAAGGGTGAAAATTCAGCTCAAATAGATATAAACATGAGAAGAATATAAAGCAAACATCATTTCAAGCATTGGTGCAACCTACGAATGCCCTGGACATCGTATGTTGCAATAGGCTCTATTTGTCTTTTTTGAAGTGCAAGAGCTTTTTGTTCAAAAATCCATTTTTTGTGCTCCTGAGCTTGTGAATTGTTGTTTGGGCCTACATCCTCTCAATTTTTTTCTTAAAAATAATGCGTTGATTTTAAGATATGATATTTTCAATGAGAGTGGAGAGTTGAGGGAGCCTCTTGAGAGCTTCCACCACGTAAAGGCCACCTAGAGATTTGAAGCTAGGTCACAAAAGAAGTAAAGATTTCTGAGATATAGACCACCTCTAAGGAGGGGGATTTAATTTTAGTTTTCTCCACTCTAGAGATCATTAAGGATTTCCTAGTTCATCCATCTCCAACCTCACTAGACAATAGATCTAGGCCTATTTTCCATTTTTTTTCAAAAGATCTATATAAAATCGTGGTAAAACTCTTTACAAGTGTGCATAATTGATTGTTAACTCAATTTGAAGAGAGATTTCATGAGAGCCAAGTAAGACTTGTGGCACTAATATGGCTCTTATGTTTTAATTCGACTAAGAGAGGAAACAATTACTACACTGCACACTTTGCTTGTGTGCTTGCTTGAGAGTGTGTGTGTACGAATCTTAGATCAATAAAAATACTTGGAACTAATAGATTGCCACATAGTAGCATCTCTAATGTTGAGAGTGCCATAGGCTTGAATAGAAGCACAAATTATTACACATCAAGTGATTCTGACAGTGACATTGAAGTACTGGCATGATCCAATTCTAAGGATATGCAAAATCTTGATCTCGATATGCAAGTAGATTGGATGTCTAAAGTTGAGGGAGAATTCCAAATTTGACTCACCTTCATGCACAATAATACCTTAGAAGCTACCATCTATCAAGATGATTATGGAGAATCAATTGTTGGCTTGGAAAGCTCAAGGATCTAGCTCTCCCAAACATCATAATGGTGAGATCAAAGGGAGAGTTGTTAGTGCATGCGAAAGTACTCCAAAATGGCTCCAAAAGACACCCCAAAAATGCTTCAAAAATAGTCTTTGAAAGCAAAGAATGAAGCTTTAAGGGACCAAAACTTGTTCAAGGTAATGTCAAGCTTATTCTTTCCCCTTCTTCAGACACCACAAGAGTGTAGCTTAGTGGCAAGAGATTGCCATGGTTAAGCGAGCTCTGGGGGGAACAGTACTGGGATGGGTGACCTCTCGGGAAGTACCGGGAACCTGTATATTCCTTGAGGTCGTCCCTCGCGCAGCCAACGGTGACTTCGGTGACTCGGATGACAAGGTATGCCAAGGTCTATTCCTTGGTCGCCGCCTTAGTTGTAAGCCTTGGGTTGGGGGGGTGCTCACTTCGCTCGCACGAAATGAACAAAGCTTTTGCCTAGAAATGCTCTGATACCAGTGAAGTATTTCAATGGCGATGCACCACAATGCACTCTCCTTCTCGAGAGCTCCACAACGATATGCTCAGAGTAGAAAATCGAGCTCCTAAGGTGATATGCAGTACTCCGCACAGAGACTGTAGAATACGCAAAAAACACAGTACACAGGGAGCACGAAGACAGACTTCTTAGGTCTTACAAATGCGGTCGAACTTACCGTCTGTGATTGACCAGGCCACTATATATTTTATTAAAGAACATATACAAAGAAGTGTCCGGTGGCCATTTGGCCTTTCACATGGACACTAACGGTAACAAAGACAGTCTGAAAAGCTAAAAGAGCTAAGTGGATGGAACCACAAATCAATCTTTATTAAGTTTCATGTGATAAGTTACACCATATTAAACATTCAACCAAATATTTGAGTAAATTTAGTTGTGGTGTACTTAAGCATCTTATTCTTTTCTCTTATAATTTAGTGCCATAAATCATAGAAATAATTTAAAGAGTATTAAGGAGGATAGAGAATGTGAAATACAAAAGTATATAGATTGGATGAAGAACGCACTGGTATGGGATGGTGGAACCAACTCACATTGAGTAATTTTTCTTGATGGATAGAATGAAAATGGACCCGTGATCCAATGGAATACAGGAAGAAGGTAATATTTGGCAATAGGAATTCCTTGAAATATCCTCTCAAAGGGAAGAAGAATTTTTCCATCAATACAAGAAAGATTCTGGCCTCTATGGATGACATTTAAGTTTGAGAGTAAGAAATTAAAAAATTGAATAAATTATGGGAGCTTGAGAGTAAAATCCAAAGACAAAAGATTTAATGCTTCATCCAAAAGTATGAATCGAATTAACGGAACAAAAAGATGGACTTAAGAAAAGTCAAGCCTAGAAGAAAGTTCAAAAATAGTATCTTCAAAACCTAAGATTTTTGGTAATTCAAGACAAAACACAAATGAGAAGAATAAGAAAGATCTAGTTATGATGTAAGCATATAACATCTTAAAATGGTCTAAAATACAAAGGGAGAAATTCGTGAAGGATAAAGAAAATTTTTATGGTTTGAGATGTTAAAGATCCATAAAGATTGGCTGGAATAATCCATTCCTATAGTTAGTTATGACCTTAAAGATAGATCTTTTTAAAAAACTATGAGCTCCCATTTCGGGCATAATGAAAGCAAGTTAAAAAGACGTTAATCTTTTTGGAAGAAGAAATAAAAACATATTTCAAAAATATATTTCAACCAATTGGATTCTTCAAAAGCTAGATTGATCTTAATGGATATTAATATCTCTTAAAGCTAAGTAAAGTTTTAAAACAACACTTTAAACAATCTCTTCAAATTCTCTCAAAACATATAAGATACTATATCATATAGATAATCCATCTACACCATTTTGATGGAAATGGTTGGGAGGGATTATTAAAAGATTCCCCTCCATTTATATTGATCTCTTGATGCAATCAATAAAGGAAAATGAGGAGAAACCCACTATTTTCTTGTTTCATGCGCAAGTGCATAGAAATGAAACAAGATAGTAATTTAGCTAGAGATACTTAGAATCCACCTAATTCATATGTTTGTGCCATGGATGCCCAATTTGCACATAGCAAAGCAGCGAATTGGGAAAAGTTGTTTTATTCCACCCTTGTTGCTCTTTCCATATTTTATACTTGATTCGGTTTCTCACATGGAAAGCAAGCTAGTGTTTAGAATGATTTGGGCAAGAAGTGTACCACACATGGATTCCTCTTTCCTAATCCAAGATATATATCTCCACACATTTTCAAGGGTGGAAATTCTTTTTAAGGGGACGAGAATGTTGCATAACTACATGGGTCTAAGGGGTATAAACCTTGGGTTATTGGTTTGAAACCCTTAGGATTTATTTGATATTTACCCCTGATTGAAAGCTCTTGAGCCTTAGGGTTGATTCTCTAAGGTCGAGTACCTAGTTCTTGGTTGGAAGCCTTTTCAAGACACTTGACTTGTAAGCTTGAAAACCATGTGATCACCCTTCGCACCCATGTAATGGAAGGTACACATGTCCCCTTCTAAATTAACTGTCCCCTTGGCCTTAGAGGGCTTGGTTGGGTGGAGACGTGCGCTTCTCACTCCCTTTTTTACTCATGAATATCCAAATGTTAAGAAACTCCATTAGTAGGGGGTGAAAGAGTCCAAAAGGAGGCAAAAAGTACACCCCAAGAGATAATACATCATGAATGACCTTACATGTATGGTCCTTGTCAACAATGCTAGGGCATTAGTATCAATTCTACTTTGAGCTTGTTGTGGCTCTGGATTGGAACTCATATTATAGGGGATTTCCACTCCTTGTGGAGTGATTCTTAGTGTCTTATCTATAACCATGTAATAGGCTCATATGTATAGTTCTCTTCACACAGGTCAAAGAACATCAAGAAGAGTGTTCTTTGTACTTCTCAGACAATAACTATCAACCTTTGGGGCTGTATTTTCAGCCACACTCGTAAAACTACAGGTTTCTTGAGAGGTTTTTAGTTTTGGTGGGAGCAGCCGCTGCAAATTTATGTAGGTTTTTTACGCCTAAAACATCAGAGTTGACAGACACTTGCAGGTGTTATTGGCTAGTTTTTGGGCTGTGTATTCAACCTTTTAGTGTCATTTTACTGCATATATTGAGCACATACACACCATGTACGCTTCTGTGGATACCACTTATGTACGTCCATGTGGTCATTGAGATAGCGGTTATGTTCTTTGCATAAAGCCTTTTACGTTTGATAAAGAGGGTACTGGTGAGGTTTTCTTAACTGGGAGACACCCAGATGTTGGGGTCTCTTCAGTGATGCAGGTGGAAGACTTACCCAGCCTCACCATAGGAGATGTATGATAGTTGTTCATAGGTGCTCAATAAGCCTAGTTGGCTTCTATTGGGTAACTGATTATATGCAGTGGAGTTAGTGATTCACTATGCAGGTAGACATGTCAGTACTTGCAGTTTTATGATACTTTGATATTGGTCATATGCTAATTTTGCAGAGGATACTCTGGCAAAATTTTTGGTTTAGTCAAATATACAGTGGTAGATTTACTCCTTGATACACTTATTTGTTGTTGTTTGGACTCCTCTAGCTCCATTATCATTCTATTCAGTTCTCTACCATCATGGCATCAGAGGTCTCAGGCACATCCGGTGGATCAGGGTCTAGTGCTAGTGTTCCGAGGAGGAGCTATAACTTGCAGGGCAAAGACCATTTTGAGATCCGAAAATTTGATGGCACAAACTTTTCTCTATGGAAGAATCAGATTAAAGATGTGCTGATTCAAAGGAGGCAATGGAAGCCAGTAAATGGGATTTCCAAGAAGCCTGCTGACATGGATGAAGATGATTGGGATGAGTTAGATGAAATGGCCAGGTCTAACATTCGCTTGCACCTGGCAGATAATGTTTACTTTACAGTATTAGACTGTGAAAGTGCAGAGGAGCTTTGGAAGAAGTTATGCAATACATATGAAAAAGAGACGACATCAAATAAAGTGTATCTGATGAGAAAATTATATGACCTTCGTATGAAAGACACAGATAGTGTTGCTCCTCATCTAAATGAGTTTGATGCTATATTCTCCCAGTTATAGGCTCATAAAATGGATATGGATAATGAAATGAAAGCAATATTGTTGTTATGCACCCTGCCATCATCATGGGATACGTTTGGCACAGCTATTAGCAACAGTGCACTTGGTGGTAAACTCGCCTATGATGACATATGTGGAGGACTCTTGAGTGAGGAGATTCGTAGAGAATCTATGGTTGGCACTCAGAGTGGAGATGCATATAATGTTCGTGATTCTTACCAAGGAAAGAATCAGCAACATGGCAGGAGCAAGAACAAGGAAAAAAATGGTCAACGGAATAAGAGTAGAAGTAAATCAAGGAAGAGGGATATCGAATGCCATTATTGTCATAAGAAAGGACACATGAAGAAAGATTGTTATGCATTAAAGAATGCTAAAGGTAAAGGACAGAATGTTGATGAGCATGTTAAATAGTTACCTGCACCATCTACTTCGACTGTGAAGATTGAAGAAATTAGTGCTATTTCTAATGATGCTGATGTGTTGACACTTGATAGTATTGTGCCATCTGAGGCACTTATGGCTGATTCTCTTTCCCACACCTGGCTGCTAGATTCTGGTGCTTCTTTCCATATGACACCACATAGAAAACCATTAAGTGAAGTTAATGAAGTATTAAGTAAATTGATTACGCGATAAGTGAAGAAGTTATACAGTTAACTGTCTGGTGTGGAAGTGTGTTGAAGAATGCAAATCAAATAGTATTGGGAAGATAATCCAATTTAGCGCTTAATTCAGTGAAGTAGTATATTCTTAATCTGTAGATTTGGGAAAATACAAATAGGGCCTCTGTTTACAGACCCCTAACCATCCCAAAAACCTAGATTTGAATTAAACTTTAAACAATAAGTTTAACATTGGTGCCGTCTGTGGGAAATGGAGTAGTCGTATGCATTGAAGATTAAAGATTGAGGAAGAATTCTTTGATATATGCCTGTAACACGTTCCGGTGAATCATACCCCAAATACCATAGAGATCAACATCACTGGGCATTTCCGAACCTATTAGGAACACCCCCTGGTGGTAGAAGTACATGACAATTAAGTCCAATTGGAGAAGGTTCAGTACAACCAGCCAGCAGCAATTCCGATGGTAGCTCGGTAGCACATGGCGAGAATCCGGTGCGTTCCGGTGCGAGTCTGGTCACTTCTGAAGAAAGTACAGTGATTTTTGGTTGTACAGAGGCGTAGTGCGGAGACAGTTCTGCATTATCTGGTCAAAATTTGGTCACTTTCGGTGACAACTACGTGTTATCCGGTGAGAACATTTTTGGTGACAATGCAGTCTGGTCCGGTGAGAATTCGGCAAGTTTCGGTGAGAGTTCGGTATTACTTGGTGGCAATCAAAGCTTTTCGGTGAAACTGCGGTGCTGTTTGGTGGAGACTTACTGCACTCACCATTTTTTAATGCACGATTAGTTAATTTCGACACTAAAGTTGAGGAAGGGTTGATAGAATTGGAGTTAAGTAATCGGTTCAACGACATTTTAGAACTAGAAAGTGAGCAGGTTGACCATATAGTTTAGGAATACCAAGAGATACCTCCCCAATTTTCAGGTAACAACAACAACGCCACTAACAACAGCACCATGAGTGGCTCACAACAACAACAACAAACACTGCCACAGCCGAAACCACAACATCAGCAGCAACAGGTTATTCCACCACGTTCGGTACTAGCGAGGGTCACATACACAAAATTTGGAGGTTTTTCGGGGGATGATCCCAATGTGCATGTGCGGACCTTTGAGATTAATTATGCAGTTCTGAATTACCCAGTAGACCCTGCGTATAAGACTATTGTGTTCCAGTCAACCCTGGTTAATGAAGCTACACGATGGCTAACCGAATATGATTTGAACTACTTCTGGCAGTACGATGATGTGAAGGATGCATTTCTGCAACGATTTCGGTTAAAGAAAAACCCAGCCAAAATTTTCGACTACTTACAGAATAATAGGCAGAAACCCCACCAAAATGTATAGGATTATGCCACGCTATTTCAGACACATTTATGGCAGTTGCCACCCATGCATGCTAATTTACCAGATGACATTATCACTTAGTGGTTCATCAACGGATTAAAGCCCCAATTGAAGCAGATTATGATCATCCGGTGTGTGGGAGGAATGACTTTGGATGCCGTAATTGCTATGGCATTACAATTAGAAAACAAAGTGGGCGGATTCACTGAAGACCTAGAGTGGCTGAAAGCATCTAGGCAATCCAACGAGGATCCTTTGAAACAAATTTACTGTACCAAATGCAAAAATCCAAGGCACAACAGTTCAACATGCGCTCTGAACCAAATGTATTGCGCAATTTGCCATACAACAGACCATGCTACGGAGACTTGCCTGTATAATGCCAAGGTACAGAACAGAGCAGCTGTTAATGCCATCGTTCAGGAACAAGGGCAGCCGGCTAGCCATTATGTGCCACCACAGATGCGGAATACCCCATACTAGGGATACAGGATTTATTGAGGTGACGGTCAAGTAATTTTGGACAAGCTCGATGGAATGCAGGTCCATCAGGAGAAGGTGCATCTCCTCCCCCTCCTAAATGTCATTTTTGTGGTGAAATCGGGCATATCTGCAGGTTCTGCAAAGATGCAGTTGAGTATGAAAAAAGGAAAAAAGAATGATAACATCCGATGGCAAATATGGTGTACATCTCAGCCGTGGATACGCAAGCAGCAGCGGTGCAAACACGTTCGGGCAAGCAATTACAACCAGCTACGGAGATCTTTGAACCAGGAATTCGTGAACAACAGAAGGCGTTCACAAAGGCAAGCAAGTGGGCTATGCAAGAACAATCCGTATTTCCTGACCTAGTTTCGGTGATGCAGCAAAGTATACCGTCAGAAGTACCAGAAGGGCAAAATTTGAATTATAAAATACCAGAGTCCACACTGGAGACCGTATCGGAAATAGCCAAAACTGATTCGGTGTGGGATGTGCTGTCCAAGGCATCAATTACATTGCCCTTGGGTCAATTATTAGCTTTGGTCTCGGAAGTGCATCAACAGTTCCAGCAGCAGGTCAGTCCAGGATCCTCGAGTGCCCCCGCAACAGCCACAATCCAACCGGAATTGGACCCAATGGTAGATCATACGGTACCACTGATTACGGTATGGTACAAAAACCACAAAATCACATGTCTTAATTGATGGTCGATCTGGTGTCAACATTGCAACATCAGCACTTTGCAAACGGCTGGGGTGGACGCAAATTGAACCTGTTCAATTCTTTGTACACATGGCTAATCAATCTCAAGTCCATCCGGTGGGCTTGGCGCGAGATATTCCGTCACTCTACAAGGTTCTGTTTTCAAAATGACCTTTGTTGTGATGGATTTACCTAAATCGAGCCTGGATTACAATCTCCTCTTTGGACGTCCTTGGCTAAAACAAGCTAAGGTAGTGGAAGACTGGTCTGCACATGAATTAGTCTTTAAAAATAATCACCAAAAATATGTTGTCCCGTTGGACGACATGAAACCCTATGACTTACATGCACGACCATATTTAGCGGAGCCTATACACATGTTGGATGGTCTCTCCGATGATGAAGAGGAGACTTTCCTTAAGGCCAACAAGGATCTGATGGCACTTGGCACTGTAGATTTACAAACGGTGGCTGATAACTGGAGTCCGACAGCATGCACGGTGGTACCTCTAACAGGTGAGCACGAGGCGAGTACAGAACAGACTTTGGATGAGTTGATGCTCCAACAATTACTCTAGTCCCGAGATGATTTGGAAAGGCCCCAATAGTTCTATGAAAGATCAGCTAATCACCTGCAATTTAGGTGACCAAACCAACCCACGACCCGTAAAAATAAAGGCCGGACTATCCGAGACTTTCCAGGAGCAACTGTTGCAACTGCTATGAGAGTTCGCGAATGTGTTTGCATGGGATTACAGGGACATGAAGGGGTTGGATCCACGGATTTATCAACACAGAGTGGTGCTGAAATCGGATGCGAGACCCATCAAACAACCTAGTTACAGGATGAATCCTAACTATGCAGCACAGGTTAAAGCCGAACTTGATCGATTGTTGAAGGTGGGATTCATTGTGCCTATTGAGCATGTAGAATGGATCTCTCCCATTTTTATAGTTCCGAAGAAAAACAAGCAGCTGAGGATATGCGTGGACTAGCGAAAGCTCAATGCCGCAACCGTACCTGATCCGTTTTTGTTGCCATTCTTGGATACCATGTTAGATGACATGGCCAATCGGGAGATGTATTCCTTTCTAGATGGATACAGTGGTTACAATCAAGTCAGAATGGCAGAGTAGGACATACCCAAGATTGCATTTATTACCAACTGGGGTGTCTATGCGTGTACCGTAATGTGGTTTGGACTGCACAATGCCCCTACTACGTTCCAACGCTACATGTAGGAAATTTTTTCCCCTTATCTCACCACATTTATGAGAGTGTATCTGGATGATTTTTCGTTATCCAGTGATACGTCGGCACACCTATACCATTTATGGTGTTGCTTTTCCAAGTGTCAGGAATATCGCTTGTGCCTAAATCTGAATAAATCGGTATTCTCTGTTTCCTGTGGCAAGTTGCTCGGACATGTTATTTTAAAACAAGGCATTCAGGTGGATTCAGATAAAGTGAAGGCAGTACTGGAGGCTCCTACTCCTAAGACACCTAAAGACGTGATGCAATTTTTGGGCCAAATCCGGTGGCATGGGAGACATCTACATTGGCTTGCTCATCTGGCCATACCACTTAATTGATTGATCACCAATAGCCCGCATCAGTTCTAATGGACCAAAGAGTGTCAACTTTCTTTTGAGAGACTGAAATCATTGTTAACTCAGGCCCCCATTTTACAAGCACCGAATTGAGAATTGCCATTTCATGTCTTTGTGGATGCCTCCGACAGTGCCATTGGTAGCGTGCTGATGTAGCAGACGGATAAATGGTTTCGTCCCGTATATTATGCGAGCCAAAGATTGGCCCCGACAGAGCGTAACTATTCAGTTACTGAACGAGAGTGTCTTGGCTTAGTCTATTATGTGAACAAATTTCGACATTATCTGTTGGGCAGACGCTTCACCTTCCACGTAGATCATGCAGCACTGATGTATCTTGTGCGACAACAACATTTGGGAGGATGGTTAGCACAGTGGATCTTGCTGCTTCAAGAATTTGATTACTCCGTCGTACATCGACTAGGGTCAGCACACGCTCTTGCTGACTTTCTATCTCGGTTGGATTCCGATGAGCTTTCGGAGGGCGTTGATGACACAATACCAGCTATCTATGCAGCAGAGACAATCCAGGATGATCAACAGGAATTACTGGTACCCTCCTCTTACTATGACACCTTGCTTCTGTTCTTGACTAGTGGATGTCCGCCTGGTATGATTTCTTCAGCTGCTCGACGAAGACTAGCCACGTATAGTCGATGCTTTCGGTTGATTGTCGAACAACTATATTACATGGATCACTCAGGAGTACTACTCAGATGTGTTTCCCCACATGAAATTGCTTCAGTCATTACCATGGCCCATGCTGCCCCAAGCGGAGGACATTTTGCGGTTGACCTGACTTACCAGAAGATTTTGCAAAGTGGATTGTGGTGGCCCACTATGTATCGTGACGTGACCAAGTATGTACAGCAATGCGATGAGTGTCAGCATTCCGATCAGCCTTTAGAGCGACACTACTTCCCTCTCCAACTGGTTGTGCCTCTTGAACCCTTTTACAAATGGGGTTTGGATTTCATAGGACCTATTACACCTCCGGCAACAGTCACCAATAACAGATATATTCTGACATGCACAAATTACGCAACTAGATGGGCCGAAGCATGGGCTCTACGATTAGCTACAACGGCTGTGGTTGTTAAATGCTTAATGAAGGATATCTTTCCACGCTACGGGTTACCCTTGGAGATAGTAACTGATCAAGGTACGCACTTTGCAAATACATTAATGCAAGTGCTTACGAAAACATTCCAGATTGTGCATAAATTCAGTTCTCCCTATTACCCATGAGCAAATGGACTTGCTGAGAGTACCAACAAAACTCTCTTAAACATCTTGAAGAAACTGGTGTTGGAGTGCCCAGAGAGATGGGACCAATTTCTAGCTGCTGTACTATGGGCTTATCGTACCACATACAAAGTGGCGACCAGAACAACTCCTTTTAAGTTGGCGTATAGATTAGAAGTGGTTGCTCCTATGGAACTGGTGGTTCCCAATCTGCGTGTGGCTCTGGAACAGAAGTTATTACTGGAAGAATCTTTTCCCTTTCGATTGGAGGCTTTACGGTCCATGGATGAATAGCGTTTGGAGAGTTTTTTGGTGATGCAGGAAGTGCAGCTGAGACAAGCCAAAGCCCACGATCATTTTCTCAAAACCCCCGTGTTTACGATAAACCAATTAGTTCTCTTCTATAACGCCAAGTCTAATAGATCCACCGGAAAATTCAAACTGCACTAGTTCGGTCCCTACCGGATTGCTGAACAAGTGGGACCTGCAACTTTTTGGTTATCCACCTTAACTGGTCATCTTCTACCTAAAGTGATTAATGGTTCGAAGCTTCGACCCTACTATCTGCCATCTACCAACTCATGAGGTATCTTTGGTATTTTTACTCTTTTCTATTTCCCACTCTTCTCCATCGCCTTTTTGTTCTGATTTTCGTGTTTTGGTTGACCAACTGACCGTAATCCCTCCATTTTCTTATCTAACCATGATTAGTCACCGCCTCTATGTCGCTGCGTCTGTTAATACATGCATGTAGCCATTATGTCGGTATATTTCCAATATTGAGCTATGATTAGGGTTCTTGCCGCCTGATTTTTGTCGTGTTTCTACTTAATCTTGTTCTTCTCGCTGTTAGTCGCTATTGTGTCTTTGTGTGTTTGTCCCTTGTGTGCTCTGTGTTTTCGTGTGTTTCTGAGTGCGCCATGGAAGCTCTTGCGAACATAGTAACCTTCCGTGCGAGTCTCACTCCGGATGTGAGTGAGTACCTGCGTACTCGAGGGCTCTTGGCCTTCGCTGAATTGCCTTGGCATTCAGTGGAGTGTCATCCCTTTCATGCGCAGATTATCTCTGCCATAGCTGCCACACCTGCTACAGAGCAGTGCTGGCCCTTAACATGCTTAAACCCCCGTGTAGTGGTTACACTAAACACGGAGGGATTCCGTCTCCCTCAGGACGGGATGGTCGATGGTCCGCTCCTTCCACTAGCGACCATGAAGGAATTATTTACCCGACACTCATCTAATGAGTTTGCCATACTTTGTCATCCCGAACTAGAGCGCACCGCGCTGCAATTTCTTGTTGCAGCCTTAAACATGCAAAAATGCATGTATGGCATTTCCACGCCTTTTTACTAGATGATTGATACTGTCTCACGAGAGGGGTCAATTTCACATCATTTTTCTTCCGACGCATTCACAGTGAATGCTTAGTAGTTACCAAACAACTCGCCAAGCACGACATTCCTCGTGCCCGATTGCCCCACTCCTCACCCTTCTCCTTCCGATGATACAAGCCGTGCAACCACCTCCAACGGATATCATGTTGTTACATGAGGAATCTACATAGATGCTCAAAGACGACGATGATGAAGACCTGCTCCATTTCTTCCAACAAAAATGCAGAAGAATTAGCCCATCGCAAAGCCAGGTGCAGGGTTCCGTCGCGGTTCAAGACGTTGAAGTCTTCCATGACACCGCTACTTCATTACAGGTAGAGTCTGTACCGTCTTCTCTTGGTAAGCAGCCCGAAAAAGACGTTATTATGGAAGACATCGCAGAACTCTCACAGCGGACGGAATCTCCTCACCCGGATGCTGAGGCTGTGAAGGAGATAGCGGAAGCTACCGTTGGTAGTGAATGTCACTCTCCTTCTTCACCAACTGCAGATGCCCAAGCAGATGCAGTCAATCAATTGACTGGTAATGAAGAAGCAGCTATCGAAGTCGCCCTGTCGATCCCTCAACATGAGACCGGAATCATTTTAGTTCCGACTTCTCTTATCCCTCTACCTCCTCCAACCAACATTCTTGATGCTGTTGAAGTTCCTCCCTCTGCGCCTTCAACTGCCATTCGTGAGGCATCGACCCATCTCCTCTCCTCTCCCGATTACTCTCCACCATCATAACCTCACCTCCTCTTTGCCTCATCATCACAACCTCCTCCTTCTCTTCCTCCAGCCATAATTTTCACTGAATTGGCATCTATGGGCCAACTACTCATTCAACTCTCCCAATAGTTGCCCCTCCAGATGAAGATGGCAACTCAGACTCTTCAACAGGAGCTGCAGCATAAAATCGATATCCTGGAAGCTCATATCGCACCCCTTCAAGAAGAAGTGCTCGCTGAGAAAGCTGAGACCAGTTCTTGCAAAGAGTGGATTTGTCTTTTGCAAGCTTAATTGAATGAGAAGGATGTTCTCCTTGCTGCTCACGATGAAGAGATTTCTCAATTGGAACAAATGGTGAGAGATAAGGAAGATGCCAGGATTGCATTACGAAATCTATTGGAGGATACACGTGCAGATCTTGCTTTGGTGGAGAAAAAAGGACAGGAAATGGCAGATCTTGCTATGCAAAACACTGAAGAATTAAAGACAGTGTTCAAAGAGCTTTTTCAGAAGATTTGTGCTTTGGAAGAAGCGATTTTCCTGTAGATCAACTTAAAAAAAGAGATGGAAGCTATTAAAAAGGAGAGAGAAAACTTTTACAAAACAATGCATTTTCAAGCTAAGGAACTTGAAAGAAGAGAAAAGCAACTAGGAGTTCAGGCGGACAGGCTCTCGTGCATTGATGCAGACATACCAGAAATGAAGCTGCGACGAGATGCTGCTCTGGCCAATGAATTTTATCTACAAGAATCATTTTTGTTGACGCAGACGGAATTACTTATCAGTTAGGTCATAGCTGCCAGTTCTGTTAGGACTGATGCACAACTTATAGAACCTGCAATTTTGAAGGATATGCTAGATTCCCTAAAGCAGAAGATTACACGTACCTTCAAACTAGCTCGCACTATGTATATTCAGGGCATCATAGATGAACCGTGACTGTGTAATTACAATTTTGGGTTCGAGTCCACCGTGCGTGCTAGTGTAAGCCGCCAGAAAGGAACTCATAAATTTTGTAATATATATTCTAAAAAGTCAGAGGCATGATGTAAAGGCGTAGCGCAAACTTGTAACCTTTGAAAAGATTAATGAAAAGAGTCATGTGAAGCAGAAGGTGTAGTCGCCGGACTGTTTGTCTGGGGAGAGTCAGAAACGAAGTGGTGTTGCCGAAACTCTATGTAATCTAAGTCTGTTGTCAATTCTGCTGATTAAGTTAAACCATTAAGTGAAGTTAATGAAGTATTAAGTAAATTGAGTACGCAATAAGTGAAGAAGTTATACAGTTAACTATCTGGTGTGGAAGTGTGTTGAAGAATGCAACTCAAACAGTATTGGGAAGATAATCCAATTTAGCACTTAATTCGGTGAAGTAGTATATTCTTAATCTGTAGATTTGGGAAAATACAAACAGGGCCTCTGTTTACAGACCCCTAACCATCCCAAGAACCCAGATTTGAATTAAACTTTAAACAATAATTTTAACACAGCCCATTAAGGAGGTTGAAGTGAGAAGAGTGGTGTTGTTGGAGTTAGACGTCTGCGGAAGCACGCGAACAGCACAAGGAAGAAGAAGAAGCTTGGAGCACAACACACAATACTAAATGTATTACTAGAGAATGTACAAAGATAAGTAGCCCATTAGGGCAATAGGCGTATATACAAGCTGGGGGAAAAAACCTCTTAAAGAGGGAAAAAAGTGCCCCGGTGGTCCTAGAGTGTTCACACACATCACTACCTAAATATATCAACAAATCCCCCCTGGGAGTGATGCGGTGAACAAGTAGCTGGCACTCATGTATAAGGAAGTGCCAAGCTATGTGGAAATCACTCCACAAAAGGAAGTAAGCCCAAAGCTTTGCGGAAAGCTTCAAACTTCTCCCTAGGCAGAGCCTTTGTGAAAAGGTGTGCAATGTTCTCCTGCGTGGGCACATATGCCAAGCTGATGTCCCCAGCAGAGAACCTCTCCCTGACATAATGATAATGCACCTCAATGTGCTTAGTGCGAGCATGGAACACAAGGTTCCTTGCAACTGCCAATGCGCTCTGACTGTCAATGAAGAAGGTGGTGGCAGAAGACTGACCAACACCCAAATCAGCCATAAGGCGTCTGAGCCACACACACTCAATAGTAGCTGTGAAAGCTACCCTATACTCAGCCTCACAACTGGAAGTGGCCATAGCAGGCTGCTTCTTGCTCAACCAAGATATACATGAGCTACCAAGCATGAAGCAAAAGCCACTAGTGGACACACAAGTGTCATAGCAACCAGCCCAGTCTGAGTAAGAAAAAACATGCAAATATGGCGGTAGTGATCCCCCCTTGGGATAAAACAACCCAAGTAGCCGAGTACCACTCAAGTAGCGAAAGATGCGCTTAACTGCCTGCCAATGCTTGACACCTGACCAATGCATAAATTTGCTCATCTGTGAGACAACAAACTAAATATCTAGCCGAGTAATGCATAAGTAAATCAAGCATCCAACAGCCTATTGATAGAGAACAACATCAAATGCATCTCCAACATCATGAAGACTCAAAGGTAAACCCGTCTCCATAGGAGTGGCAATAGGCTTACAGTCTTCAAGGCCAAAACACTACAATAATGTGTCAATATATTTCGTTTGACACAAAGCCATTCCACCATCAACTTGCATAAACTGAATGCCCAAATAGTGATGCAAATGCCCCAAATCAGACATCTCAGATGAGGCATGCAAATCAGCCTTAAAATCAGCAATATGCTTCTCAATAGGACCAGTGAGCAGCATGTCATCAACATAGACAACAATGATCAGAAGCACATCATTAGCACACTTAACATATAAGGTGCTCTCAGTTCGACTATTCACAAAACCATGTGCAATCAGATAGGCATGTATCTTCTCATACCAAGCACGTGGTGCTTGCTTTAAACCATATAATGCCTTCTTTAACCTGCACACCTGGTTTTCATGCCCTTTCTGCACAAATCCACGGGGCTAAAAAACATACACTTCTTCATGAAAGTCACCATTCAGAAATGTTGTTTTAATGTCCAACTGATGTACATTCCAACCATGATGAGTTGCAAGTGCACAGATGCTCCGAAGAGTAGTCATACAGCATGTAGATGCAAAGCTCTCATAAAAATCACTGCCTCTTTCTTGTGCATAACCCTTTGCAACAAGCCTAGCCTTATACCTGTCAACTGTACCATCTGGTTTACGCTTTAGCTTGTATACCCACTTAGTGCCAATAGCCTTCTTGCCAGGAGGCAAGTCACATAAAGACCAAGTACCATTCTTCATTATAGCATCATATTCAAATTGCATAGCAGCCATCTAATTTTCTGAATTTTGTGCTTCATCAAACGAAACAGGCTCATTCTCATCACAGAGACTAGATGCAGCCATAGGATAGCAATCTGATGCAAAAGAGGCACTATGAGAGCCTGAACAAGTACGATATGATAGAGGTGCATCTAATTTGCTGTCACGCAAAGTCTGCACTAGCCATTTTGGCATAGTTTTTGCCTACTCAATATCAGCTCTCTCATCAACTAGTGCATCATGTAAATGTGCATCAGAAATGGAATGATCTGCATCATCACATGAAACCTGCAAAGGTTGAGAAGTTGCCTCATTAGGACCATCACTAGACTGTCCACCTATAAAAAGAGGCAGCAACGTATCATACATGTCTTTGGAGCTAACAAACGTCTCCTTGGTACATGGAACCAATGGCTGAATAGCATCTTCCACAAAAACAACATCACGACTAACCAGAATGCGTTTAGTCTGTGGGTGATACAGACAATAGCCTTTACTTTCAAAATTGTACCCAACAAAAATACATTTTACTGCTTTATCATCCAATTTTCTACGATGTTGTTCAGGCACTAATGCATATGCCAAACAACTAAAAACACGTAGATGTTATTCAGATGGCTTGCGATCATGCCAACCCTCATATGGAGTGATAGACTGCAGCGCTTTAGTGGGACACCTATTCAGTACATATGCTGCACACATGACAGCGTCAAGCTAGAAACTATGTGGTAAAGCCTGACTCTTGACCATGCACCTCGCCATCTCCATGAGTGACCTGTTCTTTCGTTCAGCAACTCCATTATATTGAGGTGTATAAGGCACTGTACACTGGTGTTTTATCCCACGTTCAGTTAGAAATGCATTAAAATCAGAAGACATATATTCCCCCCCTTGATCAGAACGAAGGGTGCCCATTTTACATGCTGACAGATTTTCAGCCAAAACCAAAAACTGTTTGAAGCACATATACACTTGGGGCTTTGCATCTGACATAGCCTAGAAGCAATAATCACATCGCCATTTGACAGATCATGAACTGTACACCTGTCATCAACAAATTTCACAACCAAGCCAATCTTGGCTAATGCAGAAACTCATAACAGATTCTTCTTGATCCCTGGCACAAATAAAGCATCTGACAAAGTGAAAGAACTACCATCAGCAGTAGTCAAAATGATCTTACCAGCTCCCATAACAGGATAAGAGGAGTGTTGGTGCATGTAACAGTATTCCCTGTAGGGGTAGGCTCGAGTGAAGAGAAGAAACTACGCTGCGAGGTAATATGTTTGGTCGCCCCACTGTCAAAATACCAAACATCTGAGTCTACTGTAGACATGCACTGCTCATGAGAAGATGGGTCAAAACTGCAGACAGTAGTAAAAGCCCATTCTTCTTCCTGTGCAAGATTAGCAGACTCTGTTTTTGGTGTAGAGGCCTCTGCAACAACCATTCCAGCCTCTTTCTTCTTTGCCTCTTTAGCAGCCAGTTTTGGACAGTTCTTTATGATATGATCATTCCCTTTACAGTACTTACAAAACAATTTCTGCTTTTCTGATTTCTTCTCATCTTTATCTTGGTTCTTCGAATGTGCAACATTTGCAGATTTATGCTTACTAATAGAAGAGCTCCATTTTCCTTTGCCCTTCTGACTAGCCAGGAAAGCTTGATCTGCAACACTCATAATGGACCTATTCTGCTTGGACTGATCTTCTTGTAAATGAACAGAGACTAACTCCTCAAATGACAAGGCATTTGGATTGCCTTTCATCATCAATCGAAGAGTAGAAGCAAAACTCTGATATGAATCAGGAAGACCATTCAGAACGGTCTGCACAAGTGAGCTATCTGGTATAACCTCATCAGCAGAAATCAACTGTTCCTTCAAGTTTTTGATCTTTGTTAGAAAATTGTCCATAGAATCACCTTCATTCATATGCTCACTCTCCAACTGTTTTCGGAGGTAAGCAACACGAGCCTCATTCCTAGCTTGGTACAATGTGGTAAGTGTATCCCAAGCATCCTTAGCTGTTCTGCAAGAGCGAATGTGAGGAATAATGGCACGTTTGATAAACAAAGCTATCAATGCATGTGCCTGGGCATCTTTGCCATCCCAACAAATCTTCTCTGTAGTAGGTGCAACAGAAACCACAACACGAACATGAATATGTAGAATATCATCATCTTCGACACCTTCTGCATCAGCTTCAGTACCTACAGTTGTAATAGTTGCGGTTGTGATAGGATGTTTTTCAACACCCTGCACAATGTTCCACAGCCCTTTTGCAATCAATACATGTCGCATCATATAAGCCCACAATGGGTAGTTGGTATCATCCAACTTATCCTCAATAGCCAACATATGGAATACATCACTGCTTTCAGTCATGGTTGGTGACTAAAATACCTTGATGCAGAAAATTGACTGTATCTCAAAAAGTTGAACAGAACTGCCTAGACAAATTCTGCTAGACCTGTAGCAGACTTCGATAATCTTATACTGGCAAGCAGAAATTGGTATAGACCTTTGCCACAAAAAGACAAAATAGCCTACACAAGCACTGTGAAAGTGCGTTCGGAGGCCGAAACAAGCTCAGATCGCGATTCCGGCACCACACAACAAAGCTGTTTTGATCTCGGAAACATGCTGAGTATGCTCACCAAAATTCATGCGATTCTGAGACTGCAAACGGAGGAGTGTCGACGGCACCCTAGATGAAGCGATGACCTACTCTGATACCAATTGTTGGAGTTAGACGTCTGCGGAAGCACGCGAACAGCACAAGGAAGAAGAAGAAGCTTGGAGCACAACACACAATACTAAATGTATTACTAGAGAATGTACAAAGATAAGTAGCCCATTAGGGCAATAGTCGTATATACAAGCTAGGGGAAAAAAACCTCTTAAAGAGGGAAAAAGTGCCCCGACGGTCCTAGAGTGTTCACACACATCACTACCTAAATATATCAACAGGTGTTTGAGGATACTAGTCCTCCGATTAGCATGCATAAAAATACTGCACATAGGGATGTTCAAGAGAATGTCCATTCAGATCAGTCTGCACATGTTCCTGTTCAACAACCATTGAGACATTCTGCACGTGTCTCACATCCACCTGATAGATATGTTCCAAGTTTAGATTTTGTTATGCTAATAGATGCCGGTGAGCCTTCTTGCTACAAAGAGGCTATGCAGACAGAGGATCATGTCAAGTGGGAGCGTGCCATGAAGAGTGAGTTGGATTCTATTCACAAGAATGGTACTTGGGACTTGGTACCTTTGCCAAAGGGTAGGAAAGCTTTACCAGGCAAATGGGTATATAAGCTGAAATTCACATCAGAAAGTGCTTCTCCAAAATATAAAGCACAACTTGTTGCAAAGTGTTTTAAGCAACAACATGGTGTTGATTTTGAGGAAATCCTCTCTGCAGTGGTCAAGGTGACTACTTTGCACATGTTGCTTGGATTCGTTGCAATGGAGGACTTAGAGCTAGTCCAAATGGATATGAAAACAATTTTCTTGCATGGAGATCTTACAAATGAGATCTATATGGAACAACTAGAGGGTTATGTAGTTCTTGGCAAGGAAAGTCTAGTTTGTAAGCTCAAGAAGAGCTTGTATGGACTTAAATAGTCTCCTAGACAATGGTACCAAAATTTTGATGCTTTTATGAAGTCCCAAGGCTATTCTTGGGGCAATGAGGATCATTGTCTCTACACAAAGAGATGCTCTGATGGTAGCTTGATATGCTTGATACTTTACGTCGATGATATGTTGACTGCTAGGAAGTCCTCTTATGATTTGTCAATTCTCAAAAAGAAGTTGAGTCAGACATTTGATATGAAGGATTTGGGGGATACCAAACATATTCTTGGCATGCGCATTGCTCGTGATAGGAGTAAAAGATGCATATACTTGTCTCAAAGTGAGTACATATCCAAAGTACTTCACCGGTTCAATATGCAGGGTGGAAAGGCATTGAGTACAACTTTACCCACATAGGTGAAATTGAGCAAGGATGACTGCCCCAAATCAGATGAGGAAAAGGAATTCATGACCAAAATTCCCTATTAGTCTGCTGTTGGTAGTCTCATGTACGCTATGGTAGCTACGAGACCAGACATTGCATTTGCAGTGGGAGTTGTGAGCAGATATATGTCTAATCCTGGCAAGAAACATTAGGAAGCGGTCAAGATGATTTTGCGATATCTGAGTGGCACTAAGGACAAGTGTCTATGCTTAGGTAGAGGGAAAGCATCCATTATTGGTTACACAGATTCTGACTATGCTGGTTGTGTAGACAATCATAAGTCTACATCAGGGTACATTTTTCATTTTGTTGGAGGTGCTATCTCTTGGAGATCTCGTCTTCAAGAATGTACAACTGTTTCCACCACAGAAGCAGAGTATGTTGCAGCAAGTGAGGCATGTAAAGAAGCATTGTGGCTTTCTCGTCTTGCTTGTGATATGGGTTCACCTCAGCATGTACCTCGCTTGCTCAGTGATAGTCAGAGTGCCATTGCTTTGGCTAAGAATCCGGTCTATCATGCAAAGACCAAGCACATTGAGGTGAGGTATCACTTCATTAGAGATTGCTTAGCCACTGAGAGCATTATTCTTGAGAAGGTTCACACTCGAGATAATGTTGCAGATGCTTTGACTAAAGCTCTACCACAGGATAGCTTTCGACACTGTTGTCACTTGATGGGGGTTACTTGATTCTTGATCTTACACAGTCACTTGTATACTGTGTAACATGCCCATCAGGTGGGAGGTATAGTTTGTATACTTACACTCAGGTATTCTTTATCATTCTTTATTTTTCTCCCATAGTTACTCTGGCCATATTGGCCTTTAGTGGGAGATTGTTACCGTTAGTGTCCATATGAAAGGCCAAATGGCCACCGGACACTTCTTTGTATATGTTCTTTAATAAAACATATAGTGGCCTGGTCAGTCAGAGACGGTAAGTTCGACTGCATTTGTAAGACCTAAGAAGTCTGTCTTCGTGCTCCCTGTGTACTGTGTTTTCTGCGTATTCTACAACCTCTGTGCAGAGTACTGCGTGTCGCCTTAGGAGCTCAGTTTTCTACTCCAAGCATATCATTGTGGAGCTCTTGAGAAGGAGAGTGCACTGTGGTGCATCGCCATCGAAATACTTCAGTCTTTAGCCAAATAAGAGATACGACTATGTCTTTCTGTATTAGATTCCCTTTTTTGAAATTCTTGTTTAATATTTATCCATAGGCTTTATTGGGCTATCACATGAAGCATCAAGTACCTTTAGGATATGCTTTATAACTCTATGGATTTATTTTCTAAACCATTTTGGATTCATTAAAGCCTATGCTTACGTCAAACTTCCCTTGGAGCATAAAATATCGGGACTTTCCCCTCCCCTTAAGGAGTTTTTTTCCTTGAAGACTACAAGAAGGCTTAGTTAAATTGGTATTCAACTATATTATGCAATGCTCTTTTGAAATACTTCACTTATTTACAACCAATTCATTGATACCATCAGCTGAAAAAATCTTTAGAGTTTTTTGTTGATACATTTAGGTAGTGATGTGTGTGAACACACTACGACCGCTGGGGCACTTTTCCCTCTTTAGGAGGTTTTTCCCCTCGGATTGTATATATGCATATAGCCCTAACGGGTCACTTATCTTTGTACATTCTAATGGTAATACATTTAGTAGTGTGTGTTGATTTCCAAGCTTCTTCTCCTTCCATGTGCTGGTTATGTGCTTCTACAGACCTCGAACTCCAACAATTGGTATCAGGGCAGGTCGTCGCTTCATCTAGGGCATCATCGACACCCCTCTGGTTATAGTCTCAAAATCGCATGAAATTTGGTGAGCATACTCAAGGTGATTAGAAGATCAAAATTGATTCGGCCTCCGAATGCACTATCCTAGTGCTTGTGCGGATAATTTTGTCTTTTTGTGCCAAAGATATATATAGGTTTTGGTTTGCTAGTATAAGCGTCTCAAACTCTGCTACATGTTTAGCAGAACTTGATAGGGTAATTGTGTTCAAATTTTTGAGATACAATCATTTTTTTGCATCAAGGTATTTTAGTCAATGGCCATGGCTAAAAGCAATGATGTATTCTGTATGTTGGCTGTTGAGGATAAGTTGGATGGTACGAATTACCCATTATGGGCTTATATGATGCATCATGTATTGGTTGCAAAAGGACTGTGGAATATTGTGCAGCGTGTTGAAAAACATCATATTACACCTACAAACACAGTTGTTGATGGTGATGTAGATAGCATTGAAGAATATGATGTTCTTCATGTTCCTATTCATGCTGTAGTTCCTGTTGCACCTACTACACAAAAAATTTGTTGGGATGGCAGAGATGCTCATGCACATGCATTGATAGCCTTGTCTATCAAACATGCCATTATTCCTCACATTTGCTCTTGTCGGATAGCTAAGGATGCTTAAGATACACTTACCACTTTATACTAGGCAAGGAATGAGGCTTGTGTTGCTTACCTCCAAAAATAGTTGGAGAGTGAGCACATGAATGAAGGTGATTCCATGGAAAGTTTTCTAAAAAAAATATCAAAGATTTGAAAGAACAATTGATTTCTACTGATGAAGTCTTGCTCGACAGTTCACTTGTGCAGACTGTTCTAAATGGTCTTCTCGATTCATATCAGATTTTTGCTTCTGCTATTCGTTTGATGATGAAAGGCAATCCAAATGCCTTAACATTTGAGGAGTTAGTCTCTATTTTGTTGCAAGAAGATTAGTCTATGCAAAATAAGTCCATTATGCATGTTATAGATCGAGCTTTCCTCGCTAGTCACAAGTGCAAAGGTAAATGGAGCTCTTCAACTAGTAAGCAAAAATCTGCTAATTCTGCACAATCAAAGAATGAAGACAAAGAAGACAAGAAAATAGAAAAGCAGAAATTATTTTGCAAATATTGTAAAGGAAATGATGATGTCATAAAGAGCTATCAAAAACTGGCTGCTAAAGAGGCAAGGAAGAAAGAAGTTGGAATGGTTGTTGCAGAGGCCTCTACATCCAAAATAGAGTCTTCTAATCTTGTGCCGAATGAAGAATGGTCATTTACCACTGTTTATAGTTATGACCCATCTCCTCATGAACATTGTATGTCTGCATTAGACTCAGATGTTTGGTACTTTGATAAACTCATATGTATGTCTGCATTAGACTCAGATGTTTGGTACTTTGATAGTGGGGCAACCAAATATATTACCTCGCAGTGTAGTTTCTTCACTTCACTCAAGCTTGCCCCTATAGGGAATACTATCACATGCACCAACCACTCCTCTTATCCTATTATGGGAGTTGGTAAGATCATTCTGACTACTGTTGATGGTAGTTCTTTTACAGTGTTAGATGCTTTATTTGTGCCAAGGATCAAGAAGAATCTGTTATCACTTTTAGCTTTGGCCAAGGTTGGCTTGGTTGTGAAATTTTTTGATGACATATGTATAGTTCATGATCTCTCAAATGGTGATGTCATTATTGCTTTTGGAATTTTAGAGCATACATGATTTGGTCATCTGAATTTTGCTAGTTTGCTATGTTTACAGAAATCTGAAATGGTGTCTTCTTTGCCCAAACTTGAGGCACCTGGTAAACATGTATGTGAAGATTGTATTTTGGGCAAAATGCAGCATTCCTTCTTCCCAAAAGATGGTTTAGTTTGAGCTACTAAAAAACTGCAGCTTGTTCATAGTGATGTATGTGGTCTTATGTAGACGCCTTCTTTTGGGAAATATCTTTACTTCATGACTTTCATCGATGATTTTTCCAGTCATGCATGGGTATATCTATTGAAAAAAAAGTCGGAAGTGTTTATGTGCTTCAAAAAATTTTTGGTTTTGGCTGAAAATCTGTGAGCATGTAAAATGGGCACTCTCCATTTTGATCGAGGGGGGGAATCTATGTCTATTGACTTTAATGCATTTTTGGCTGAACGTAGGATAGAAAATCAGTGTAGAGTGCGATATACACCTCAATAGAATGGAGATGTTGAATGGAAGAACATGTCTCTTATGGAGATGGTGAGGTGTATGGTCAAGAGTGAGGCTTTACCACATAGTTTTTGGCTTGAGGCTATCATCTATGCAACATATGTACTTAACAGGTGTCCCACTAAAGCATTGCAATCTATCACTTTGTATGAGGCTTGGCATGGTCGTAAGCCATCTGCTACTCACTTAAGTGTTTTTTGGTTACCTGGAATACGCATTAGTGACTGAACAACAATGTAGGAAATCGAATGATAAAGCAGTGAAATGTATTTTTGTTGGGTATAGTTCTGAAAGCAAAGGCTATCATATGTATCATCCACATACTAAACACATTCTAGTTAGCTATGATGTTGTTTTTGTGAAAGATGTTATTCAGCCATTACTTTCATGTACTAAGGAGACATCTGTTAGCTCCAAAGACATGTATGATACTTTGTTACCTCTTTTTACAGGTGGATAGTCTAATGCTGGTCCTAATGAGCCAACTTCTCACCCTTTACAAGTTTCATGTGATGAGGTAGACCATTCCATTTTTTATGCAGATTTACATGATGCACTTGTTGATGAGAGAGATGATATTGAAGAGGTGAAAACTATGCCAAAATGGCTAGTGTAGACTTTGTGTGACAACAAATTAGATGCACCTCTATCATATCATACTCGTTTAGGCTCTCATAGTGGTTCTTTTTAATCAGACTGCTATACTATGGATGACTCTAGTCTTTGTGATGAGAATGAGCCTGTTTCATATGATCAAGCACAAAATATTGAAAATTGGATGGCTGCTATGCAATCAGAATATGATGCTATTATGAAAAATGGTACCTGGTCTTTATGTAACTTGTCTCCTGGCAAGAAGGCCATTGGCACTAAGTGGGTATACAAGCTGAAGCATAAACTTGATGGAATAGCTAATAGGTATAAGGCTAGGCTTGTTGCAAAGGGTATGCTCAGGAAAGAGGCATTGATTTTGGTGAGACCTTTGCTCCTACTTGTCGAATGACTACTGCTCGTAGCATCTATGCACTTACAACTCATCATGGTTGGAATGTTCATTAGTTGGACATCAAAACTACATTTCTAAATGGTGACTTGCATGAAGAAGTGTATGTTTTTTAGCCTTGTGGCTTTGTGTAGAAAGGGCATGAAAACCAAGTGTGCAGGTTGAAAAAGGAATTATATGGTTTGCAAATGATGTGCTTTTGATAATTGTTGTGCATGTTGATGCATGTTGCTTACTGGTCCTTGTGAGAAGCATATTGCTGATTTTAAGGCTTATTTGCATGCCTCATTTGAGATGTTAGATTTGAGGCATCTACATCATTACTTGGGCATTTAGTTTATGCAAGTTGATGTCGAAATAGCTTTGCGCCAAATGAAAATTATTGACAAATTATTGCAGCATTTTGGCCTTGAAGACTATAAACCTATTACCACTCCTATAGAGACAGGTTTATGATTAAGTCTTCATGATGTTGGAGATGTATTTTGATGGAGAGCGTTAATCTCCAAAAGAACAATTATCCTTGAAGTTAGAGCACCTCTATATCAAGAATAACTTAAAACCTTCATCAATTTGGAGGATCAATACTCAATTTCCAAAATCTTGAACAAACTGTGAAGAAGGTGACTACACAGAAAGTCTGCTGCACATAACTCACTCATTGACTTATCAAATGTGTAAATTTTTTGATAAGACTTTGCAAAAGGTGTTGCCTATAGTTTGCACACCTCCTCCAAGTTAAATCATTTCAAAAAACTGAGTAGATCTTGAGAAATGATCTTAACAAGTCACCTATGTCTAAAACTATAGTTATTTACAATCGACTTTGACACCTGCAACTTCTAAAGCTTTGTTCTCCCAAATTAGAACCCATTTAATCAAATGCTTTTAGCCATAGGTAGCTTACCTTCAACTTAAAGAATGAGTGCTTGCTTGCTCAAAACTTTACACTCTGGAAGGAGAACTGACCAAAACATTAGCATCGAATTTTGCACCTCCTGCAACTTCTCTTCTTTACATTTACACATGTAAATGTTCCTACACTCAATTCTCTCAGCCTGATCACAATTAGAAGCTGAAAATTTGTACAGATGTCAATCAACTATAGAGTTAGACTTGTACAAAATCATTTCACAAAAAACTCAACAGAGAAGGAGAACTCTCAGAAATATCGGGTGCAACTTTTCTTCATTTATGGAAAACTTTACAACTGAGTGATGAGAGAGATCTTACTTTCTAAAGTATCTAATGGCTCATACAACTTCTAATTTCTCTATTCACATGCTCTCTCATATTTGCCCTGACATTTTTCCTTGTATATATAGGCAAACATGTAGAAGTTCATGACCATACAAAAGTATAAGTGAACTAACTCTAAATTAATGTACATATGTATACACATCTTCATTCTCTGAACATGTACTTTCTTCATGCTTCATGACTTGATCTTTTCTTCAATCCTTGACTTCAAAACTTCATCAAAACTTCAATTGTTGATTGCCTTGCACCAACGACTCCCCCTCAATCATCAATTGAGGTTTTCTCTATCTCCTTTATGCCTGCCATGTCTTTGAATCTCTGTAGCTTTGGTCCATCCAAGCTTTTAGTTAGCATATCAGCTATTTGATCTTTTGTTGAAGTATGTATGACTTCAATCTCTTTATCCATCACTTTCTCTCTTAGAAAATGATATTGAATCTCAATGTGTTTAGTCCTGGCATGAAAAACAAGATTAGCAGCTAAATACAATGAACTCATGTTATCTCCATGAATAGTAGGTATACTTTGGATGATGTCAAAACTCTTCATAAGAGTCTTAAGACATATTACTTCCTTTGCAGCTTCAACCATACCTTTGTACTCAGCCTCTATGGATGATAAAGCAACTGTGTGATGCGTCTTTGAACACCATGAAATTAACTTATCTCCCACATAACACAAGTATCCATAAGTTGATCTCCTATCATCAGGATTACCTACCTAATCTGTATCACTATAAATCTTGATGTTTGTATCTGATGTAAAACCATAATACAAACCTTCTTTGAGTGTATCCTTAATGTACCTCAACACTGTTTGTCCTGCAACCCAATGTTCTTTCCTAGGACAATGCATGAATTGAGACAATACTCCAACTGCATATGACAAATCATGCCTAATTAATGTAGCATAGATCAGACTACCAACCAAACTTTGCTATAGCTTCATGTCCTTGAACTCTTCTCCTCCATATCTGCTCAATTTTTGATTCACCTCCATTGGAGTAGGTGCTACCCTACAATCATCCATTTTAAACTTGATCAACAAGTTTTTCAAATACCTTTCTTGAGTTACATATACTCCATGTTGAGTGTATGAGATCTCCATGCCCAACAAATATGACAAGTATCCCAACTCACTAATCTTGAACTCTTTCTCCATTTGCTTCTTTAGGCTTTGAATGCCTTTCTCATCTGTACCTGTAAGAATTATATCATCAACATATATGCACATGTAAATGAACCCATCATCACTTGCTTTGACAAGCAAGCTACTATCTGCTTAAGATACTTGAAAACCAATTTCTTTCAAGAACTTCACAAGTCTATAATTCCATGCCCTTGGGGCCTACTTCAAACCATACAAAGCTCTCTTGAACTTACATAAACGATCTGGATACCTTTCATTTCTGAATCCTTGTGGTTGCTCCATGAAAACATCATCTGAAATGTAACCATTTAAAAAAGCATTCTTCACATCTAATTGACATAATTTCCAACCTTTACATGCAGCAATGGCTATGAGTGTCCTGATGGTTGTCATCTTTGCCACAGGACTATAAGTCTCATCATAATCTATACCATATCTCTGAGCAAACCCTTTCACAACAAGTCTAGCTTTATACCTAGACACACTTCCATTTGCAAATCTCTTTGTCTTGTAGACCCATTTGCATCCAATGATCTTCTAACTATTTGGCTTAGGAACCAAATCCCATGTTTCATTTTCCATCAATGCATCATACTTTTCCTGCATAGCTTTCTCCCAATTTTCCTTACCTTTTGCCTCTTCATATGTAGAAGGGTCTTCATCTGCCTTTATCATATAAGCATAATCTTTGGTAGCTAAAAAAGAAGTGTCATAACTATACCTTGTAGGTTGCCATTTGTGTCTTGATGACCTTCTGAGTTCTCCACTCCTTGAGGTTTCTGGTTCATCACATTCTGGATCAAACCTTGGCACTTCTTCAACTTCAACCTGTACTTCATTATTCTCCTCTTCATCAAATATCTGAACCTTTGATTTACGTTTCTTTTGATTCACAACTTCTTCATCACCTGCATAAATATTGATTGTACCTGCATACCAAGTACCTTGCTCATCAAATGTAACATCCTTTGATACAAGGAATTGTTTTGTGGATGGACTCCACAACCTATATCCCATCTGCTTATCATCATATCCAATGACCACATACTTTTCAGCTTTAGGTTCCAATTTGTGCCTTAATTGAGATGGCACATATGCATATGCCAAACATCCAAATACTTTGCAATGATCTAGAGTAGGTCTCTTACCCCACTATGCCTCATATGGTGTCATACCCTGCAAAGATTTACATGGTAATCTATTGACCAAATATGTGGCTGTATTTACAGCCTCAACCCACAAATAATTTGGGCAATTTTTCTCCTCCATCATGGATCTTGCAAACTCAACAAGAGTTCTATTCCTCCTTCCTGCTACACCATTTTTTTGAGGAGAGTACCTGCTAGTAATTTCCCTTTTTATACCTGCATTCCACAAGTAATTACTGAACTCATTAGAGAAATACTCTCCCCCTCCATCTGACCTTAGTCTCTTCAATTTTTGACCTGTAATTCTCTCTGCATACACATGATAATGTTTGAATGTATTGAATACCTTTGACTTATCTTTGATCACATAGATAGTGATCCATATGGTAGCATCATCAACATAAATCACATAATACCTTGAACCATTGATACTGAAATCCTTTTGTTAGTCGGCCGCCGGATTGGCAGTTGTAAAAATTGAATCTTTTTCTAGTCCGCACGTACGAAAGGTTGTTACAAAGATGTTTGTATCTTTATATAAATGAATGAAAAAGAGGCGCTCGGTAACGATCGGTGGGATCACCAGACTGTCTGTCTGGGTGATTGATCTGCACGTTACTATGGTGTGTGTTTGCATCATTTTGAGTACCTTGTTCTCATCTCTGCCTTGTGGTTATCAATACCTGTTCGGTTGGTGAATCTCTGTCTAGTCGGTGAAGTCTGTGTAGTAACTGTAGTGTGTTTGGGAACTCTGAGTCGTATTGTGGTTGCCTTCTGTGTTGAAGATCCGCTATTGTACGGTAAAGATTAAGTTATAGTAAGGGTCGTCTTAAGCTGAGTACAGAATCTTTGTCCCGTAAAGGTTATGACTACGAGTTGTGTTACGTTAGTTCTGATATGGTACGCTGATTACTGAGCCAGTCTTAATCGGTGTAGGAATCTACATTCAGTACTGTGTGTTTGATAATTTGGAGTCTTTCTGTGTCTTTGGTTCTAGTTGATTGTCTACACCTGTTCGATAAAGATTAAGTGACTGTTATTGTCTTTATTGTTACAGTAGTTTGTGTTCGGACAGTTTTTGAGTTAATCAAGTAATTCTGCATTACGGTACTGACTAGTTCTTGCGCTGAACGCTGAGGGGTGTATTGACTAGTATGTGTTCGGTAACTATGGAAGAGTTTGATTGCATACTGTAAGAGTGTAAGTGTAGCAGATTCTTGATAGAGTTTTTGAGCATCAATATATTGCGGTGCGTGAAGTGGTTAGTTTGGGAAATCAAGAACAAGGCCTTTGTCTAACAGACCCCTTCCACTCCCAAGAACCCAAGTAGATGTTTAAACGTGCTTCTGACGGTTAGTCTCACGTTTAACACTGGCACCGTCTGTGGGAAGGTGGCATCGAGAGTGTTGCTAGCTAACTGTGGGAAAGTGGCACCAGATTGTTGCCATTTGCCTGTGCGAATGTAGCATCAAGAATGTTCGTTGATTGATTGTGAAAGGGGTCAGAGATTGTGAATCGACCGTAAAGAAGAATAGTACGCAAAGTATTGCAAACATAGTATATGCCGGTTACTTGCTCCGGTGAATCATACCCAAAGCATAGAAGAAACCAACAGTCTTGGGCGATATCTAATTTGCTAAGGACGCCTCCAGGAAGTAGAAGCGCAGGTAAGTCTAACCCAGCTGTCAAGGAATTGAAGAACGCCAATAGTGACTCCGGTAGTATTCCAGTAGAACGTACTACGTTTCTGGCAGATTTCGGTGCGATTTCGGCATAGTCTGTCGAAGAAATAGTAACTCCAGAGTCTACCAGGACGAAGCCTGAAGTTAATTTAACACCATTGGGTCAAGATTCGAATTTGTCTACGGATAGAAACGTCTTGGCCAAAGAAATCAGTGAAGGTGAAAAAGCACCTTGTTTTGGTGAAAATTCGACACCTTCCGGTGTTATTTCGGTACCAATTGCTGAGAGTTCACAGTCTTCCGGTGACGGTTTACCATTTCTTGGTGGATCTTTAGTCCAGTCACCGTTATTTGGAGTAAGTACCCCTACATCTGATACCAAGGAGGAAGGTAGCTTGTTCGAAACTGAAATCAGAAACATACTGAACGATATTATCAAGCCAGAAAGTGTACAAACTGACGACACAGATTCAGACGGTTCAGATATTCAGCCTCGAGATACAGAAGATAGTCACAATACCACCGCCAACACAATGAGTGGGCAACAACAACAACAACAATAGCAGCAGCAGCAGCAACAACAACAACATCTATTTCCACCCCGATCGACCCCAACAAGAGTAACGTACACTAAATTCGGTGGATTCCCAGGCGATGACCCAGATGCTCATGTACGCACATTTGAGATAAGTTACACAGTGCTCAATCACCCACTTGATCCGGCATATAAAGCTATTGTATTCTAGTCTACATTGGTTAATGAAACCGCCAGGTGGCTTACAGAATATGATATTAACCATTTCGGCACCTATGAAGCAGTAAGGGATGCATTTTTGCAGAGATTTAGGCTAAAGAAGAATCCAGCCGAAATTTTTGATTACCTACAAAACAATAGACAGAAGATGAATCAAACAGTGCAGGAACATGCCACCCTATTCAGAACGCATTTGAGGCAATTACCGCCAGCACATGCCAACCTGCCGGACGACGTTATCACTCAATGGTTTATCAATGGTTTGACTCCGCAACTTAAACAGATTATGATCATACATTGTGTGGGAGCTATGACGCTAGATGCGGTGATCGCAATGGCTTTGTAGCTGGAAAACAAGGTTGGAGGATTTACAGAAGACCTGGAATGGTTAAAAGCAAGTAAAAATGTTGCAGAAGATCCGACCAAACAGATGTACTGCACCACGTGCAAGAATTCAGGGCATACCAGTGCCACTTGTGCCCTCAACCAATTGTTTTGCGCTATCTGTAATACAACAGGACATTCCATCGAAAATTGTGCATACAGCGCCAAAGTACAGGGAACAACAACCAAGACAGCCTGCCAATCACTATGTACCTCCTCAAATGAGAAACAACCAGTAGTAGGGATATCGAAATTACAGAGGACAGAGAAATAATAACTACAATGCAAACCATTGGCAGGCAAGACCAGCACAGGAAAATACTAATTTGCCACCACCTCGCTGCCATTTTTGCGGTGAATTTGGCCACATTAGAAGATTTTGTAAAGATGCAACAGAATATGATCAGAGAAAGAAAGAATGGCAGGATCCAATGACTAATATGGTTCATATCACACCAATAGAAACACAAGCTGCAATAGTTCAGACCAGATCCGGTAGGCCGTTACAACCAGCAGCTGAAATATTTGAACCAGGCATCCTAGAACAGCAAAGAACATATGACAAGGCTAGTCACTGGACCACCACAGAACCTCCAGTGTTCCCAGATCCTATTCCGGTGACACAAGTTCCACTACCAAAGGAAACTGCACAGGAGCAAGAGTCGATTCCAGTAACCGACACATAGTCTTCAGAATCAGTAAAAGGTACAAGTCAAGTAAATCAAACATGGGAAATCTTATCTAAAGCGTCCATTACTCTTCCTCTTGGATAGTTACTTGCACTCGTACCAGGAGTCCGTCAACAATTCCAGCAACAGTTTAGTACTGAGTCTGCCTGCATTCCAGCAACGGCAACAGTACAACCAGAAACTGACGCTACGGTGGATCATTCGGTCCCATTGATTACAATATGGTACAAAAATCATAAAATAAATCAAGTACTAATTGATGGAGGGTCTGGTGTAAACATTGCTACTGCCGCATTGTGTAAAAAGTTAGGATGGACGAAAACTGAGCCTGTCCAGTTTTTTGTAAGGATGGCTGATCAGTCTAGAGTCCACCTAGTGGGACTAGTACGAGATGTTCCCATAACTTTGCAAGGTACAACATTTAAGATGACTTTTGTCATCTTAGAACTACCAGAGTCTAGCTTGGATTATAATCTGCTTTTTGGCCGTCCTTGGTTGAAACAAGCCAAGGTGATACAAGATTGGTTCGCACAGGAACTCACTTTCAAGGACAATAATCGTAAATATGTTGTAAAATTAGATGCTATACAGCCTTGTGAATTACATGCTAGACCTTATTTTGCAGAACCAGTTCATATGTTAGATGGTTTGTCAGATGATGAAGAAGAAGAGTTTTTGAAGAATAATATTGATTTGATCTCCCTAGGAACTGTTGATCTACAATCTGTTGTAGATAATTGGAATCCGGCAGTTTGTACGGTGATGCCTGCAACTGAAGAAGACAAGAAAGAAGATACTACTGCTATAGATGACACTAATCTACAACAACTTTTAAACCCACCCGATGTTATAGAGAAGTCTCGACAATTCTATGTTCCAGAAGATCAGTTAATTACATATAATTTAGGTGATGAAGTTAATCAGCGACCTGTAAAAATAAAGGAAGGATTGCCTGAAATGTTTCAAGCAGAGTTAATACAGTTGCTTCGAGAATTCTATGATGTTTTTGCATGGGATTACAAAGATATGAAAGGTTTGGACCCCCGCATTTATCAACATAGGGTCATGCTGAAGCCGGAAGCAAAACCAATCAAACAACCCAGCTACCGGATGAATCCGAATTATGCAGCACAGGTAAAGGCAGAGCTGGATAGGTTATTAAAAGTTGGATTCATTGTACCAGTAGAGCATGCTGAGTGGATATCACCCATTGTTATCATCCCTAAAAAGAATAAGCAGCTATGCATATGTGTGGATTACCGGAAACTGAATGCAGCTATGGTGCCAGATCCGTTTCCCCTTCCATTTCTTGACACCATGCTTGACAGAGTAGCAGGACATGAAATGTACTCATTCTTAGATGGATACAGTGGTTACAATCAGGTATGGCTGAGGAAGATATACCAAAAACAACATTCATTACCAATTGGGGTGTTTTTGCTTGTACTGTTATGTGGTTTGGATTAAGAAATGCCCCTAGTACTTTCCAAAGGTGTATGCAGGAAATATTCTCCCCCTATCTTACCTCTTTCATGCAAGTATATCTTGATGATTTCTCTGTGTTCGGTAGGATGGTAGCACACTTGTTCCATTTACGGTGCTGCTTTGAGAAATGTAGAGAATACAGACTCTGTCTGAACCCAAACAAATCTGTGTTTGCGGTTTCATGTGGTAAGTTGCTTGGCCATATTGTATCTGCACAGGGCATACAAGTTGACCCAGATAAGGTAGCAGCTGTGTTGGAAGCACCTGTACCTACTACAACAAAGGAAGTAATGCGTTTCATTGGTCAAGTGAGATGGCATGGTCGTCATTTACGGTGGCTTGCTCATTTAGCCATTCCACTCAATCGTTTAATCACGAGTACTCATAAACAGTTTGAATGGACTCAAGAATGTCAAACAACATTTGATCGTCTAAAGTGTTTATTAACGTAGGTCCCAATTTTACAACCACTTGATTGGGAACGCCCATTTCATGTTTTTGTAGACGCATCAGATATCGCCATCGGCAGTGTGTTAATGCAACAAACTGATAAGTGGTTCCGTCCTCTTTACTATGCGAGTAGAAGACTTGCTCCTGCAGAAAAGAATTACTCTGTAACTGAAAGAGAATGTCTGGGTTTAGTGTATTCTGTAAAGAAATTCAGACACTATTTACTTGGCCGCAAATTTACTTTTCATGTAGATCATGCGGCACTTGTCTATCTGGTACGACAACAGCATTTAGGTGGTCGATTAGCGCGTTGGGTTCTACTTTTACAAGAGTTTGATTTCGAAGTAATTCATTGGCCCGGCAGCTCACATGCCTTAGCACATTTCCTTTCTCGCTTAGATTCCGGTGAAGCTCCGGTCGGTGTAGATGATACCACACCAGCGATTTATGTTACTGAACCAACTAATGATGAATATGCAGAACCACCTATGCCATCTACATATTATGATCGGATATAAACTTTTCTTACTGATGGATGTATTCCTACTCAAACCTCTCTTGCAATGCGTAGGAAGATTGCAGTGTACAGTCACAGATTCCGGTTAATTGCTGGAGAATTATACTATATGGATCACACTGGAATTTTACTTCGTTGTATTCCTCCGCATGAAGTTAACTCAGTCATTATTCTGGCTCATTCAATTCCTTCCGGTGGACACTTTGCAGCAGATTTAACGCACCGGAAAATTCTGCAAAGTGGACTTTGGTGGCCTACTATGTACAAGGATGTATCTCAGTTTGTCAAACAATGTGATACTTGTCAGAGGTCTGGACAGCCTCTACAACGCCATTTTTTCCCTCTCCAACCTATCTTGCCGTTGTAGCCTTTTCAGAAGTGGGGCTTAGATTTTGTTGGACCTATTACACCTCCAGCCATACTTAGTAATAATCGTTATATTCTAACATGTACAGATTATGCTACCAGATGGGCAGAAGCATGGGCTTTAAGGTCCGCCACAGCTGTTTCGGTGGCAAAGTGTCTAATGAAAGATGTTTTCCCGCGTTTTGACTTACCTCTGGAGCTTGTTACAGATCAAGGCACGCATTTTGCTAACAACTTAATGAAAGTACTCACCCATTCTTTTCAGATAATGCATAAATTCAATTCTCCTTATTATCCTCATGCCAATGGGTTGGCTGAGAGTACAAACAAAACCTTGTTGAATATGCTTCGAAAACTGATTCTGGAATCATCGAAAAGGTGGGATCAACTTTTACCTGCAGTATTATGGGCGTACTGGACTACCTACAAGGTAGCGACAGGACTAACACCTTTCAAACTGGCTTATGGGCTGGAAGCCATAACACCAATGGAAATTGTTGTGCCAAATTTACGTGTAGCCCTCACTCAGAAACTACTACCTGAAGAATCTCTGTCATTTTGGTTGGATACACTCAGAGAACTGGATGAGCATCAATGGCAAAGTTTTCTGACTATGCAGGAAGTGCAGTTAAGACAAGCTCGAACACATGACCGATATCTGAAAACTCCAGTTTTTTCGGTGGGGCAACTTGTACTCTTTTACAATGCAAAATCGAATCGCTCTGCTGGAAAATTCAAGTTATGATGGTTTGGTCCCTATCGGATTTCTGAACAGGTGGGCCCAACCACTTTTCGGTTGACTACTTTGATCGGAAGTCCTCTTCCGAAGGTGATAAATGGTTCAAAGCTACGGTCGTATCATCAAGCATCTGGCTCTCGCTGACGTGTTCAGCGTTTTTTCATTTTATTTATTTTCTTTTTTTTGTTTTTTGCGTACTTAATAAAATAAGTCTGTAAATATCCGCGTTTTGATACCTAATTATGACTAATAGCCGCCCTGCCTTATCGATTCTGCTCATGCATGCACACCAAAGTTATGAGGTTATCATCTCAAGATCGCGCGATGATTCACGAATTTAATTGCTTCTCGGTATCAAGTATCTACTTAACCTTTTTCGTTTCGCTGTTAAACACTATTGTGTTTGCGTGAATTGTGTGCTTGTGCTCTCTGTATACCCGGTGCCCTGTGTTCTTGTGCTTGCGTTTAGTGTGTGCACCATGGAAGCTTTGGCAAACTTCACCGCTTTTTGTGACGGACTCCCTGCCGAGGTAGGAGAGTTCCTGCGCATACGAGGGTTGGGCAATTTCGCTGAACTACCTTGGCATTCAGTGGATTGCCACCCGCTCTATGCTCAGATAATCACTGCCATAGTTGCCACACCTGCTACCGAGCAGAGTTGGCCTATCACATCTTTACCCGCTAGAACCATAATCACCCTGCAATCTTTCGCTGATGCATTTCGACTCCCTCGACAAGGATGAGAGAATGGCCCGAATTTACCAATAGCTACCATGATCCAGCTATTCCCTAGATACTCCTTGAACGAATATGCAACCCTCTGTCGCCCCGAACCTGAGAGATCAACACTCCAATTCTTAGTTGCCATTTTGAATCTCCAAAAGCGTACATATGGAATCTCTCGTCCCTTTTACTCTGCTATAGATTTAGCTGTTCGAGAACCAGTCAACTTTGCTTCATATTTCTTTCGCCGAATTCACAAAGAATGCGTTGCAATCATCAAGCAGGTCAAAAAGGGAGATATGCCAAGATCCAGACTACCACACATTATCAGTTTCTTATTTCCGGCCATCCAAGCAGCACAACCACCACCCCGCGGGCCCGTTCTACGGCATGAGGAATCTGCACAAATGTTAGAAGACGATGAAGAGGATTACGAAGAGATTTTCCACCTCCTTCGCTGGAAAAGAATTAGAATAAGTTCATCCGATAGTGACGTACAGGGTTCAGCCGCAGGAAATAAAGCAGATGACAAAGAAGACGAAGGACAGGAAGAAGAAACCTTTCACGATACAACAACATCAATGAATAATGACTCGGTACAGTCATCTCCCAAGCAGCAACAAGAACAGGATAGCACTGCTGATTCGGCAGCCAGTTCTTCTAAAATCGAATCTCAACAACAAGACAAACAGGACAAGTCAGAAGAGGAGCAAACTATCATTAAGGAAGTTTTCGAAGAACTGCTTAAAGCAGTCGAGTCTACAGCTGCCGGCCATGTTGACACTACACAGCAACCCACCGAAAAGGTAACCGAAACTAACTCTGTTCTACCCACTCCCCTGCCTGAACCTCCACTCAACCCTCTTCTTCCTACTCCACCCATTGTCCCCGACGGACCCACTGCTTCTTCATCCTCATCACCAAATTACTCTCCAATAAATTCCCAGTAGCTCCTCATCGCTTCTTCATCGCAACCTCGTTCGCATCCTCCAATTCCTTCAATCCCCTTATTTTCTGAGTTAGCATCCATGGGTCAAATGCTGATCCACTTATCACAACAACTACCTGCACAAATGAAGCAAGTGACAGATACTATCCGAGATGAATTTCAACACAAAGTTGAGGTGCTGGAGGCAGACATCACTCCTCTCCAGGAAGAATTAGAGGCAGTCAAGGCCAAAAATCATGCGTTAAACGGACAAATTCAGGAGTTGTAGGCCAGACTTGTAGAACAGGAAATAATTATCAATCAAAGAGATGCAGCCCTGACAACAGGCCAAGAGAAAGATGAATTACTGAGTATTGTAGATGCAGAATTAGTCAACTTGAAGCAGTCACTCCAGGATAAAGAAGATGCACGAGTAGCCTTAGGAAATCTGTTAGAAGAAACCAGACAACAGCTACATGAAGCAATACAGCAAGGACAAGAAATGGAAGATCTGCTCAAAAACACTAATGAAGAACTCCAGAGAAACAAGTCCAATTTATTCGAAGTAAACAATATTCTCAAACGAAAATTGACCGTGGAAGCTCAACTACAAAAAGTGATAACAGATCTTCGAAGAGAAAGGGATGCCTACTCCAGGACAATCCAGTTCCAAAATCAGGAGATAGAAAGAAGGGAAAATCAGCTGGATGCTCAAAAAGATAGATTAGCCAGAATGGATAAGCAAATTGCAGAAATGAAGGTGTCCACGGATGCGGCATTGTCAAATGAGTTCTACTTACAAGAAGCTTTTCTGCAGACATAGGCAGAAGTTTTGATGACCGAAGTCATTTCCTTAAGTGCTGTACGAACAGATGCCCAATTAGTAGAATCAGATATTTTGAAACAGATGTTAGAAGCCTTAAAGAAGAAAATCGCCCGAACTTTTAGATTAGCCCGATCGATGTATTTAGAAGGCATTGTAGATGAACCTTAATTTTTGTAAACCTGCGGGTTCGAGTCCACCGTGCGTGCCAGTGTTAGTCGGCCGCCGGATTGACAGTTGTAAAAACTGAATCTTTTTCTAGTCCGCACGTACGAAAGGTTGTTACAAAGATGTTTGTATCTTTATATAAATGAATGAAAAAGAGGTGCTCGATGACGATCGGTGGGATCACCAGACTGTCTGTCTGGGTGATTGATCTGCACGTTACTATGGTGTGTGTTTGCGTCATTTTGAGTACCTTGTTCTCATCTCTGCCTTGTGGTTATTAATACCTATTTGGTTGGTGAATCTCTGTCTAGTCGGTGAAGTCTGTGTAGTAACTGTAGTGTGTTTGGGAACTCTGAGTCGTATTGTGGTTGCCTTCTGTGTTGAAGATCCGCTATTGTACGGTAAAGATTAAGTTACAGTAAGGGTCGTCTTAAGCTGAGTACGGAATCTTTGTCCCGTAAAGGTTATGACTACGAGTTGTGTTACGTTAGTTCTGATATGGTACGCTGATTACTGAGCCAGTCTTAATCGGTGTAGGAATCTACATTCAGTACTGTGTGTTTGATAATTTGGAGTCTTTCTGTGTCTTCGGTTCTGGTTGATTGTCTACACCTGTTCGATAAAGATCAAGTCACTGTTATTGTCTCTATTATTATAGTAGTTTGTGTTCGGATAGTTTTTGAGTTAATCAAGTAATTCTGCATTACGGTACTGACTAGTTCTTGCGCTGAACGCTGAGGGGTGTATTGACTAGTATGTGTTCGGTAACTATGGAAGAGTTTGATTGCGTACTGTAAGAGTGTAAGAGCAGCAGATTCTTGATAGAGTTTTTGAGCATCAGTATATTGCGGTGCGTGAAGTGGTTAGTTTGGGAAATCAAGAACAGGGCCTCTGTCTAACAGACCCCTTCCACTCCCAAGAACCCAAGTAGATGTTTATGTTAAAAATAAAGAAGTAAGCTTGTATATATTTTTGCAAAAAGGATTTTCTTCAAGTAGAAGGAAAATACAAAAATGAAAAATAGAAGCATTTACTTCAGCAAGTAGTGGAGGCCAAAAGAGAATCATTCAAAAGAGAATCAAATCCAAAAGCTGAATTGTAAGAGGAGTGGCTGTCCAAAGTAGTGGAGAAATGATGGAGAAGAGCTCTCAAACTCATCATGAGAGTTTTTGGTCACTCGGCTATAAAAGAGACAAGGGAGGACACTCAAGAATCGAGGAAGAAGGCATGGAAGCCCCCTTGTAGCTACTTCAATTGTTTTGAGTCATTTCGTTCAGTTTACTCTCATAGAGTATGTCTAGCTGCACACCCATTTTTGGGTAGTCTACTTGTAAGAGTCATATCTCTCAATATATGTATCCAATTTTAGTGTTTAAACATTTATTGGAAAGCTTATCTTGAGTACTTCCTCTGTCTAGAACAATTTTATGAAATTCTTTATGCTCTGTGAGTTATTCAGGTTTTAGTGAAGTCTAGTTTTCAGCCTAACTCAGTGGACAGGTAGTCTGTTTTGAATCAAAGAGTTGACAACTCAAATCTACTCCAAATTGAGTGTTTGATAGCTTATGTGAAAGCTCTAGGTGTCTTGTTTGAGTGACCAAAGTTTCAAGTTCATTGGATTTTTCAGTTGGTACCAGTTTTCATTTGAAGGTTCTGCTGTTGGTAAGAGTCTTGATCCTGAGAAGGTCTTCTACACTTTCCGCTGCGATTAGGAGAGGAATTCTCCAACAGTTTAAACGCGTTTCTGATGGTTGGTCTTGCATTTAACACTTTGATGGTCCCCACACATCCGTGTGTACCAATTCAAGCTTCTCTGAATACATAAAACCATGCTTGGAATAAGATTGCTTATGAGCCTTACCTAATTGACATGCCTCACATCTGTATGCCATATGTTGACCTGCAACAGTAGGAAATCCAAGCACTGAACCATTGTTAACCATATCTTTAATACCTCTTTCATTGAAATGTCCAAGCCTTTTGTGCCAAAGATCTAACTCAGAGATCTTATGTCCTCCATAGGTGAACAGGGCATGAACAATGTTACCTTGAATCTTCAATGTGAACAATCTTCCTTCTTTCTTCCCTGAAACAATTTGTTTATACCCATTGCTAGGGTCTTCCACAAAAATTCCTTCATTAGTAAACCTAACTTCATAAACTTTTTCAACAATTTTTCCTACACTTATCAGATTCTTTGGAATTGTAAGAACATACAAAACCTTACTCAAGAGAGTATTTCCATCCTTGGCCTTCACTGATCCAATTGACTTCACATTGTGCTTTGTATTATCACTTGTTTGAACTACATGATTAGTTACCTTATTCTCCAAATCAGTCATCAAAGCTATGTTGCCACTTAGGTGATTGCTACACCTTGAGTCAATGTAGAAGACTATTTGATCTTCACTTTGCCTTTCACAAGTTGCATTCATTATCAATGTTGAATCCTCCTTTTGGTCTGAAGCATAATTGTAGTAGGTATTGTTGTATTGTTGGCTTTGGAATCCTCTACCTGCATTTCTTCCATAATAGCCTCTACTACCTCTACCTCTGAAATTACCTCTTTGATTTTTCCCACCTCTTCCTCTTGAATTAAAGTTTTGATTACTAGGAAGTTAGCTTGGCTAGTTGTACCTTCATCTTCTTTTGCTTGTTGCTTCCCTTTGCTATTCTTCTTCTTATCCTTTGAATACATTGCTTGACCTGCACTTTTATCACTTTCACGTTTGACATCCTGCTCAAAGGTTAGCATTTGTCCTAGTAACTGATTTAAATCAGGAGTAAAATGATCTAGTGATAATTCAGTAGACAAAATGAATGGCTTCCATTTGTCATCACCTCTCAAACCTGTGAGGATTTGCCTTACCAATTTTTCCTCCTCAATATCTTCACCAACTGCTCCTAATGCATCTGCAATGTCCTTCATCCTTGTTACATAATCTGAGATGGATTGAGAGGCCTTCTTCTTGAATGTGGTAAACTCTGCCCACAAGGATGCCTTCCTTGACTTTGTGGTGTTTTGGAAACGCTCCTCCAAAAAATTCCATATATCGCTTGCACTTTCAAGACCTCTAATGTGAGGTAGCAAGTAGTCATTAACTCCCATATAGATAATGCTCCTAGCTTGAGCATCTCTCTTCATCCAAGTCTTCAAATCTGACAATTCATCCCTAGTTGGAACACTAGGATCTCTGAACTGAGGCTTTTCTTCTTCACCTGTAATATAACCTATCAAATCTTTGCTCATAAGATGAGCTTCCATCCTCATTGACCATGCTGGATAGTTCTCTCTATCCAATTTCTCTATTTGAAGAGAATCTCCCATCCTTTCTTCACCTGTGTATTAAATCCTTCAAGCTTTATGCGGAATAAGGTTACCTTTGCTTCAGATGAAGTTCCTTTTGCCTTCCTTGATATCTTCTGGCTTCCTTTTCAAGCTTTGCTTTCAAGCTTTCACCTTTTGCATCTTTAAATGTTGAATTCTTTATAACTACAGCAGTCGTGGTCCTCCTTTCTTCAATTTTGATGCTTCTTGCTCTGATACCACTAATGGAGAGTGATAATCTCCAAAAGAACAAGTTATCCTTGAAGTTAGAGCACCTCTATATCAAGAATAACTTAAAACCTTCATCAATTTGGAGGATCAATACTCAATTTCCAAAATCTTGAACAAATTGTGAAAAAGGTGACTACAGAGAAAGTTTGCTGCACATAACTCACTCATTGAATTATCAAATGTGTAAAGTTTTTGATAAACCTTTGCACAAGGTGTTGCCTATAGTTGGTGCACCTCCTCCAAGTTAAATCATTCCCAAAGACTCAGTAGATCTTGAGAAATGATCTTAACAAGTCACCTATGTCTAAAACTATAGTTATTTACAGTCGACTTTGACACCTGCAACTTCTAAAGCTTGGTTATCCCAAACTAGAACCCATTTAATCAAATGCTTTTAGCCATAGGTAGCTTACCTTCCAACTTAAAGAATGAATGCTTGCTTGCTCAAAACATTACACTGTGGAAGGAGAACTGACCAAAACATTAGCATCGAATTTTGCGCCTCCTGCAACTTCTCTTCTTTACATTTACACATGTAAATGTTCCTACACTCAATTCTCTGAGCCTGATCCCAATTAGAAGCTGAAAATTTGTAGATAGGTCAATCAACTATAGACTTAGACTTATACAAAAGCATTTCACAAAAAACTCAACATAGAAGGAGAACTCTCAGAAATATCGGGCGTAAATTTTCTTCATTTTTGGAAAACTTTACAACTGAGGGATGAGAGAGATCTTACTCAATTCTAAAGTATCTAATGGCTCATACAACTTCTAATTTCTCTATTCACATGCTCTCTCATATTTGCCCTGATATTTTTTCTTGTATATATAGGAAAATATGTACAAGTTCATGACCATACAAAACTATAAGTGAACTAACTCTAAATTAATGTACATATGTATACACATCTTCATTCTCTGAACATGTACTTTCTTCATGCTTCATGACTTGATCTTTTCTTCAATCCTTGACTTCAAAACTTCATCAAAACTTCAATTGTTGATTGCCTTGCACCAACATATTTGATGTTGTTCTCTATCAATAGGCTATTGGATGCTTGATTTACCTATGCATTACTCGGCCAGATATTCAATTTGCTATCTCCATGCTTGCACTAAGCACATTGAGGTGCACCATCATTATGTAAGGGAGAGGTTCTCCATTGGAGAGATCAGCTTGGCATATGTGCCCACACAGGAGAACATTGTAGACCTTTTCACAAAGGCTCTACCTAGGGAGAAGTTTGAAGCTTTCTACAAAGCTTTGGGCTTACTTCCTTTTGTGGATTGATTCCACATAGCTTGGCACTTCTTTATTCATGAGTGCGAGCTCCTTGTTCACCGCGTCACTCCTAGGGGGGATTTGTTGATATATTTAGGTAGTGATGTGTGTGAACACACTAGGACCACCGATGCACTTTTTTCCCTCTTTAGGAGGTTTTTTTACTCGGGCTTGTATATATGCCTATAGCCCTAACGGGTCACTTATCTTTGTACATTCTAGTGGTAATACATTTAGTAGTGTGTGTTGTGCTGCAAGCTTCTTCTCCTTCCTTGTGCTATTCGCATGCTTGTGTAGACCTCGAAGTCCAACATTTTCTAGTTCTTTTTCTTCCAAGCTTACTAAACATGTATCCTTGAGATCAAGCTTTAATTATCATAAATGTGGTGTCACATACCACTAAATCCACTTTAGTGGTAATGTAATTGTAGACATCCCATACCATGTAGCTTACACTTCCATTTGTGTAGATGATTTTAGCTTTCAACTTGGATAAAGATTTTTGTTAATATGATTATATCAAATCAATCAAAGATGTACTTCTTAGACTTGTAAGTTTAAGTTCTTTGGTGAGAAATTATGGTGCTCATATTAGAGTGAAATTTTTAGCTTGCCAAGTACAAGTTGCATATCTGAACTCCAAGATAAGCATTTTATTGTTGTTAGAGGAAGTTTTA
>CM035411.1:126574347-126581847 GCA_020310875.1 Ceratopteris richardii
ATGTACACATATGTACATTAGTTCAGTTATAGCTGACTCACACTTATGATTAGTCATAAGTTTGTATATATTTGCCTATAAATAGTTTGAAAGAGTCGGGACATGTAGAAGAGAGACATAGAGAAGAAAGTTGAGATGAGTTAGTAGATGTACATTGTACAAAACATCCATCAGATGTATGAAGGAAATAGATAAGTGAAAAGTTCAGAAATGGCGCGTCGATCTTCTCCGCAATTCTCCTTCTGTGTTTAATCTTTTGAGAAATCCTTTTGCACGAATCTAAGTCAATAGCTAATCTATCTATGACTAGAATTTGAGAGGTTAATTGTGATCAGGTTGAGAGAATTTAGTTTAGGAACATTCATATGTGAAGATGTTCTGAGAGTCGTCAAAACTGGCGCAGATTTCATGTTCAGAGAAATGATCATTGCTTAGTCTACAGTGTAAAGTTTTACACAAGTGAGGGCTCAAAATCTAAGTTGGAAGGTAAGCCATCTATGGCTAAAAGATCTTGATCAAACGGGATTTACTTTGGGAGAGCCAGCGTTAAGAAGTTGCAGGTGTCAAAGTCGCCATTGCAGAAAAGGTGTTTCAGACATAGGTAAAGTGTTTCACACATTTCTCAATGTGTACTCAATCATTTTGAGAAATTTAACTTGGAAAAGTTGTGCAACATTAAGGCAAAGCATTGTGCAAAGTTTTATTAAAAACTTTACAGGATTGATTAGTCAATGAGTGATTAATCTGCAGCAGACTTTCCAGGAAGTTTCAATTTTCAACAGTTAGCCAAAATTCTGATAATTTGGTGATTGTTTTCTAAATTAAGTGGAGTCAGAAGTTGTTCTTGATATAGAGGAGTTATAAATTCAAGTACAACTTGTTCTTTTGGAGATTAACACTCTCCATCAGTGGTATCAGAGCAGGATGTGTCAAATTTGAAGTGAAGACTCCGACTACTGCAGAAACACAAATCTTTATATCTTGAAGGTGCAAAGGGATAAAGGTTGAAGAAAACTTGAAGGTAGACACATCCAAGCTGTCAAAAGGATCAGAAGGAGTAAGATTCAAAGTCAAGGTACATTTATTTCTCATAAAGGTTAAAGAATTGGCAATACAGGTAAAGAAACAATGGGAGATAGTCTCCAAATTGAGAAGTTGGATAAAGAGAACTATTCAGCTTGGTCTATGAGAATGGAAGCTCATCTTATGAGCAAAGATCTGATGGGATACATACAGGAGATGAAGAAAAGCCAGAATTTAGAGACTCTAGTGTTCCAACTAGAGAGGAGCTTGCAGACTTGAAGAATTGGATGAAGAAGGATGCTCAAGCAAGGAGCATAATTTACATGGCAGTCAATGACTATTTGCTTCCTCACATTAGAGGACTTGAAAGTGCAAGTGACATTTGGAATGCTTTGGAAGAGCATTTCCAAAACACAACCAAATCAAGGAAGGCTTCACTATGGGCAGAATTTACTACTTTCAAGAAAAAGGCCTCACAATCAATCTCTGATTATGTGACAAAGATGAAGGACATTGCAGATTCTCTAGGTGCAGTGGATGAAGATATTGAAGAAGATAAATTGGTAAGACAAATTCTCACAGGGCTAAGAGGAGATGAGAAGTGGAAGCCTTTCATTCTGTCTACAGAACTTTCATTAGATCATTTCACTCCTGATTTGAATCAATTGTTAGGTCATATGCTAACTTTTGAGAATGATGTCAAGGGAGATGTTGATAAGAGTGCAGGTCATGCAATGTACTCCAAAGACAAGAAGAAAGCTAACAATGGAAAGCAACAATCAGGTGAAGAAGAAGGTACTTCAAATCAAGCAAATTTCATAAGAGGAAAAGGAAATAGCAGAAGTAGAGGAAGAGGCAGAAACAACAAAGATAATGCAAGAGCTTGTTGGATATGTGGTAAGACCAATCATCTATCTCATGATTGTTGGCACAATAATCAGAACAATGGTAATTATCAGAATTTTAATCAAAGAGCAAGAGGTGGTAGATTTCAGAGAGGAAACTTCAGAGGTAGAGGTGGTAGGAACTCTTTTGGAAGGGGTGGAGGAAGAAGCTTCCAAAATCAATCCTATAATAATACCTACTACAACTATGCATCAGATCAGAAGGAGGATTCGACTCTCATTATGAATGCAACATATGAAACCTCACATGAGGACATGAGAGTGTTCTACATTGATTCAGGATGTAGTAATCATTTAAGTGGAAATATTGCTTTGATGACTGATCTAGATCATAATGCAATTAATCATACAGTTCAGACAAGTGATAATACAAAGCATAAGGTAAAGTCAATTGGTTCAGTCAAAGCTAAAGATGGGAGCACTCTTCTGAGTAAGGTTCTTTATGTTCCCACAATTCCAAAGAATTTGATCAGTGTAGGTCAAATTGTGGAAAAAGGATATGAGGTAAGATTCACCAATGATGGAGTCTATGTTGAAGACCCTAGTCAAGGGTATAAACAGGTTGTTACAGGAAAGAAAGAAGGAAGGCTCTTCACATTGAAGGTACAAGGAAATGTTGGACATGCTATGTTCACATATGGAGAGCAGAAGGTATCTGAATTGGATCTTTGGCACAAAAGAATTGGACACTTCAATGAAAGAGGTATTAAAGAAATGATTAACAATGGTTCAGTGTTTGGGTTGCCTAACATTGCAGGTCAACACATGACATACAGATGTGAGGCATGTCAATTAGGTAAGGCTCATAAGCAATCCTATTCCAAGCATGGGTTTATGTATTCAGAAAGACTTGAATTGGTGCATACAGATGTGTGGGGTCCTTCAAAGGACTTTAGTATAAATGGTTCAAGATATTATGTTATATATGTTGATGATGCTACCAGATGGATCACAATTTATGTGATTAAAGAAAAGTAAGAAGTGTTTAATACATTTAAACACTATCATGCATATGCAGAAAGAATTACAGGTCAAAAATTGAAGAGACTAAGGTCAGATGGAGGGGGAGAGTATTTTTCAAATGAATTCAATGATTACTTGTGGAATGCAGGTATAAAGAGAGAAGTTACTTGCAGGTACTCTCCTCAACAAAATGGGGTAGCAGAAAGAAGAAATAGGACTCTTGTTGAGTTTGCAAGATCCATGATGAAAGAGAAGAATTGCCCAAATTATTTGTGGGCAGAGGCTGTAAATACAGCTACTTATTTGGTCAATAGATTGCCTTGTAAAGCTTTGCAAGGTATGACACCATATGAAGCTTGGTGGGGTAAGAAACCTACCTTGGATCATTGCAGAATACTTGGATGTTTGGCATATGCATATGTGCCATCTCAATTGAGGCATAAGTTGGAGCCTAAGGCAGAAAAGTATGTATTCATTGGTTATGATGATAAGCAAATGGGATACAGGTTGTGGAGTCCATCCACAAAGCAATTCCTTGTATCCAAGGATGTTACATTTGATGAGCAAGGTACTTGGTTTGCAGGTAGATATAATGTACATGCAGATGTTGAAGAAGTAGTGGATCAAAGGAAAGGTAAAGCAAAGATTCAATTACTTGATGAAAATGAGAATAATGAAGTACAGGTTGAAGTTGAAGAGAGGCCAAGGTTTGATCCAGAATGGGATGAACCAGAGACTTCAAAAAGTGCAGAAGTTAGGAGGTCATCTAGGCACAAATGGCAACCTACAAGGTATAGCTATGACACCATTCTTGACTACTAAAGATTATGCTTATTTGGTAAAAGCAGATGAAGATCCATCTACATATGATGAAGCCAAAGGTAAGAGAAATTGGGAAGAAGCCATGCAAGAGGAGTATGATGCATTGATAGAGAATCAGACTTGGGATCTGGTTCCTAAACCTAATAGCCAGAAAATCATTGGATGTAAGTGGATGTACAAAACAAAAAGATTTGCAGATGGAAGTGTGTCTAGGTACAAAGCTAGACTTGTTGTGAAAGGGTATGCACAGACATATGGAGTGCACTATGATGAGACTTATAGTCCTGTGGCAAAGATGACCACCATCAGAACTCTCATAGCAATTGCTGCTTGCAAAGGTTGGAAGTTATCTCAATTAGATGTTAAAAATGCTTTTTTGAATGGTTACATTTCAGATGAAGTATACATGGAGCAACCAGATGGGTTCAAAGATCAAGTGAATCCAAATTATGTGTGTAAGCTCAAGAGAGCTTTGTATGGATTAAAGCAGGCCCCAAGAGCATGGAATTATAGGCTTGTAAAATTCTTGAAGGATCTTGGATTTCAAGCATCAAAGGCAGATAGTAGCTTGCTAGTCAAAGCAAGTGAAGATGGGTTCATTTATGTTTGTATTTATGTTGATGACATAATACTTACAGGAACAGATGATAAAGGAATACAAATGATCAAGAAGCAGATGGAGAAAGAGTTTAAAATCAGTGATTTGGGGAACTTGTCATTCTTCTCGGGAATGGAGATTTCTTATACTCAACATGGAGTATATGTGACCCAAGAAAGGTATCTTAAAAATTTGCTAACCAAATTTAAAATGGAAGATTGCAGGGTTGCACCTACACCTTTGGAAGTGAACCATAAATTGTCTAGATTTGGAGGAGAAGAATTCAGAGACATGAAGCTCTATCAAAGTTTGGTTGGTAGCTTGATTTATGCTACATTAACAAGGCCTGACTTGTCATATGCAGTTGGTGTGCTTTCACAATTCATGCATTGTCCTAGAAAGGAACATTGGATTGCAGGACAAAGAGTACTTAGGTACATCAAGGGTACACTCAGAGAAGGGTTGTACTATGGATTTACTTCTGATACAAGAGTGAAGATATATAGTGATGCAGATTGGGCAGGTAATGTGGATGATAGAAGATCAACACATGGATATTTGTGCTATGTAGGAGACAAATTGATTTCATGGAGTTCTAAGAAGCAACATACAGTTGCTTTGTCATCTACAGAAGCAGAATATAAAGGTATGGTGGAAGCTGCAAAGGAGGTAATATGGCTAAAGACACTTATGAAGGTTTTTGATGTGATTCAAAGTACTCCTATTATTTGTGGAGACAATATGAGTTCTCTATACTTGGCAGCTAATCCTGTGTTTCATGCTAGAACTAAGCATATTGAAATACAATATCATTTTCTGAGAGAGAAGGTCATTGATAAGGAGATTGAAGTCATACACACTCCTACAAAAGATCAACTTGCAGATATGATGACAAAAAGTCTAGATGGACCAAAGCTACAAAGATTCAAGGATATGGCATGAATTAAGAAGATAGAGAAGAACCTCAATTAATGATTGAGGGGGAGCTGTTGGTGCATGTCAATCATCAATTGAAGGATTATGAAGAAATGAAGACAAGAGATTAAGAAGATAACAAATTCAGAAGTTTGAAGGAAGGACATACTCAGAAATTCAAAGCTATGTACACATATGTACATTAGTTCAGTTATAGCTGACTCACACTTATGATTAGTCATAAGTTTGTATATATTTGCCTATAAATAGTTTGAAAGAGTCGGGACATGTAGAAGAGAGACATAGAGAAGAAAGTTGAGATGAGTTAGTAGATGTACATTGTACAAAACATCCATCAGATGTATGAAGGAAATAGATAAGTGAAAAGTTCAGAAATGGCGCGTCGATCTTCTCCGCCATTCTCCTTCTGTGTTTAATCTTTTGAGAAATCCTTTTGCACGAATCTAAGTCAATAGCTAATCTATCTATTACTAGAATTTGAGAGGTTAATTGTGATCAGGTTGATAGAATTTAGTTTAGGAACATTCATATGTGAAGATGTTCTGAGAGTCGTCAAAACTGGCGCAGATTTCATGTTCAGAGAAATAATCATTGCTCAGTCTACAGTGTAAAGTTTTACACAAGTGAGGGCTCAAAATCTAAGTTGGAAGGTAAGCCATCTATGGCTAAAAGATCTTGATCAAACGGGATTTACTTTGGGAGAACCAGCGTTAAGAAGTTGCAGGTGTCAAAGTCGCCATTGCAGAAAAGGTGTTTCAGACATAGGTAAAGTGTTTCACACATTTCTCAATGTGTACTCAATCATTTTGAGAAATTTAACTTGGAAAAGTTGCGCAACATTAAGGCGAAGCATTGTGCAAAGTTTGATTAAAAACTTTATAGGATTGATTAGTCAATGAGTGATTAATTTGCAGCAGACTTTCCAGGAAGTTTCAGTTTTCAACAGTTAGCCAAAATTCTGATAATTTGGTGATTGTTTTCTAAATTAAGTGGAGTCAGAAGTTGTTCTTGATATAGAGGAGTTCTAAATTCAAGTACAACTTGTTCTTTTGGAGATTAACACTCTCCATCACATGGCTTGTCTCTTCTTTGCATGCTTCTCTTTGGTTCTCCTTTGTCTTTGGATCATCCTTGACTTTGTGTTTTGTGTGCAATCTTTGCATCTCCTTTTGACATCGTTATGGTTGTCGTGCTTTCTTCTAGCTTGTCTTCATGACTTCTTTTGTGCATCATGGATGCTCCTTCCCTTCTAGATGTTCCTTCAATGTAGGTGGCTTCTCCTGATGGTTTCAATTTACCTTTGATGGCTGCTCTTTCTCTTTCTTTGAGCGTACCTACTTTTCTTCAAATCTGAAATTTGTGTTGGCTCCATCTTTTCTTCATTTGACTCTTCTTGGATCTTCCAATCCTTGCAAGCTAACTCCCACTTGCTTCATAATCTTTACTCCATTCTTCATGGCTGATTATATACCTGCAAAATCAACAATGGGTTGATCATACATGAACTCTTTCATGAGTCCTCTTCATGTGAATCATTTCTAGCTTCCACATCTTGCAAGCTTTCTTCATCACCTACAAAACAACACAAGAAATTGTGAATGTGATCAATGGTGCCTCTTTCACCTCACAAGGGTTGCCATGCCTCTTGGGATGGTCTTACTTTCCCTTACATAGGCTTTCCATTCCTCTTTGAATGGTCTTGCTTGACATAGGCTTGCCACTCCTCTTGGGTGGTCTTACTTGCCTTTTCATATGGCTTGCCATTCCTCTTTGAATGGTCTTACTTGCCATAGGTTTGCCACTCTCTTTGGTGGTCTTACTTGCCTTTACATTTGGCTTGCCACTCTCTTTTGGTGGTCTTACTAGCTTTATCCTTTGACAATACATTCACATGATATAAGCTTGGAACTTACCACCACACACAATGTGGATTTTTCTTACCCTTTACATCAGCCCTTAGCATTGCAAATGGTCTTCTTTTTACCTTCCTTTGCTTCAGGCAACATGTCACACTTTGTATGAGTGACTCTTCTTTCTAGCTTGCATCTTGCTTGTTGCTCCTTGCAACCTTGGGAGTTTCCTCAAGTCCTTGTTGAGTCTTCAACATTTTCTTAGCTTGGGTTAACTTTTTTGAGTATTCCACCTCTCTAAATATATTTTGGCTTTTATCCAAGCCATAAATACAAATGCTCTTTTTAATTCAACACTCTACTGTAAGGTTATGAGTGTGCCCTTTATATTTTTAGGGTCTAA
>CM035411.1:126594347-126599347 GCA_020310875.1 Ceratopteris richardii
GTGTCTAGGTACAAAGCTAAACTTGTTGTGAAAGGGTATGCACAGACATATTGAGTGGACTATGATGAGACTTATAGTCCTGTGGCAAAGATGACCACCATCAGAACTCTCATAGCAATTGCTGCTTGCAAAGGTTGGAAGTTATCTCAATTAGATGTTAAAAATGCTTTTTTGAATGGTTACATTTCAGATGAAGTATACATGGAGCAACCAGATGGGTTCAAAGATCAAGTGAATCCAAATTATGTGTGTAAGCTCAAGAGAGCTTTGTATGGATTAAAGCAGGCCCCAAGGGCATGGAATTATAGGCTTGTAAAATTCTTGAAGGATCTTGGATTTCAAGCATCAAAGGCAGATAGTAGCTTGCTAGTCAAAGCAAGTGAAGATGGGTTCATTTATGTTTGTATTTATGTTGATGACATAATACTTACAGGAACAGATGATAAAGGAATACAAATGATCAAGAAGCAGATGGAGAAAGAGTTTAAAATGAGTGATTTGGGGAACTTGTCATTCTTCTTGGGAATGGAGATTTCTTATACTCAACATGGAGTATATGTGACCCAAGAAAGGTATCTTAAAAATTTGCTAACCAAATTTAAAATGGAAGATTGCACGGTTGCACCTACACCTTTGGAAGTGAACCATAAATTGTCTAGATTTGGAGGAGAAGAATTCAGAGACATGAAGCTCTATCAAAGTTTGGTTGGTAGCTTGATTTATGCTACATTAACAAGGCCTGACTTGTCATATGCAGTTGGTGTGCTTTCACAATTCATGCATTGTCCTAGAAAGGAACATTGGATTGCAAGACAAAGAGTACTTAGGTACATCAAGGGTACACTCAGAGAAGGGTTGTACTATGGATTTACTTCTGATACAAGAGTGAAGATATATAGTGATGCAGATTGGGCAGGTAATGTGGATGATAGAAGATCAACACATGGATATTTGTGCTATGTAGGAGACAAATTGATTTCATGGAGTTCTAAGAAGCAACATACAGTTGCTTTGTCATCTACAGAAGCAGAATATAAAGGTATGGTGGAAGCTGCAAAGGAGGTAATATGGCTAAAGACACTTATGAAGGTTTTTGATGTGATTCAAAGTACTCCTATTATTTGTGGAGACAATATGAGTTCTCTATACTTGGCAGCTAATCCTGTGTTTCATGCTAGAACTAAGCATATTGAAATACAATATCATTTTCTGAGAGAGAAGGTCATTGATAAGGAGATTGAAGTCATACACACTCCTACAAAAGATCAACTTGCAGATATGATGACAAAAAGTCTAGATGGACCAAAGCTACAAAGATTCAAGGATATGGCATGAATTAAGAAGATAGAGAAGAACCTTAATTAATGATTGAGGGGGAGCTGTTGGTGCATGTCAATCATCAATTGAAGGATTATGAAGAAATGAAGACAAGAGATTAAGAAGATAACAAATTCAGAAGTTTGAAGGAAGGACATACTCAGAAATTCAAAGCTATGTACACATATGTACATTAGTTCAGTTATAGCTGACTCACACTTATGATTAGTCATAAGTTTGTATATATTTGCCTATAAATAGTTTGAAAGAGTTGGGACATGTAGAAGAGAGACATAGAGAAGAAAGTTGAGATGAGTTAGTAGATGTACATTGTACAAAACATCCATTAGATGTATGAAGGAAATAGATAAGTGAAAAGTTCAGAAATGGTGCGTCGATCTTCTCCGCCATTCTCCTTCTGTGTTTAATCTTTTGAGAAATCCTTTTGCATGAATCTAAGTCAATAGCTAATCTATCTATGACTAGAATTTGAGAGGTTAATTGTGATCAGGTTGAGAGAATTTAGTTTAGGAACATTCATATGTGAAGATGTTCTGAGAGTCGTCAAAACTGGCGCAGATTTCATGTTCAGAGAAATGATCATTGCTCAGTCTACAATGTAAAGTTTTACACAAGTGAGGGCTCAAAATCTAAGTTGGAAGGTAAGCCATCTATGGCTAAAAGATCTTGATCAAACAGGATTTACTTTGGGAGAACCAGCGTTAAGAAGTTGCAGGTGTCAAAGTCGCCATTGCAGAAAAGGTGTTTCAGACATAGGTAAAGTGTTTCACACATTTGTCAATGTGTACTCAATCATTTTGAGAAATTTAACTTGGAAACGTTGCGCAACATTAAAGCGAAGCATTGTGCAAAGTTTTATTAAAAACTTTACAGGATTGATTAGTCAATGAGTGATTAATCTGCAGCAGACTTTCCAGGAAGTTTCAGTTTTCAACAGTTAGCCAAAATTCTGATAATTTGGTGATTGTTTTCTAAATTAAGTGGAGTCAGAAGTTGTTCTTGATATAGAGGAGTTCTAAATACAAGTACAACTTGTTCTTTTGGAGATTAACACTCTCCATCACATGGCTTGTCTCTTCTTTGCATGCTTCTCTTTGGTTCTCCTTTGTCTTTGGATCATCCTTGACTTTGTGTTTTGTGTGCAATCTTTGCATCTCCTTTTGACATCGTTATGGTTGTCGTGCTTTCTTCTAGCTTGTCTTCATGACTTCTTTTGTGCATCATGGATGCTCCTTCCCTTCTAGATGTTCCTTCAATGTAGGTGGCTTCTCCTGATGCTTTCAATTTACCTTTGATGGCTGCTCTTTCTCTTTCTTTGAGCGTACCTACTTTTCTTCAAATCTGAAATTTGTGTTGGCTCCATCTTTTCTTCATTTGACTCTTCTTGGATTCTTCCAATCCTTGCAAGCTAACTCCCACTTGCTTCATAATCTTTACTCCATTCTTCATGGCTGATTATATACCTGCAAAATCAACAATGGGTTGATCATACATGAACTCTTTCATGAGTCCTCTTCATGTGAATCATTTCTAGCTTCCACATCTTGCAAGCTTTCTTCATCACCTACAAAACAACACAAGAAATTGTGAATGTGATCAATGGTGCCTCTTTCACCTCACAAGGGTTGCCATGCCTCTTGGGATGGTCTTACTTTCCCTTACATAGGCTTTCCATTCCTCTTTGAATGGTCTTACTTGCCATAGGCTTGCCACTCCTCTTGGGTGGTCTTACTTGCCTTTTCATATGGCTTGCCATTCCTCTTTGAATGGTCTTACTTGCCATAGGCTTGCCACTCTCTTTGGTGGTCTTACTTGCCTTTACATTTGGCTTGCCACTCTCTTTTGGTGGTCTTACTAGCTTTATCCTTTGACAATACATTCACATGATATAAGCTTGGAACTTACCACCACACACAATGTGGATTTTTCTTACCCTTTACATCAGCCCTTAGCATTGCAAATGGTCTTCTTTTTACCTTCCTTTGCTTCAGGCAACATGTCACACTTTGTATGAGTGACTCTTCTTTCTAGCTTGCAACTTGCTTGTTGCTCCTTGCAACCTTGGGAGTTTCCTCAAGTCCTTGTTGAGTCTTCAACATTTTTTTAGCTTGGGTTGTTGGAGAAACAATCACTAATTAGACATATATTTGAAGGTCAAATCTTAGAAAGAAAACCCCATGCCTATGTGAAGGGACAAATTCACAAGTGTATCATACTTGTAAAGTTAGTTCACTTTAGTTCTAGAAGTTTTTTAAAAATCACGGGAATGAGAAAATCTATATAAGTTAGTTAGTATTAACTGACGCGATGAGAGAGAGAGAGAAGAAGAAGGAGGAAGACAAGAGAAAGTGAGAAGAACTCATTTTTGTATGACTGAGAATAGTCGGGCTTCTCTGAGTGAGAAAGCACCTGTAAAACTTCTGAGTTTTTTATAGTTATGAGAAGAACTGAGTAAAGTTCTGTGTATGAGTCTCTCTTCATCATCTCCATGTTTGCCTACTGTGTGATGAATTCAAAAGTTCAAGTTTTCTGAGCAATTCGATGCCTGGCATCGAATCTTGGCTGATAAGTCATTTTTTCATTCTCTGTGTGTTAACTATTGTTGAATCTTTTAAAAATATGAAGTTTGTGGAGCAACTCGATGCCTGGCATCGAGTTTGAGCATAAAGTCGATGCCTGGCATCGACTTCTAGCATACAAGTGGTCTTCTTCATATGTGTGTAAAAGAGAGTATTTTTGGTGCAGAAAAAGGGCCTGAAAAAGCTCAAAGTCGATGCCCGGCATCGACTTGGACTGAAATTCGATGCCAGGCATCGAATTTTTTATTTTTGGACATCAGGAATACTAAAACAGGCAAAAATTTCCAGTTTTGGAAGGTCATACAGGGTCATCTTGTGAGGGCCATAACTTGAGTTCTAGAGCTCCGTTGGATGCATATGATAGCTTGTTGGAAAGCCCTACTCTTCTAGTTTCAGCCTATAAAGTTTCATCAAGAAATAATACTTGAGCTAGGAGAAATTAGCAAAATACTGAAGGTATGTCATTTCAGTGACTAGGAATTTCTGTAGAAGCAAAGTTCTCACTTTAGGCTATCATTTCTCAAAGTTTGGAGTGGCAATGAGTTAATGGTGAACATAGAGGTGTTCTAGTGTCACCTTAATTCATTTCTTGTGGTGTTTTATACATCAACATGGGTTAACTTTTTTGAGTATTCCACCTCTCTAAATATATTTTGGCTTTTATCCAAGCCATAAATACAAATGCTCGTTTTAATTCAACACTCTACTGTAAGGTTATGAGTGTGCACTTTATATTTTTAGGGTCTAACTTCATTTTGGGCTTACAACAAATACATAAATGATGAAGAGGTAATAAATGAGAGGTGCGTATGTGTCAAGCCTCACAATTGGAGCTTGCACATGTTCCATAATTTTCAACACTCGCCCTCAAGCTACAATTGGGAGTCCATGCTACTCTCCAATTCTCCTCCTCTTCGGCTTTGGCTTATTTTGCCCTTGTATCTCCTCTTTGATTGGTTGGTTATCTTTCTTCTTTTCTTTGAAGCTTCTTTGGCTTCCTTCAGCTTCATCCTTTCTTCTTTTGCTCTTTGCAAGAGCTTTTCTTGAATACCTATCAAGAAACATGCTTCATACAAACTCATA
>CM035411.1:126619347-126626847 GCA_020310875.1 Ceratopteris richardii
ATAAATTCAAGTACAACTTGTTCTTTTGGAGATTAACACTCTCCATCAGTGGTATCAGAGCAGGATGTGTCAAATTTGAAGTGAAGACTCCGACTACTGCAGAAACACAAATCTTTATATCTTGAAGGTGCAAAGGGATAAAGGTTGAAGAAAACTTGAAGGTAGACACATCCAAGCTGTCAAAAGGATCAGAAGGAGTAAGATTCAAAGTCAAGGTACATTTATTTCTCATAAAGGTTAAAGAATTGGCAATACAGGTAAAGAAACAATGGGAGATAGTCTCCAAATTGAGAAGTTGGATAAAGAGAACTATTCAGCTTGGTCTATGAGAATGGAAGCTCATCTTATGAGCAAAGATCTGATGGGATACATACAGGAGATGAAGAAAAGCCAGAATTTAGAGACTCTAGTGTTCCAACTAGAGAGGAGCTTGCAGACTTGAAGAATTGGATGAAGAAGGATGCTCAAGCAAGGAGCATAATTTACATGGCAGTCAATGACTATTTGCTTCCTCACATTAGAGGACTTGAAAGTGCAAGTGACATTTGGAATGCTTTGGAAGAGCATTTCCAAAACACAACCAAATCAAGGAAGGCTTCACTATGGGCAGAATTTACTACTTTCAAGAAAAAGGCCTCACAATCAATCTCTGATTATGTGACAAAGATGAAGGACATTGCAGATTCTCTAGGTGCAGTGGATGAAGATATTGAAGAAGATAAATTGGTAAGACAAATTCTCACAGGGCTAAGAGGAGATGAGAAGTGGAAGCCTTTCATTCTGTCTACAGAACTTTCATTAGATCATTTCACTCCTGATTTGAATCAATTGTTAGGTCATATGCTAACTTTTGAGAATGATGTCAAGGGAGATGTTGATAAGAGTGCAGGTCATGCAATGTACTCCAAAGACAAGAAGAAAGCTAACAATGGAAAGCAACAATCAGGTGAAGAAGAAGGTACTTCAAATCAAGCAAATTTCATAAGAGGAAAAGGAAATAGCAGAAGTAGAGGAAGAGGCAGAAACAACAAAGATAATGCAAGAGCTTGTTGGATATGTGGTAAGACCAATCATCTATCTCATGATTGTTGGCACAATAATCAGAACAATGGTAATTATCAGAATTTTAATCAAAGAGCAAGAGGTGGTAGATTTCAGAGAGGAAACTTCAGAGGTAGAGGTGGTAGGAACTCTTTTGGAAGGGGTGGAGGAAGAAGCTTCCAAAATCAATCCTATAATAATACCTACTACAACTATGCATCAGATCAGAAGGAGGATTCGACTCTCATTATGAATGCAACATATGAAACCTCACATGAGGACATGAGAGTGTTCTACATTGATTCAGGATGTAGTAATCATTTAAGTGGAAATATTGCTTTGATGACTGATCTAGATCATAATGCAATTAATCATACAGTTCAGACAAGTGATAATACAAAGCATAAGGTAAAGTCAATTGGTTCAGTCAAAGCTAAAGATGGGAGCACTCTTCTGAGTAAGGTTCTTTATGTTCCCACAATTCCAAAGAATTTGATCAGTGTAGGTCAAATTGTGGAAAAAGGATATGAGGTAAGATTCACCAATGATGGAGTCTATGTTGAAGACCCTAGTCAAGGGTATAAACAGGTTGTTACAGGAAAGAAAGAAGGAAGGCTCTTCACATTGAAGGTACAAGGAAATGTTGGACATGCTATGTTCACATATGGAGAGCAGAAGGTATCTGAATTGGATCTTTGGCACAAAAGAATTGGACACTTCAATGAAAGAGGTATTAAAGAAATGATTAACAATGGTTCAGTGTTTGGGTTGCCTAACATTGCAGGTCAACACATGACATACAGATGTGAGGCATGTCAATTAGGTAAGGCTCATAAGCAATCCTATTCCAAGCATGGGTTTATGTATTCAGAAAGACTTGAATTGGTGCATACAGATGTGTGGGGTCCTTCAAAGGACTTTAGTATAAATGGTTCAAGATATTATGTTATATATGTTGATGATGCTACCAGATGGATCACAATTTATGTGATTAAAGAAAAGTAAGAAGTGTTTAATACATTTAAACACTATCATGCATATGCAGAAAGAATTACAGGTCAAAAATTGAAGAGACTAAGGTCAGATGGAGGGGGAGAGTATTTTTCAAATGAATTCAATGATTACTTGTGGAATGCAGGTATAAAGAGAGAAGTTACTTGCAGGTACTCTCCTCAACAAAATGGGGTAGCAGAAAGAAGAAATAGGACTCTTGTTGAGTTTGCAAGATCCATGATGAAAGAGAAGAATTGCCCAAATTATTTGTGGGCAGAGGCTGTAAATACAGCTACTTATTTGGTCAATAGATTGCCTTGTAAAGCTTTGCAAGGTATGACACCATATGAAGCTTGGTGGGGTAAGAAACCTACCTTGGATCATTGCAGAATACTTGGATGTTTGGCATATGCATATGTGCCATCTCAATTGAGGCATAAGTTGGAGCCTAAGGCAGAAAAGTATGTATTCATTGGTTATGATGATAAGCAAATGGGATACAGGTTGTGGAGTCCATCCACAAAGCAATTCCTTGTATCCAAGGATGTTACATTTGATGAGCAAGGTACTTGGTTTGCAGGTAGATATAATGTACATGCAGATGTTGAAGAAGTAGTGGATCAAAGGAAAGGTAAAGCAAAGATTCAATTACTTGATGAAAATGAGAATAATGAAGTACAGGTTGAAGTTGAAGAGAGGCCAAGGTTTGATCCAGAATGTGATGAACCAGAGACTTCAAAAAGTGCAGAAGTTAGGAGGTCATCTAGGCACAAATGGCAACCTACAAGGTATAGCTATGACACCATTCTTGACTACTAAAGATTATGCTTATTTGGTAAAAGCAGATGAAGATCCATCTACATATGATGAAGCCAAAGGTAAGAGAAATTGGGAAGAAGCCATGCAAGAGGAGTATGATGCATTGATAGAGAATCAGACTTGGGATCTAGTTCCTAAACCTAATAGCCAGAAAATCATTGGATGTAAGTGGATGTACAAAACAAAAAGATTTGCAGATGGAAGTGTGTCTAGGTACAAAGCTAGACTTGTTGTGAAAGGGTATGCACAGACATATGGAGTGCACTATGATGAGACTTATAGTCCTGTGGCAAAGATGACCACCATCAGAACTCTCATAGCAATTGCTGCTTGCAAAGGTTGGAAGTTATCTCAATTAGATGTTAAAAATGCTTTTTTGAATGGTTACATTTCAGATGAAGTATACATGGAGCAACCAGATGGGTTCAAAGATCAAGTGAATCCAAATTATGTGTGTAAGCTCAAGAGAGCTTTGTATGGATTAAAGCAGGCCCCAAGAGCATGGAATTATAGGCTTGTAAAATTCTTGAAGGATCTTGGATTTCAAGCATCAAAGGCAGATAGTAGCTTGCTAGTCAAAGCAAGTGAAGATGGGTTCATTTATGTTTGTATTTATGTTGATGACATAATACTTACAGGAACAGATGATAAAGGAATACAAATGATCAAGAAGCAGATGGAGAAAGAGTTTAAAATCAGTGATTTGGGGAACTTGTCATTCTTCTTGGGAATGGAGATTTCTTATACTCAACATGGAGTATATGTGACCCAAGAAAGGTATCTTAAAAATTTGCTAACCAAATTTAAAATGGAAGATTGCAGGGTTGCACCTACACCTTTGGAAGTGAACCATAAATTGTCTAGATTTGGAGGAGAAGAATTCAGAGACATGAAGCTCTATCAAAGTTTGGTTGGTAGCTTGATTTATGCTACATTAACAAGGCCTGACTTGTCATATGCAGTTGGTGTGCTTTCACAATTCATGCATTGTCCTAGAAAGGAACATTGGATTGCAGGACAAAGAGTACTTAGGTACATCAAGGGTACACTCAGAGAAGGGTTGTACTATGGATTTACTTCTGATACAAGAGTGAAGATATATAGTGATGCAGATTGGGCAGGTAATGTGGATGATAGAAGATCAACACATGGATATTTGTGCTATGTAGGAGACAAATTGATTTCATGGAGTTCTAAGAAGCAACATACAGTTGCTTTGTCATCTACAGAAGCAGAATATAAAGGTATGGTGGAAGCTGCAAAGGAGGTAATATGGCTAAAGACACTTATGAAGGTTTTTGATGTGATTCAAAGTACTCCTATTATTTGTGGAGACAATATGAGTTCTCTATACTTGGCAGCTAATCCTGTGTTTCATGCTAGAACTAAGCATATTGAAATACAATATCATTTTCTGAGAGAGAAGGTCATTGATAAGGAGATTGAAGTCATACACACTCCTACAAAAGATCAACTTGCAGATATGATGACAAAAAGTCTAGATGGACCAAAGCTACAAAGATTCAAGGATATGGCATGAATTAAGAAGATAGAGAAGAACCTCAATTAATGATTGAGGGGGAGCTGTTGGTGCATGTCAATCATCAATTGAAGGATTATGAAGAAATGAAGACAAGAGATTAAGAAGATAACAAATTCAGAAGTTTGAAGGAAGGACATACTCAGAAATTCAAAGCTATGTACACATATGTACATTAGTTCAGTTATAGCTGACTCACACTTATGATTAGTCATAAGTTTGTATATATTTGCCTATAAATAGTTTGAAAGAGTCGGGACATGTAGAAGAGAGACATAGAGAAGAAAGTTGAGATGAGTTAGTAGATGTACATTGTACAAAACATCCATCAGATGTATGAAGGAAATAGATAAGTGAAAAGTTCAGAAATGGCGCGTCGATCTTCTCCGCCATTCTCCTTCTGTGTTTAATCTTTTGAGAAATCCTTTTGCACGAATCTAAGTCAATAGCTAATCTATCTATTACTAGAATTTGAGAGGTTAATTGTGATCAGGTTGATAGAATTTAGTTTAGGAACATTCATATGTGAAGATGTTCTGAGAGTCGTCAAAACTGGCGCAGATTTCATGTTCAGAGAAATAATCATTGCTCAGTCTACAGTGTAAAAGTTTACACAAGTGAGGGCTCAAAATCTAAGTTGGAAGGTAAGCCATCTATGGCTAAAAGATCTTGATCAAACGGGATTTACTTTGGGAGAACCAGCGTTAAGAAGTTGCAGGTGTCAAAGTCGCCATTGCAGAAAAGGTGTTTCAGACATAGGTAAAGTGTTTCACACATTTCTCAATGTGTACTCAATCATTTTGAGAAATTTAACTTGGAAAAGTTGCGCAACATTAAGGCGAAGCATTGTGCAAAGTTTGATTAAAAACTTTATAGGATTGATTAGTCAATGAGTGATTAATTTGCAGCAGACTTTCCAGGAAGTTTCAGTTTTCAACAGTTAGCCAAAATTCTGATAATTTGGTGATTGTTTTCTAAATTAAGTGGAGTCAGAAGTTGTTCTTGATATAGAGGAGTTCTAAATTCAAGTACAACTTGTTCTTTTGGAGATTAACACTCTCCATCACATGGCTTGTCTCTTCTTTGCATGCTTCTCTTTGGTTCTCCTTTGTCTTTGGATCATCCTTGACTTTGTGTTTTGTGTGCAATCTTTGCATCTCCTTTTGACATCGTTATGGTTGTCGTGCTTTCTTCTAGCTTGTCTTCATGACTTCTTTTGTGCATCATGGATGCTCCTTCCCTTCTAGATGTTCCTTCAATGTAGGTGGCTTCTCCTGATGGTTTCAATTTACCTTTGATGGCTGCTCTTTCTCTTTCTTTGAGCGTACCTACTTTTCTTCAAATCTGAAATTTGTGTTGGCTCCATCTTTTCTTCATTTGACTCTTCTTGGATCTTCCAATCCTTGCAAGCTAACTCCCACTTGCTTCATAATCTTTACTCCATTCTTCATGGCTGATTATATACCTGCAAAATCAACAATGGGTTGATCATACATGAACTCTTTCATGAGTCCTCTTCATGTGAATCATTTCTAGCTTCCACATCTTGCAAGCTTTCTTCATCACCTACAAAACAACACAAGAAATTGTGAATGTGATCAATGGTGCCTCTTTCACCTCACAAGGGTTGCCATGCCTCTTGGGATGGTCTTACTTTCCCTTACATAGGCTTTCCATTCCTCTTTGAATGGTCTTGCTTGACATAGGCTTGCCACTCCTCTTGGGTGGTCTTACTTGCCTTTTCATATGGCTTGCCATTCCTCTTTGAATGGTCTTACTTGCCATAGGTTTGCCACTCTCTTTGGTGGTCTTACTTGCCTTTACATTTGGCTTGCCACTCTCTTTTGGTGGTCTTACTAGCTTTATCCTTTGACAATACATTCACATGATATAAGCTTGGAACTTACCACCACACACAATGTGGATTTTTCTTACCCTTTACATCAGCCCTTAGCATTGCAAATGGTCTTCTTTTTACCTTCCTTTGCTTCAGGCAACATGTCACACTTTGTATGAGTGACTCTTCTTTCTAGCTTGCATCTTGCTTGTTGCTCCTTGCAACCTTGGGAGTTTCCTCAAGTCCTTGTTGAGTCTTCAACATTTTCTTAGCTTGGGTTAACTTTTTTGAGTATTCCACCTCTCTAAATATATTTTGGCTTTTATCCAAGCCATAAATACAAATGCTCTTTTTAATTCAACACTCTACTGTAAGGTTATGAGTGTGCCCTTTATATTTTTAGGGTCTAACTTCATTTTGGGCTTACAACAAATACATAAATGATGAAGAGGTAATAAATGAGAGGTGCGTATGTGTCAAGCCTCACAATTGGAGCTTGCACATGTTCCATAATTTTCAACACTCGCCCTCAAGCTACAATTGGGAGTCCATGGTACTCTCCAATTCTCCTCCTCTTCGGCTTTTGCTTATTTTGCCCTTGTATCTCCTCTTTGATTGGTTGGTTATCTTTCTTCTTTTCTTTGAAGCTTCTTTGGCTTCCTTCAGCTTCATCCTTTCTTCTTTTGCTCTTTGCAAGAGCTTTTCTTGAATACCTATCAAGAAACATGCTTCATACAAACTCATAGAATTAAATGAGATCACCTTCCATGTACATATCCTTGTTGCTTCACTCTCTTCTTCTTTTTTGTCCTCTCTTTGTAACTTCATGGCTTCATGGCTTGTCTCTTCTTTGCATGCTTCTCTTTGATCCTCCTTTGTCTTTGGATCATCCTTGACTTTGTGTTTTGGGTGCACTCTTTGCATCTCCTTTTGACGTCGTCATGGTTGTCATGCTTTCATCTAGCTTGTCCTCATGATTTTCCTTGTGCATCATGGATGCTCCTTCCCTTCTACATGCTCCTTAAATGTAGGTGGCTCTCCTCATGCTTTCAATTTACCTTTGATGGCTGCTCTTTCTCTTTCTTTGAGCGTACCTACTTTTCTTAAAATCTGAAATTTGTGTTGGCTCCATCTTTTCTTCATAGATAGATAGATAGATAGATAGATAGATAGATAGATAGATAGATTGATAGATAGATAAATACATAGATAGATAGATAGATAGATAGATAGATAGAAGATAGATATATTGAGATAGATAGAGAGATAG
>CM035411.1:126649347-126651847 GCA_020310875.1 Ceratopteris richardii
ATGAGACTTATAGTCCTGTGGCAAAGATGACCACCATCAGAACTCTCATAGCAATTGCTGCTTGCAAAGGTTGGAAGTTATCTCAATTAGATGTTAAAAATGCTTTTTTGAATGGTTACATTTCAGATGAAGTATACATGGAGCAACCAGATGGGTTCAAAGATCAAGTGAATCCAAATTATGTGTGTAAGCTCAAGAGAGCTTTGTATGGATGAAAGCAGGCCCCAAGGGCATGGAATTATAGGCTTGTAAAATTCTTGAAGGATCTTGGATTTCAAGCATCAAAGGCAGATAGTAGCTTGCTAGTCAAAGCAAGTGAAGATGGGTTCATTTATGTTTGTATTTATGTTGATGACATAATACTTACAGGAACAGATGATAAAGGAATACAAATGATCAAGAAGCAGATGGAGAAAGAGTTTAAAATGAGTGATTTGGGGAACTTGTCATTCTTCTTGGGAATGGAGATTTCTTATACTCAACATGGAGTATATGTGACCCAAGAAAGGTATCTTAAAAATTTGCTAACCAAATTTAAAATGGAAGATTGCACGGTTGCACCTACACCTTTGGAAGTGAACCATAAATTGTCTAGATTTGGAGGAGAAGAATTCAGAGACATGAAGCTCTATCAAAGTTTGGTTGGTAGCTTGATTTATGCTACATTAACAAGGCCTGACTTGTCATATGCAGTTGGTGTGCTTTCACAATTCATGCATTGTCCTAGAAAGGAACATTGGATTGCAAGACAAAGAGTACTTAGGTACATCAAGGGTACACTCAGAGAAGTGTTGTACTATGGATTTACTTCTGATACAAGAGTGAAGATATATAGTGATGCAGATTGGGCAGGTAATGTGGATGATAGAAGATCAACACATGGATATTTGTGCTATGTAGGAGACAAATTGATTTCATGGAGTTCTAAGAAGCAACATACAGTTGCTTTGTCATCTACAGAAGCAGAATATAAAGGTATGGTGGAAGCTGCAAAGGAGGTAATATGGCTAAAGACACTTATGAAGGTTTTTGATGTGATTCAAAGTACTCCTATTATTTGTGGAGACAATATGAGTTCTCTATACTTGGCAGCTAATCCTGTGTTTCATGCTAGAACCAAGCATATTGAAATACAATATCATTTTCTGAGAGAGAAGGTCATTGATAAGGAGATTGAAGTCATACACACTCCTACAAAAGATCAACTTGCAGATATGATGACAAAAAGTCTAGATGGACCAAAGCTACAAAGATTCAAGGATATGGCATGAATTAAGAAGATAGAGAAGAACCTTAATTAATGATTGAGGGGGAGCTGTTGGTGCATGTCAATCATCAATTGAAGGATTATGAAGAAATGAAGACAAGAGATTAAGAAGATAACAAATTCAGAAGTTTGAAGGAAGGACATACTCAGAAATTCAAAGCTATGTACACATATGTACATTAGTTCAGTTATAGCTGACTCACACTTATGATTAGTCATAAGTTTGTATATATTTGCCTATAACTAGTTTGAAAGAGTTGGGACATGTAGAAGAGAGACATAGAGAAGAAAGTTGAGATGAGTTAGTAGATGTACATTGTACAAAACATCCATTAGATGTATGAAGGAAATAGATAAGTGAAAAGTTCAGAAATGGCACGTCGATCTTCTCCGCCATTCTCCTTCTGTGTTTAATCTTTTGAGAAATCCTTTTGCATGAATCTAAGTCAATAGCTAATCTATCTATGACTAGAATTTGAGAGGTTAATTGTGATCAGGTTGAGAGAATTTAGTTTAGGAACATTCATATGTGAAGATGTTCTGAGAGTCGTCAAAACTGGCGCAGATTTCATGTTCAGAGAAATGATGATTGCTCAGTCTACAATGTAAAGTTTTACACAAGTGAGGGCTCAAAATCTAAGTTGGAAGGTAAGCCATCTATGGCTAAAAGATCTTGATCAAACAGGATTTACTTTGGGAGAACCAGCGTTAAGAAGTTGCAGGTGTCAAAGTCGCCATTGCAGAAAAGGTGTTTCAGACATAGGTAAAGTGTTTCACACATTTGTCAATGTGTACTCAATCATTTTGAGAAATTTAACTTGGAAAAGTTGCGCAACATTAAAGCAAAGCATTGTGCAAAGTTTTATTAAAAACTTTACAGGATTGATTAGTCAATGAGTGATTAATCTGCAGCAGACTTTCCAGGAAGTTTCAGTTTTCAACAGTTAGCCAAAATTCTGATAATTTGGTGATTGTTTTCTAAATTAAGTGGAGTCAGAAGTTGTTCTTGATATAGAGGAGTTCTAAATTCAAGTACAACTTGTTCTTTTGGAGATTAACACTCTCCATCACATGGCTTGTCTCTTCTTTGCATGCTTCTCTTTGGTTCTCCTTTGTCTTTGGATCATCCTTGACTTTGTGTTTTGTGTGCAATCTTTGCATCTCCTTTTGACATCGTTATGGTTGTCGTGCTTTCTTCTAGCTTGTCTTCATGACTTCTTTTGTGCATCATGG
>CM035411.1:126685234-126687734 GCA_020310875.1 Ceratopteris richardii
TGGATGCTTAGCCTATGCTCACATTCCTTCTCAAGTAAGAGGGAAATTGGATCCCAAGGCAGAGAAGTGTGTATTCATTGGTTATGATCAAAACCAAAAAGGATATAGATTGTACAATCCAACCAATAAAGGATTTTTTTTGTTAGTAGAGGTGTAATTTTTGATGAAAACAAATCATGGTTTGATGATGACAAGAAAGTGAAGCTGCCATATGACTTGGATGAAGATTTTCCATCACTTCAACCAAAGGAGCCAAAGCAGATTGAAGAAAGTGATTCGGAGATTGACCTAGAAGACTTGGAAAGACTAAAGCTATGGAAGAACAAAGGTAAAGCAAAGATGCAGGATGCTACATATGGACCCGAGAGCTCACATCAACCACTTAGAAGGTCTTCGAGGGAGAAGAAGAAACCAGAGAGGTTTGGTTATGATACTTCTTTGGTCACAAAGCACTCAATCTACATTGCAAAAGATTCAACCAATGAAGAGCCTACCACATTCGAAGAAGCACAAAGCAAGAAAGCTTGGAGAGATGCAATGGATGAAGAAATGGAAGCCTTGAAGGAGAATGACACTTGGGAGCTTGTACCTAACAAGCCATCTATGAAGATAATCGGATCTCGATGGATATACAAAATCAAGAGGAATCCAGATGGAAGTATAAATAGACACAAAGCAAGGTTAGTTGCTAAAGGGTTTGCTCAAACCCATGGTATTGATTATGAGGAGACTTTCTCTCCTGTTGCAAAAATGCCTACAATAAGGGTTCTCATTAGTCTTGCTGCATCTAGAAATTGGAATCTTTATCAACTTGATGTAAAGAATGCTTTCTTGAATGGATGGATTTCTGAGGAAGTGTATATGGCACAACCTCCTGGATATGAGGATGCACATCATCCTAACTATGTATGCAAACTAAAGAAAGCTTTGTATGGATTGAAGCAAGCTCCAAGAGCTTGGAATTTCAAATTGGTGACTTATTTGCAGGACCAAGGATTCAAAGCTAGCAAGGCGGATACCTCTTTGTTCATAAAGAGGAATGGATCTGAAGTGATCTATTTATGTGTGTATGTTGATGATATTATTATCACAGGAAATGATCTTGAAGGAATCAAACAGGTAAAGAGTCAAATGAAGGAGGAGTTCAAAATAAGTGACCTCGGACCACTCACTTATTTTCTTGGATTGGAGTTGATCTACACAGATTCAGGTATATACATCACACAAAGGAAGTATGTCCATGACATGCTCGTCAAGTTCAAGATGGAAAATACCAAGTGTGCAGGTACACCTATGGAGCAAAATCATAAGCTTAGTGCTTATGAAGGAGATCCAATTGAAGACATCACAAGCTATCAAAGCTTGGTTGGAAGTTTAAACTATGCAACACTCACAAGGGTTGATATATGCTATAGTGTTAGCATATTGAGTCAGTTTATGCATAAGCCGAGAAGACCACATATGGAAGCGGCCAAGCGAGTCCTCAAGTACCTAAAGGGGACCATGAATGAAGGTTTGTATTATTCATATACTTCAGATATCGAGCTAAAGGTCTACTCAGATGCAGATTGGGCCGGATCTAGAGATGATAGAAGAAGCACATCTGGATATATATCGTTTGCAGGTTCAAAAATCATTTCTTGGTCATCGAAGAAGCAACCAACCGTGGCATTATCTTCTACCAAAGCCGAATATAGAGGTTTGGCTAATGCAACTCAAGAAATCATGTGGTTAAAATCTTTGTACACAGATCTTGGACTTCATTCTTCAACACCTCACATTTTTGGTGACAACACAAGCTCACTACATCTAGCAGCTAATCCAGTATACCATGCTAGAACGAAGCATATTGAAGTCCACTACCATTATGTAAGGGAGAAGCTAATGAGCAAGGATATTCAACTATCCTACGTCTCTACAGATATGCAATGTGCAGACATGTTGACGAAAGCAATTGATGGTACGAAGTTAAGTAGATTCAAGTTGATGATTGGCTTGCAGGAAATCAAAGACAATTGAAGACTTATTTGAAGGCCAAGCACGTTCGGCTTGAGGGGGAGCTGTTGGTGCATTTTACCCAAGCCTACATGCTTGATATATTTGATATTATCCTCTTTTGTAAGTCACATGAGTAGTCATATGAACACCTCTTGTAAAAGAGTTCATTTTTATCTCTTGTAATTGAAAAAAGAAAAAGGAAGAGTATAGCTTACCTCATCCATGATGTAAAAGAAAAGTCGTGGCCCTATCTACCTAAAATCACGAATTTTGGAGCTGAGGGAATATCTCCTAACTTTGGGGATCACTTTTAGGTGGAGCCATTCGAATTCGAATTCAAAACTCCCTCCAAGAATAGCTATAAAAGGAGCAAGAAAGAAGAAGCGATTAGCAAGCCTTGTACGTGACCACTTCATGTCATTTTGTAGAGATTGAAGAGCTTACTCCATAGCTCTATCATTCTACTCCCATTGTGCAAAGATTCATTGCCAATGTGGTTGTA
>CM035411.1:126692734-126695234 GCA_020310875.1 Ceratopteris richardii
AAATGTTGGACATGCTATGTTCACATATGGAGAGCAAAAGGTGTCAGAATTGGATCTTTGGCACAAAAGACTTGGACACTTTAATGAAAGAGGTATCAAAGAAATGATTAACAATGATTCAGTACTTGGAATGCCTAACATTGCAGGTCAACACATGACATACAGATGTGAGGCATGTCAATTAGGTAAGGCTCATAAGCAATCCTATTCCAAGCATGGATTTATGTATTCAGAAAGACTTGAATTGGTGCATACAGATGTGTGGGGTCCTTCAAAGGATTTTAGTATAAATGGTTCAAGATATTATGTCATATATGTTGATGATGCTACCAGGTGGATCACAATTTATGTGATTAAGGAAAAGTCAGAAGTGTTTAATACATTTAAACACTATCATGCATATGCAGAAAGGATTACAGGTCAAAAATTGAGGAGACTAAGGTCAGATGGAGGGGGAGAGTATTTTTCAAATGAGTTCAATGATTATTTGTGGAATACAGGTATAAAGAGAGAAGTTACTTGCAGGTACTCTCCTCAACAAAATGGGGTAGCAGAAAGAAGAAATAGGACTCTTGTTGAGTTTGCAAGGTCCATGATGAAAGAGAAGAATTGTCCAAATTATTTATGGGCTGAGGCTGTTAATACAGCTACATATTTGGTTAATAGATTGCCTTGTAAAGCTTTGCAGGGTATGACACCATATGAAGCTTGGTGGGGTAAGAAACCTACCTTGGATCATTGCAGAATATTTGGATGCTTGGCATATGCATATGTGCCATCTCAATTGAGGCATAAGTTGGAGCCTAAGGCAGAGAAGTATGTATTCATTGGTTATGATGATAAGCAAATGGGATACAGGTTGTGGAGTCCATCCACAAAGCAATTTATTGTATCCAAGGATGTTACATTTGATGAGCAAGGTACTTGGTATGCAGGTAAATATAATGTACATGCAGATGATGAAGAAGTAGTGGAACAAAGGAAAGGTAAAGCAAAGGTTCAATTACTTGATGAAAGTGAGAGTAATGAAGTGCAGATTGAAGTTGAAGAGAGGCCAAGGTTTGATCCAGAATGTGATGAACCAGAGACCTCAAGAAGTGCAGAAGTTAGGAGATCATCTAGGCACAAATGGCAACCTACAAGGTATAGCTATGACACTTCATTCTTGACTACTAAAGATTATGCTTATTTGGTAAAAGCAGATGAAGACCCTTCTACATATGAAGAAGCCAAAGGGAAGAAGAATTGGGAAGATGCTATGCAAGAGGAGTATGATGCATTGATAGAGAATCAAACATCGGATTTGGTTCCTAAACCTAATAGTCAAAAGATTATTGGATGTAAGTGGGTTTACAAAACAAAGAGATTTGCAGATGGAAGTGTGTCTAGGTACAAAGCTAGACTTGTTGTGAAAGGGTATGCACAGACATATGGAGTGGACTATGATGAGACTTATAGTCCTGTGGCAAAGATGACAACCATCAGGACACTCATTGCAATTGCTGCTTGTAAAGGTTGGAAATTGTCTCAATTAGATGTTAAAAATGCTTTCTTGAATGGTTACATTTCAGATGAAGTCTACATGGAGCAACCAGATGGATTCAAAGATCAAGTGAGTCCAAATTATGTGTGTAAGCTCAAGAGAGCTTTGTATGGGTTGAAGCAAGCCCCAAGGGCTTGGAATTATAGGCTTGTAAAATTCTTGAATGATCTTGGTTTTCAAGCATCAAAGGCAGATAGTAGCTTGCTAGTCAAAGCAAGTGAAGATGGGTTCATTTATGTGTGTATTTATGTTGATGACATAATACTTACAGGAACAGATGATAAAGGGATACAAATGATCAAAAAGCAGATGGAGAAAGAGTTCAAAATCAGTGATTTGGGAAACCTATCATTCTTCTTGGGAATGGAGATCTCTTATACTCAACATGGAGTATATGTGACCCAAGAAAGGTATCTTAAAAATTTGCTAATCAAATTTAAAATGGAAGATTGCAGGGTTGCACCTACACCTTTGGAAGTGAACCATAAATTGTCTAGGTTTGGAGGAGAAGAGTTCAGAGATATGAAACTCTATCAAAGTTTGGTTGGTAGCTTGATTTATGCTACATTGACAAGGCCTGACTTGTCATATGCAGTTGGTGTGCTTTCACAATTCATGCATTGTCCTAGAAAGGAACATTGGATTGCAGGACAAAGAGTACTTAGGTACATCAAGGGTACACTCAGAGAAGGGTTGTACTATGGGTTTACTTCAGATACAAGAATCAAGATATATAGTGATGCAGATTGGGCAGGTAATGTGGATGATAGAAGATCAACACATGGATACTTGTGCTATGTAGGAGACAAATTGATTTCATGGTGTTCCAAGAAGCAACATACAGTTGCTTTGTCATCTACAGAGGCAGAATATAAAGGTATGGTGGAAGCTGCAAAAGAGGTAATATGGCTAAAGACACTTTTGAAAGTTTTTGATGTGATTCAGAGTACTCCTATT
>CM035411.1:126700234-126705234 GCA_020310875.1 Ceratopteris richardii
CCTAGTTAATGTAGCATAGATAAGACTACCAACCAAACTCTAATATAACTTCATGTCCTTGAATTCTTCTCCACCATATCTGCTCAATTTGTGATTCACCTCCATTGGAGTAGGCGCTACCCTGCAATCATTCATTTTAAACTTGATTATGAAGTTTCTCAAATACCTTTCTTGAGTCACATACACTCCATGTTGAGTGTATGAAATCTCCATGCCCAAGAAATATGACAAGTCTCCCAAGTCACTGATTTTGAATTCTTTCTCCATTTGCTTCTTTAGGTTTTGAATGCCTTTCTCATCTGTACCTGTAAGAATTATATCATCAACATATATGCACATGTAAATGAACCCATCATCACTTGCTTTAACAAGCAAGCTACGATCTGCCTTAGATACTTGAAATCCAAGTTATTTCAAGAACTTCACAAGTCTATAATTCCATGCCCTTGGGGCTTGCTTCAAACCATACAAAGCTCTCTTGAGCTTGCATACATGATCTGGATACCTTCCATCTCTGAATCCTTGAGGTTGCTCCATAAAAACATCATCTGAAATATAACCATTCAAAAAAGCATTCTTCACATCTAATTGACATAATTTCCAACCTTTACATGCAGCAATAGGTATGAGTGTCCTGATGGTTGTCATCTTTGCCACAAGACTATAGGTTTCATCATAATCAATACCATATGTTTGAGCAAACCCTTTCACAACAAGTCTAGCTTTATACCTAGACACACTTCCATCTGCAAACCTCTTTGTCTTGTAGACCCATTTGCATCCAATGATCTTCTAGCTATTTAGTTTAGGAACCAACTCCCATGTCTGATTCTCTATTAATGCATCATATTCTTCCTGCATAGCTTTCTCCCAATTTTCCTTACCTTTTGCCTCTTCATATGTAGAAGGGTCTTCATCGACCTTTATCATATAAGCATAATCTTTGGTAGCCAAAAAAGAAGTGTCATAGCTAGACCTTGTAGGTTGCCATTTGTGCCTTGTAGACCTTCTGAGTTCTCCACTTCTTGAAGTTTCTAGTTCATCACACTCAGGATCAAATCTTGGCATTTCTTCAACTTCAACCTGCACTTTATTGTTTTCCTCTTCATCAAATATCTGAACCTTTGATTTACCTTTCTTTTGACTCACAACTTCTTCATCACCTGTATTAATATTGATTGTACCTGCATACCAAGTATCTTGCTCATCAAATGTAACATCTTTTGATACAGGAAATTGTTTTGTGGATGGACTCCACAACCTATATCCTATCTGCTTATCATCATAACCAATGAAGACATACTTTTCAGCTTTAGGTTCCAATTTGTGTCTTAATTGTGATGGCACATATGCATATGCCAAACATCCAAATACTTTGCAATGATCCAAGGTAGGTCTCTTACCCCACCATGCCTCATATGGTGTCATACCCTGCAAAGATTTACATGGTAACCTATTGACCAAATAAGTAGCTGTATTTACAGCCTCAGCCCACAAATAATTTGGGCAATTTTTCTCCTTCATCATGGATCTTGCAAACTCAACAAGAGTTCTATTCCTCCTTTCTGCTACACCATTTTGTTGAGGACAGTACCTACAAGTGATTTCCCTTTTTATACCTGCATTCCACAAGTAATCACTGAACTCATTAGAGAAATACTCTCCCCCTCCATCTGACCTTAGTCTCTTCAATTTATGGCCTGTAATTCTTTCTGCATACACATGATAATGTTTGAATGTATTGAATACCTCTGACTTATCTTTGATCACATAAATAGTGATCCATCAGGTAGCATCATCAACATAAATCACATAGTATCTTGAACCATTGATACTGAAATCCTTTGATGGTCCCCACACATCTGTGTGTACCAACTCAAGCTTCTCTGAATACATAAAACCATGCTTGGAGTAAGATTGCTTATGAGCCTTACCTAATTGACATGCGTCACATCTGTATGTCATATGTTGACCTGCAACATTAGGCAATCCAAGCACTTAACCAGTGTTAATCATCTCTTTAATACCTCTTTCATTGAAGTGTCCAAGCCTCTTGTGCCAAAGATCTAACTCAGAGATCTTATGTCCTCCATAAGTGAACAAGGCATGACCAACATTAACTTGAATCTTCAATGTGAACAAACTTCCTTCTTTCTTCCCTGAAACAATTTGTTTATACCCATTGCCAGGGTCTTCCACAAACACTCCTTCATTAGTGAATCTAACTTCATAACCTTTTTCAACAATTTGTCCTACACTTATCAGACTCTTAGGAATTGTAGGAACATACAAGACCTTACTCAAGAGAGTACTTCCATCCTTGGCCTTCACTGATCCAATTGACTTCACATTGTGCTTTGTATTGTCACTTGTTTGAACAACATGATTAGATACCTTATTTTCCAAATCAGTCATCAATGCTATGTTACCACTCAGGTGATTGCTACACCCTGAGTCAATGTAGAAGACTCTTTGGTCTTCACTTTGCCTTTCACAAGTTGCACTCATTATCAATGTTGAATCCTCCTTCTGATCTGAAGCATAATTGTAGTAGGTATTATTGTATTGTTGACTTTGGAATCCTCTACCTACATTTCTTCCAAAGTAACCCCTACTACCTCTTCCTCTGAAGTTACCTCTTTGATTTTTGCCACCTTTTCCTCTTGAAGCAAAGTTTTGATTATATCCACCATTACTCTGATTATTATGCCAACAATCATTAGCTAAGTGACTTGTCTTACCACAAATCCAGCAAGCTTTGACTCCATCTTTATTATTCTTGCCTCTTCCTCTACCTTTGCCACCTCCTCTTCCTCTTAGGAAGTTGGCTTGACTAGTTGTGCCTTCATCTTCATTTGCTTGTTGCTTCCCTTTGCTATTTTTCTTCTTATCCTTTGAATACATTGCATGACCTGTACTCTTGTCACCTTCACCTTTGACATCCTGCTCAAAGGTTAATATATGTCCTAGCAACTGATTTAAGTCAGGAGTAAAATGATCAAGTGATAATTGAGTAGACAAAATGAATGGCTTCCATTTGTCATCACCTCTCAAACCTGTGAGGATTTGCCTTACCAATTTATCCTCCTCAATGTCTTCATCAACAGCTCCTAATGCATCTGCAATGTCTTTCATCCTTGTTACATAATCTGAGATGGATTGAGAGGCCTTCTTCTTGAAAGTGGTAAATATTGCCCACAAGGATGCCTTCCTTGACTTTGTGGTGTTTTGGAAATGCTCCTCCAAAGCATTCCATATATCACTTGCACTTTCAAGACGTCTAATGTGAGGTAGCAAGTAATCATTGACTGCCATATAGATAATGCTCCTAGCTTGAGCATCTCTCTTCATCCAATTCTTCAAATCTGATAATTCCTCCCTAGTTGGAACACTAGCATCTCTGAATTGAGGCTTTTCTTCTTCACCTGTAATGTAAGATATCAAGTATTTGCTCATTAGATGAGCTTCCATCCTCATTGACCATGCTGGATAGTTCTCTCTATCCAATTTCTCTATTTGAAGAGAATCTCCCATCCTTTCTTCACCCGTGTATTGAATTCTTTAAACTTTATGAGTAAGAGATGTACCTTTACTTCGAATAATACTCCTTCTGTCTTCCTTGGTGTCGTATGACCTCCTTCTCAAGCTTTATCCTCAAGCTTTCACCTTTTGAACCTTCAGATGTTGAATTCTTTGCACCTGCAGCAGTCGAGGTCCTCCTTCCTTCAATTCTGATGCTTCCTGCTCTGATACCACTGATGGAGAGTGTTAATCTCCAAAAGAACAAGTTACTCTTGTATTTAGAACACCTCTATAACAATAATAACTCAGATCTTCACCAATTTTAGAAGATCAATACTCAATTGTCAAATTTTCTGAACAAACTGTGAAGTAGGAGAACACAGAAAGTGTGCTGCACATAAATCACTCATTTCCTTATCAATTGTGTAAATGTTTTTATAAAACTTTATATCAAGTGTTGCCTATACATTGTGCACCTTCTCCAAGTTGAATCACTCCAAAAGATTCAGTAGATCTTGAGAAATGATCTTAACAACACACCTATGTCTAAAACTGTTCTTCTGAGAAGTCGATTTAGACACCTATCACTTTAAGCCTTTGATTCTCTCAATCTATAACCCGTTTCTACAAATGCTTTTAGCCACAATTAGCTTACCTTCCAGATTAAAGATTAAGTACTTGCTTGCTCAAAACTTTAAACTGTGGAAGGAGAATTGATCAAAACATTCGTATCGAATTTTGCACCTCCTGTAACTTCACTTCTTCTCATTCACATATGCAAATGTTCCTACACTAAATTCTCTCAGCCTGATCACAATTGGAAACTAAAAATTTGTACAGAGGTGGATCACCTATAGACTTAGACTTGTACAAAATCATTTCACAAAAGATGTAACACAGAAGGAGAAAACTCAAAAATATCGGGCGCAACATTTTCTTCATTTCTGAGAAAAATTACAACTGAATGATGAGAGAGTCTTGACTCACTTCTAAGATGTCTAATGACACATACAACTTCTAATTACTCTATTCTCATGCTCTCTCATACTTGTCCCGACATTTTCATAGTATATATATACAAAAATTTACAACCTTATGACTTCTCAAAGATATAAGTAGACTATCTGTACATATGTGTACACATCTTCCTCTCCTGAATGTATTCTTCCTTCATGCTTTGCAACTTGAACCTTTTCTTCACTCCTTGACTCCAATTCTTCATCAAAACATCAATTGTTGATTGTCCTGCACCAACAGCTCCCCCTCAATCATCAATTGAGGTCTTCTCTATCTTCTTTATGCCTTCCATGTCTTTGAATCTCTGTAGCTTTGGTCCATCCAAGCTTTTGGTAAGCATATCTGCTATCTGATCTTTTGTTGAAGTATGTATGACTTCAGTCTCTTTATCCATCACCTTCTCTCTTAGAAAGTGATACTGAATCTCAATGTGTTTAGTCCTTGCATGAAACACCGGATTA
>CM035411.1:126710234-126715234 GCA_020310875.1 Ceratopteris richardii
TCCCTTGCTTCTTTTATAGCCAAGTGACCAAAAACTCTCATGATGAGTTTGAGAGCTCTTCTCCATCATTTCTCCACTACTTTGGACAAGCACTCCTCTTACAGTTCAGTTTTTGGATTTGATTCTCTTTTGAATGATTCTCTTTTGGCCTCCACTACTTGCTAAAGTAAATGCTTCTATGTTTCATTTTTGTATTTTCCTTCTACTTGAAGAACATCCTTTTTGCAAAAATATATACGAGCTTACTTCTTTATTTTTAACACTCCCCCTCAAGCTCACATGTGAGCTTGCACCTTCAACCATATCCTGCAAGTTGATGTCATCCTTGAACCTCTTTAGCTTAGAAGCATCTAAGGACTTTGTAAACATGTTTGCAACCTGGTCATTAGTTCCAATGAACTTTATATCCACATCCTTGCTCAAAACTTTTTCTCAAACATAATGATAATGCACTTCTATGTGCTTGCTTCGTGCATGAAACATTGGATTGTTTGTCAAGTGAATGCTAAGAGCTTCTTAATCCACATAGCTTCACAAGTTGCAAAGGCTAAACCTCTATATTCAGCTTCTGTAGATGATAGTGCAACAGTAGGTTGCTTCTTTGAGTTCCATGTGATAGGTTTGCTATCTATCATGAACACATAACCTGAAGTGGATCTTCTATCTTCCTTCAAACCAGCCCAATAAGCATCACTGAAGCCCTTTACCTGCAATTCTTCATCATATCTATAAAACAATGCATGATTGACAGTGTGTTTCACATATCTTAGCGCTCGTTTGGCTGAATTTAAATGTTCACTTGTAGGAGCTTGCATAAATTGAGAAAGAACTCCAATAATATAACACAAATCTGGTCTTGTGATCGTAGCATAGATCAAGGAACCTATAATACTCCTGTATGTAGTTACATCATGTAACTTCTCTCCATCATTTGAGCAGAGCTTCACATTTGTTTCCATAGGTTGAGTGAGTGGTTTGCATTCACTCATTCCAAATCTGAAAAGAACATCCAACAAGTACTTTCTTTGCATCAAGTAGATGCCATCTTTCCCATAGACTATCTCAATGCCTAAAAAGTATTTCAGCTCATCAAGATATGAAATTTTAAACTCCTTACCGATTTTCCTTTTGATCTCTTATATTCCTGTAACATTACTTCCTGTTATGATGAGATCATCAACGTATATGCAAATATATACCTGTTTGCCTTCTTCTTTCTTCATGTAGAGAGAGGGATCTGCACTACTTGAACTATACCCACACCTTGTGAGGTACTCGACCAATCTTTGATTCCAAGCATGTGGTGCTTGCTTCAACCCATACAAAGCTTTCTTCAATCTACAAACAAAATTTGGATGCTTTCTATCTTCAAATCCAATCGGTTGACTCATGTATAACTCTTCTTGAAGTTCACCATTGAGAAAAGCATTTTTTATGTCAAGTTGGTACAATGGCCATCTCCTTGCTGCACTCACTCCAATCAAGGTTCTAATTGTTCCCATCTTTGCAACCGGGCTGAAAGTCTCTTCATAGTCGATGTTGTGAGTTTGCTTGAATCCTTTTGCTACTAGTCTAGCTTTATGCCTGGCTAAAGAACCATCAACATTTCTCTTTATTTTAAACACCCATTTATTTGGTACAATCTTCATACCTTCAGCCTTTGGAACTAGCTCCCATGTGTGATTATCCTTGAGAGCTTTTGTCTCTTCTTGCATAGCTTCTTGCCATTCTTTTTGTGTACATGCTTCTTCATATGCATCCGGTTCTTTGTCTTTGACCACCTGTGTCATATATGCAAAATGCTTTGCAAGAAAACTATCATAGCTCAACCTTTCAATTGGATACCTTGCTCTTGAAGACCTCCTTTCATTTCCTTTTGAACATTGCTTCTTCAACCGGTTCAACTTTACCTTTGGTGTGATCACCTCTTCATACTCTTCTTCACTTGCATTTGAATCACTATTTTGGGCAGCACTTTCAGCTTTAGATCTTTCATAAGCTGATGTTGGTGATGAGGAATGACTCCTTAGCCTCCCCTTCCATGTTGAGCTTTCTCCAAGTGATGTAGAAGCTTCTGGACCTGACATTTGAGTGCTTGTTTGCTGAAATTCTTCTTGGACAGCACCTCCATCATCTTCGCAATCTTCTTCAAGAATCTTCTCTTTCCCTTTGTCTCCAAACCATGGTCTTCGCTCATCAAATACCACATCTCGTGAGACTCATAGCTCCTTTGTCACTGGATTGTAGCACCTATATCCCTTTTGCTCCGATGAATATCCAATGAAAATTCATTTTTCTGACTTTGCCTCCATCTTTGTCCTTAGTTCTTGAGGGATGTGAACATAGCACACACATCCAAAAACTTTGAGATGTGTAAGGTCAGGTTTCTTACCGGAATAAACCTCCTCAGGAGTTAGATTATGCACTCCAGCCGTTGTGCAATTGTTCATCAAATAAACGGCCGTATTAATTGCTTCAGCCCAATAGTTTAGTGGCATCTTCATCTCGTTGAGCATGCATCTTGCAACTTCTGTGATATGTCAATTTTTCCTTTCAGCTATTCCATTTTGTTGAGGCATGTACCTACATGTAAATTGTCTCTTGATGCCATTTTCATAAAGAAAATCTGAAAATTCTTTGGAGAAATATTCTCCTCCTCCATCGGACCTCAAGGTCTTTATGTAGCATCCTGTTTCCTTTTCTACCTGTGCTTTAAATCTCTTGAACATGGAGAACACATCTGATTTTTGTTTTATGCAAAACATCCATACTTTTTTTGAATGATCATCGATAAAAGTGAAAAAATATCTATTACCAGCCACTGATGGTTGTTGTGATGGTCCCCATACATCCGTGTGTATCAAGTCGAGGACATTCCTTGCCACATAGTTGCTCTTCTTGAATGGTTGTCGAGTTTGCTTTCCTAGTTGGCATGCTTCACAAAACTCATGTAGTCCAGCATCATTGAATCTTGGAAGACCTCTTACCACTTCATGGTTGCTCATGTCCTTGAGCTTGGGAATGTTGATATGTCCAAACCTTTTGTGCCACAAATCAATTTTAGTAATCCTCTTGTTTCCAAACTGAATATACATCACCTTTCCATGTGGTTGTTGAATGTCAAAGGTGAACATCCTACCTTCTTTCCTTCCTTGAGCAATGACCTTGAATCCTTCTTTTGGATTCTTTATAAAGCAGCCTTTTTCATTGAAGATAACATGATATCCTTTCTCTACCATTTGTCCTATTGAAATCAAATTCTTTGCAATAGTAGGAACATGAAGAACATCAGCCAATACCTTCTTATCTCCAAGCTTGATATCTCCAACATGCTCAATTGCGTGTTGAGTTTCATCGCCGGTCTCCACACATCCTTTTCCACTTGGAGCTTGTAGCTTTGTGAATAAATCTCCTTGGCATGTCATATGGTTGCTGCAACCTGAATCTATGAACCATTTTTTATCATCACTTCTTGAGTTGTTGTAGTAATGCTTCATGGCAAGCATGGTTTGCTTGTCTCCTTCACTTGATGTATTCGCATAGTTATTTTGGCTCCTTTGGTTGCCTCCATTCAGCCTTCCATTCTTTTGCCAACAATCATTTGCATAATGTCCTAGTTTACCACAATGATAACATGTTATACCTTTATGAGGATTGTATGCACCTTGACCTCTTCCTCTATTTCTTCCTCGACCTCTTCCATGTGTGTTGTCATTTGAGTTGTCCTTGTTATCCTCCGAGTTGTGTTGGCTGAAATTTGTGTTGTTGTGGCTTCTTCCTCTTCCTCTCGAGCCTCCTCTTGAGTTCCTTCCTCTACCTCATCCTACATATAACATTTGAACTGATGCTAGCTGATCTCGAAGCTCCTTGATTCTCAATGTATACTCACTAATGCTTTGGTTTGAGCTTTTCCTCATGTTGTTGAGCTCGTTCTTGAGTTGCATCCTTCGAGACCTAGTTGAGGTAGCATACACCTTCTCCAATGCTTCCCAAACCTCTTTAGCTGTTTCTAAGCTTTGCACATGACCAATCATAGTGTTAGAAATAACTTGTGAGATGAGGAACATCACGCTTCGATTCCTCTTTTCCCAATCAGCAAATTGTCTCTTTTGTGCCGGAGTAATGTTGGGATCTTCAAGGTCCACCGGTTGTGGATCGTCTCCACTAACTAGACTCCATAAACCTTTACCTTTAAGGTAATTTATCATTCTATACCTCCAAGACTGAAAATTATCTTTGTCTAAATTCTCAACTTGTTGTTCTAAATCAGCCATTGAAAACTTCCAAGATTGAAGTTTACCTCAAGTATTGTGTGGTGCTCTTCCTTGACTTTACGAAGCTCCCCCTTGATTTGTAGCTTCTCCTTTGCTTCAATTCAGTTCCAATGCTTTGCCTCTTCAAAATCCAATGCTATGATACCAATTGTTGGAGAATTCCTCTCCTAATCGCAGCGGAAAGTGTAGAAGACCTCAGGATCAAGACTCTTGCTAGCTGAACCTTCAAATGAAAACTGGTACCAATTGAAAAATGCAATGAACTTGAAACTTTGGTCACTCAACATAGACACCTACAGCTTTAAAATGAGCTATCAAACACTCAATTTGGGTTGGCAAATCGTTGATACAAAACAGGCTACCTGTCCACTCAGTTAGGCTGAAAATTGGACCACTAAAAATTGAATAACTCACAGTGCATAAAGAATTTCATAAAACTGTTTTAGATAGAGGAAGTACTCAAGATAAGCCTAAGCTTTCCAAATAATGTTTAAACACTAAAATTGGATACATATATTGAGAGATATGACTCTCACAAGTAGACTACCCAGAAATGGGTGTGCGGCTGGACATACTCTATGAGAGTGAACTGAACAAAATGACTCAAAACAAATGAAGCAGCTACAAGGGGGCTTCCATGCCTTCTTCCTCTATCCTTGAGTGTCCTCCCTTGCTTCTTTTATAGCCAAGTGACCAAAAACTCTCATGATGAGTTTGAGAGCTCTT
>CM035411.1:126722734-126732734 GCA_020310875.1 Ceratopteris richardii
CTACATGCTATCAGAATTTGAAGGGTTTCTATTCAGCGATTTTATAGAAAAGGCCATGGAAGTGATCACTGGTCGAATTCTGCAACAGTCCTAAAATATCGGCGGCAAAGGTTTACTTGCTAAATTGATTTCTCTGAGTGTAGTTAGTCTTTTTAAGTGATATCAGTTGGAATAGTTAGCTTTCTAAGCTAATTAGATACCCCTAAAAGGAATTTTTCCAATTCCTATTGTGCTAGTCATATTGAGCAAAAGATATAGCAAGTGTCTAGTAAAAAATAGAAGGTTTTCTTGAAGACTTGAAGTTCAAAGTTATCTATTTTGATTCATTTGTTTCATACATCATTTCTAAAGTACATAGGCCATTTTATGGTGTCATTGGAAAGCTAAAAAGATCTACTTATCAAATCTGAAGCATAAAAGGGCTGGTAGAAAGCAGGATTTGGGAGTACCTACTCATTCTCTTGGAGTGTCCATCCATCATTCCCAACAGTGGTATCAGAGGAAGTTAAGGTAAAATGGGAGATGGTTTTCCTTTATTTATTGATAAATTGGATAGGAACAACTATTAGGCATGGTCTCTAAGGATGAAGAAATACCTACAAGGAAGGAGTCTTTATGGATACATCTCAGGAGATGAGGAATTGCCCTCATTCAAAACCAGAGGACTACCAACAAAGGAAGAACATGAAAAGCTCAACACATGGTGTGCCAAGGATGCATTAGCAAGGTCTTACTTACTCAACTCCATCTCTGATTTTCTTTTGCCACGTATTAGAACCTGTAAGACATCCCAAGAGACTTGGGAAACCTTGTCATCCTATTTCTCTTCCAACACAAGAGCTAGAAAAATCAGTTATGGATTGAATTCACCACATTAAGGAAGCAACCTAAGCAGGCTATTTCAGAGTTTGTGACTAAGATTAAAGATGTAGCAGATGAGTTAGCAAGCATAGGAGAAGAGATTGAAGAAGAGCAGATAGTAAGGAAAGTGATCAATGGGATTAAACTTGATGACAAATGGGAAAGCTTCACCACTGCCATGGACCTTTACATGGACATGCAGATTCCAGACCTTACCACTCTCATGGGGCAATTGTTCACTCATGAAGCCAAGCTCAACAAGAATGGAGATACATCCAAAGGTAATAGCTCTTCTGCCCTATACACTAATAAAAGTAAGTCTAAAGATAAAGGCAATAACAAGAAGATAGAGGATGAAGGCACTACCTCCCAAGCCAACTATGCAGGGAGAGGTAGATCATCAAGAGGAAGGGGCAGAGGAGGTAAGCAAGGTAGGGGGAGATCCTATAACTCCTCACCATGGAGGATTCAAAACCAGAAAGGATTACAACAACTATACAGAACAGCAAGATGATTCTCTTCCGATCATGAACATGACTTCAAAACCAGGTACAAACAATGACCATCTCTTCAACATTGACTCAGGATGCTCAAATCATGTGGCTGGCAATGTAGCTCTACTCTCTGATCTTGAAGAACCAAAAGTTAAGAATCAAGTACAAACAGGTGATGACACCAAGCACTCAGTAGTTAAAGTTGTAAATGTTAAGACTTGTAATGGAAATCAGAACTTGTTGAGTAGGGTACTATATGTACCAACCATTACAAAAAACTTGATGAGTGTTGAACAGATTGTGGAGAAAGGTTTGCATGTTCGATTCAATCAATTTGGAGCATTTGTGGAAGATCCCAAGCAAGGGTTCAAGAGAATTGCTAAAGGAGAAAAGACAGGTAAACTTTTTACTTTTGAGCTAGAAGACACAAAGAATATTGCACTCTACAGTTATAAAGATCAAACACTTTAAGAGCTTGAGATTTGGCATAAAAGATTAGGGCATGTGGGAGAAAGAACCTTGAAATAGATATGCAGGGATCAATGTGTTATTGGAATACCCAATGTTTCCAAACAACAAATGATATATAAATGTGGTGCTTGTCAGTTTGGGAAGTCTCACAGGTTACCCTTCTCAAGGAAAGGCTACATGCATGAGGACTACCTAGAGTTTGTCCATACAGATGTATGGGGACCAAGCAAAGACCCCTCAATCTCAGGATCAAGGTACTATGTATCTTTTATTAATGATTATAGCATATGGATTTTATTGTACTTTATGAAGCACAAAGATAAAGTGTTCAATTGTTTTAAAAAGTATCTTGCACTTGTTGAGAATCAGACAGGGAAGAATCTAAAGAGGCTAAGGTCAGATGGAGGAGGTGAGTACTTCTCCAATGAGTTTGAAGCATTCTTGCAGGACAGAGGAATCAAGAGAGAAATCACCACAAGGTATACTCCTGAACAAAATGGGGTAGCTGAGGGAAGAAATAGGTTGGTTGTTGAAACAACTAGGTTAATGTTAAATAAAAAGAAATTACCTAACTACCTATGGGGGCAGAGAGTGTTTCTACTGCCACTTACCTCATAAACAGGTGACCATCTAAGTCCCTTGATGGGATGACTCCCTATGAAGCATGGCATGGTAAGAGACCCTCACTTGATCATTGCAGGATATTTGGATGGGTAGCATATGTACACATTCCTTCTCAGATAAGAGGTAAGCTAGACCCTAAGGATGAGAATTGTATCTTTATTGGATATGATCTAAATCAGAAGGGGTACATGTTCTACAACCCTTCAAATAAGGGATTCATGGTTAGTAGAGATGTTGTCTTTGATGAAAATGATTCTTGGTATGAGAATGAATGCAAGAAGTTTAAATTACCCTATGACTTGGAGGAGGAGTTTCCAAGTCTTGCTAAGGAGGAACCTACTCAGAATGAAGACACGACTTCAGATGATGAAGACATTATCAATCTTGAAGAGTTCAAGGCATGGAAGTCCAAGGGCAAAGTCAAGATGAAGAAACTTGAAAACATACCTGAATCTTCAAATCACTAAGGGAGAGCAAAAAACCTATCAGATATGGGTATGATACATCTCTTGTTGCTAAACACTCTATTTATCTTGCCAAAGATTTTCCAATTGAAGAATCAGGATCATATGAAGAAGCAAAGACCAAGACAGAATGGAAAGAAGCTATGGATGAGGAGATTGAAGTGTTGGAGTTAGACGTCTGCGGAAGCACGCGAACAGCACAAGGAAGAAGAAGAAGCTTGGAGCACAACACACAATAATGAATGTATTACTAGAGAATGTACAAAGATAAGTAGCCCATTAGGGCAATAGGCGTATATACAAGCCGGGGGAAAAAAACCTCCTAAAGAGGGAAAAAAGTGCCCCGACGGTCCTAGTGTGTTCACACACATCACTACCTAAATATATCAACAAATTCCCCCTGGGAGTGATGCGGTGAACAAGGAGCTGGCACTCATGTATAACGAAGTGCCAAGCTATGTGGAAATCACTCCACAAAAGGAAGTAAGCCCAAAGCTTTGCGGAAAGCTTCAAACTTCTCCCTAGGTAGAGCCTTCGTGAAAAGGTCTGCAATGTTCTCTTGCGTGGGCACATATGCCAAGCTGATCTCCCCAGCAGAGAACCTCTCCCTGACATAGTGATAATGCACCTCAATGTGCTTAGTGCGAGCATGGAACACAGGGTTCCTCGCAACTGCCAATGCGCTCTGACTTTCAGTGAAGATGGTGGTGGCAGAAGACTGGCCAACACCCAAATCAGCCATAAGGCGTCTGAGCCACACACACTCAACAGTCGCTGTGAAAGCTGCCCTATACTCAGCCTCACAACTGGAAGTGGCCACAGTAGGCTGCTTCTTGCTCAACCAAGATATACATGAGCTACCAAGCATGAAGCAAAAACCACTGGTGGACACACGAGTGTCATAGCAACCAGCCCAATTTGAGTCAGAAAAAGCATGCAAATCTGGCGGTAGTGATCCCCCCTTGGGATAAAACAACCCAAGTAGCCGAGTACCACTCAAGTAGCGAAAGATGCACTTAACCACCTTCCAATGCGTGACTCCTGGGCAATGCATAAACCTGCTCATCTGTGAGACAACAAACTGAATGTCTGGCCGAGTAATGCATAAGTAAATCAAGCATCCAACAGCCTGCTAATAGAGAACAACATCAAATGCATCTCCAGCATCATGAAGACTCAATCGTAAACCTGTCTCCATAGGAGTGGCAATAGGCTTACAGTCTTCAAGGCCAAAACGCTGCAATAATGTGTCAATATATTTCGTTTGACACAAAGCCATTCCACCATCAACTTGCATAAACTGAATGCCCAAATAGTGATGCAAATGCCCCAAATCAGACATCTCAAATGAGGCATGCAAATCAGCCTTAAAATCAGCAATATGTGTCTCAATAGGACCAGTGAGCAGCATGTCATCAACATAGACGACAATGATCAAAAGCACATCATTAGCACGCTTAACATATAAGGTGCTTTCAGTTGGACTGTTCTCAAAACCATGTGCAACCAGATAGGCATGTATCTTCTCATACCAAGCACGTGGTGCTTGCTTTAAACCATATAATGCCTTCTTTAACCTGCAAACCTGGTTTTCATGCCCTTTCTGCACAAAGCCACGGGGCTGAAAAACATACACTTCTTCATGCAAATCACCATTCAAAAATGCAGTTTTAATGTCCAACTGGTGTACATTCCAACCATGATGGGCTGCAAGTGCACAGATGCTCCAAACAGTAGTCATACGACATGTAGGTGCAAAGGTCTCATCAAAATCAATGCCTCTTTCTTGTGCATAACCCTTTGCAACAAGCCTAGCCTTATACCTGTCAACTGTACCATCAGGTTTACGCTTCAACTTGTATACCCACTTAGTGCCAATGGCCTTCTTGCCTGGAGGCAAGTCACATAAAGACCATGTACCATTCTTCATTATAGCATCATATTCAGATTGCATAGCAGCCATCCAATTTTTTGAATTCTGTGCTTCATCAAAAGAAACAGGCTCATTCTCATCACAGAGACTAGACGCAGCCATAGCATAGCAATCTGATGCAAAGGAGGCACTATGAGAGCCTGAACGAGTACGATATGACAAAGGTGCATCTAATTTGCTGTCACGCAAAGTCTGCACCAGCCATTTTGGCATAGTTTTTGCCTGCTCAATATCAGCTCTCTCATCAACAAGTGCATCATGTAAATCTGCATCAGAAATGGAATGATTTGCATCATCATATGAAACCTGCAAAGGCTGAGAAGTTGCCTCATTAGGACCAGCACTAGACTGCCCACCTATAAAAAGAGGCATCAAAGTAACATACATGTCTTTGGAGCTAACAGATGTCTCCTTAGTACATGAAAGCAATGGCTGAACATCATCTTCCACAAATACAACATCACGGCTAACCTGAATGCGTTTAGTCTGTGGATGATACAGACGATAGCCTTTGCTTTCAGAACTGTACCCACCAAAAATACATTTTACTACCTTATCATCCAATTTTCTGCAATGTTGTTCAGGCACTAATGCATATGCCAAACAACCAAAAACACGCAGATGAGCAACAGATGGCTTGCGGTCATGCCAAGCCTCATATGGAGTGATAGATTGCAGTGCTTTAGTGGGACACCTGTTCAGTACATATGCTGCACACATGACAGCCTCAAGCCAGAAACTATGTGGTAAAGCCTGACTCTTGACCATGCACCTCGCCATCTCCATGAGTGACCTGTTCTTTCGTTCAGCAACTCCATTCTGTTGAGGTGTATACGGCACTGTACACTGGTGTTTTATCCCACGTTCAACCAGAAATGCATTAAAATCAGAAGACATATATTTCCCCCCTCGATCAGAACGGAGGGTGCCCATTTTACATGCTGATAGATTTTCAGCCAAAACCAAAAACTGTTTGAAGCACATGAACACTTCGGACTTTGCTTTGAGTGGATATACCCATGCATGCTTGGAAAAATCATCAATGAAAGTCACGAAGTAAAGGTAATTTCCAAAAGAGGCTGTCTGCATAGGACCACAGACATCACTATGTACAAGCTGCAATTTCTGCGTAGCCCGAACTGAACCATCTTTTGGAAAGGAGGAACGCTGCATTTTGCCCAAAATACAGCCTTCATAAACATGTTTTCCAGGTGCCTCAAGTTTGGGCAAAGAGGACACCATTTCAGATTTCTGCAGGCGTAGCAAACTAGCAAAATTCAGATGACCAAAGCGTGCATGCCAAAGCTTTGCATCTGACATAGCCTGAGAATCATGAACTGCACATGCCGAATCATTCACAGATCTTTCATAGTCTATGAGCTTATACAGCCCACGACATAGAATGCCAGAAGCAATAATCACATCGCCATTTGAGAGATCATGAACTGTACACCTGTCATCAACAAATTTCACAACCAAGCCAATCTTGGCTAATCCAGAAACTGATAACAGGTTCTTTTTGATCCTTGGCACAAATAAAGCATCTGACAAAGTGAAAGAACTACCATCAGCTGTAGTCAGAATGATCTTACCAACTCCCATAATAGGATAAGAGGAGTTGTTGGCACATGTAACAGTATTCCCTGTAGGGGCAGGCTCGAGTGAAGAGAAGAAACTGCACTGCGAGGTAATATGTTTGGTTGCCCCACTGTCAAAATACCAAACATCTGAGTCTACTGCAGACATGCACTCATCATGAGAAGATGGGTCAAAACTGCAGACTATAGTAAACGCCCATTCTTCTTCCTGCACAAGATTTGCAGACTCTGTTTTTGGTGTAGAGGCCTCTGCAACAACCATTCCAGCCTCTTTCTTCTGTGCCTCTTTAGCAGCCAGTTTTGGACAGTTCTTTATGATATGATCATTTCCTTTACAGTACTTGCAAAACAATTTCTGCTTTTGTGATTTCTTCTCATCTTTATCCTGGTTCTTCGATTGTGCAGCATTTGCAGATTTCTGCTTACTAGTAGAAGAGCCCCATTTTCCTTTTCCCTTCTGACTAGTCAGGAAAGCTTGATCTGCAACTCGCATAATGGACCTGTTCTATCTGGACTGATCTTCCTGCAACGGAACAGAGACTAACTCCTCAAATGATAAGGCATTTGGATTGCCTTTCATCATCAACCGAAGAGTAGAAGCAAAACTCTAATATGAGTCAGGAAGACCATTCAGAACGGTCTGCACAAGTGAGCTATCTGGTATAACCTCATCAGCAGAAATCAACTGTTCCTTCAAATCTTTGATCTTCGTTAGGAAACTGTCCATAGAATCACCTTCATTCATGTGCTCACTCTCCAACTGTTTTCGGAGGTAAGCAACACGAGCCTCATTCCTAGCTTAGTACAGTGTGGTAAGTGTATCCCAAGCATCCTTTGCTGTTCTGCAAGAGCGAATGTGAGGAATAATGGCACGTTTGACAGACAAAGCTATCAATGCATGTGCCTGGGCATCTCTGCCATCCCAGCGAATCTGCTCTATAGTAGGTGCAATAGAAACAGCAGCACAAACAGGAATCTGCACAATATCATCTTCGACACCATCTTCATCAGCTCCAGCACCTGCAGCACCTGTATTTGCAGTACCTGTAGTTGCAGGTGTAACAGGACGTCTTTCAACACCCTGCATAATGTTCCATAGTCCTTTTGCAACCAATACATGTCGCATCATATAAGCCCATAATGGGTAGTTGGTACCATCCAACTTATCCTCAACAGCCAACATACGGAATACATCACTGCTTTCAGCCATGGCCGGTGACTAAAATACCTTGATGCAAAAAATTGATTGTATCTCAAAAAGTTGAACAAAACTGCCCAGACAAGTTCTGCTAGACCTGTAGCAGACTTTGAGACGCTTAAATTGGCGAAACTGGTATATACCTTTGGCACAAAAAGACGAAATAGCCTGCACAAGCACTACGATAGTGCGTTCGGAGGCCGAAACGAGCTCAGATTGCGATTTTGGCACCACAGAGCGAAGCCGTTTTGATCTCTGAAACACCCTGAGTATGCTCACCAAATTTCATGCGAATCTGAGACTGCAAACGGAGGAGTGTCGACGGCGCCCTAGATGAAGCGACGACCTGCTCTGATACCAATTGTTGGAGTTAGACGTCTGCGCAAGCATGCAAACAACACAAGGAAGAAGAAGAAGCTTGGAGCACAACACACAATACTGAATGTATTACTAGAGAACGTACAAAGATAAGTAGCCAATTAGGGCAATAGGCGTATATACAAGCCGGGGGAAAAAAACCTCCTAAAGAGGGAAAAAAGTGCCCCGGCTGTCCTAGTGTGTTCACACACATCACTACCTAAATATATCAACATGAAGCACTCAAAGAAAGTGATACATGGGAACTAGTACTAAAGAAAGAATCCATGAAGGTAATTGGATCCAGATGGATCTATAAAATCAAAACAAATTATGATGGGTCAATAAGCAGGTACAAAGCAAGATTGATGGCCAAGGGTTTTGCACAAACCCAAGGCATTGACTATGAAGAAACATTCTCACCTGTGGCCAAGATGCCAACCATCAGGGTGTTGGTGAGTGTGGCTGCATCTAAAAATTAGAACATGTATCAATTGGATGTAAAAAATGCTTTCTTGAATGGATGGATTTCAGAGGAGGTATATATGTCACAACCTCCTGGCTATGAGGATCCAAATAAGGTAACATATGTGTGCAAATTGAATAAATCCCTTTATGGATTGAAGCAGACACCTAGGGCATGGAATCACAGGTTAACTACATACCTTCAAGACCAAGGATTTGTCATGAGCAAGGCAGAAACTTCTCTATTCATCAAGTGGTAATATACCTATGTGTATATGTAGATGATATCATACTTAGAGGTAATGATGTCAATGGAATCAGACAAATCAAGAACCAGATGATGAAGGAGTTTAAGATCAATGATCTTGGTCTACTAAAGTACTTTCTTGGACTTGAGTTAGTCTATACTAACTCTAGAATCTACATTACTCAGAGAAAGTACATACAGGATATGTTGAAGAAGTTTCATTTGCAGGATGCCAAAGTTGCAAGTACTCCAATGGAGGTAAATCTAAGACTAAGTGCACATGAAGGTGATGAACTTGATGATATTACAGGTTATCAAAGCATGGTGGATAGCTTGAATTATGCTACCTTGACAAGGATAGATATTGCATATGGAGTTAGTGTACTAAGTCAGTTTATGCACAAGCCTAGAGCACCTCACTTGGAGGCTGCCAAAAGGATATTAAAGTATCTCAAGGGTACACAACATCATGGTTTGTATTTCCCTTACACATCAGACTTGGATATCAAGATTTATTCAGATGCAGATTGGGCAAGATGCAAGGATGATAGGAGGAGCACTTCTGGATACATTTCATTTGCAGGTGATAAGCCAATATCATGGTCTTCAAAGAAGCAACCTACTATTGCTTTATCTTCTACAGAAGCAGAGTATAGAGGATTGGCAAATGCCACTCAAGAAGCCATATGGATCAAGTTATTGTATAAAGAATTGGGTTTGTATACTAGATCACCATTGATATTTGGAGATAATACAAGCTCACTTCACCTTGTAGCTAATCCTATCTATTATGCTAGGACCAAGCATATAGAGGTCCATTACCATTATGTGAGAGCAAAGCTATTAAGCAAGCACATTCAACTAACTTATGTATCAACAAACATGCAGTGTGCAGATTTGCTAACTAAAGCTTTGGATGGAACCAAACTTTGCTAGTTCAAAACAATGATTGGATTGCAGGATATATATGAAGACTGAAGAATGAAGACCAAGCCAAAATGTTTGGCTTGAGGGGGATCTGTTGGTGCAATTCACAAGCCTACACATTTGGCTTGTAATCCATACACATATGAAGATGCATAGGAATCAATGCTAGTGGTTAATCACCACTTTACCCTTTTGTAAAAGTCACATTTGACTTGGAATCTTTGTAAAATACCTACCAAAAAGAACTCTTGAAAAGTTAGCTTTGATTGATGGAATATCTCCTAGGTAGTAGGAGCATGATTATAGAGAGCCAAAAGTTTGAATACAAATTCAAACTTTGAACTCAACTACTATAAAAGTG
>CM035411.1:126745234-126755234 GCA_020310875.1 Ceratopteris richardii
GTGAGCAAGAAGCTTAGAGGGGGGTGCAGAACTGAATCGCTGAAGAAAAACTCGTGAAACACTCTCCAAACACCAAGAATCTGAGCGGCCATTTTCGGAAGCGCTAAAACCTGCGTCAAGTATCGTTTTTGAGAAACAAAGCTTTTGGGAGCTACGCGGAGCAAAATAGGGTGCTAGGAGAGTTGGAAGAGAGTATCAAAGGTAAGCAAACCCCCTTCATACTCATAAACTCTCAGGAAATCCAAGTTTTCTTTTGAGAAAAAAAGTCGACCTGCGTCAAGTATCGTTTGGGATTTACAGAGGTTAAATGTTGAATTTTGCTTGATACAGAGAGTGAGGATAAGAGAGAAGAGCTAGGAAATCAAGGGGGCAAAATCAAAAATTCAAAAACAATTGTTAAAATTTGTCTAAGGGTCAAGTATCGTTTTACTCCCGCGGTCGAGTATCGCGATACTTCACAAGTATCGTTTTGCTCCTGAGGTTGAGTATCGCGATATTTCCCATCGATCGGTATCGTTTTGGCTCAAGTATCGTCGATCGTCTCAGTGAGAGATCGTTTACCAGAGATCGCGATACTTGGGTGAGATCGGTATCGTCTTGCTTAGCGATCGTTTTGGTCAAAGATCGTAGATCGTTTCACTCAGAGATCGCGTATCGTTTTGAACCAAATATCGTCGATCGTGTATCGTTTTGACCAAAGATCATTGAGTCCAGAGATCGTTTTGACCAAAGATCGTTTTGGGGAAATATCGTGTATCGTTTTCTCCCGAAGATCAAGTATCGTCTGCGACCAAGTATCGTGTATCGTCTGGATTCAGGTATCGTGTATCGTTTTGGTCCAAGTATCGTGTATCGCGTCTCAGAGATCGCGATACTTGCCAGCGATCGAGTATCGTTTTGAGCTAAGTATCGAGTATCGTTTTGTCAAAGATCGTTTTGTCCAGCGATCGTTTGCTCAGATATCGTTTTGTCCAGCGATCGTTTTGTGAGAGATCGTGTATCGTTTGGCTTGGAGGTCGTGTATCGTTTGGGGGAAGTATCAAGTATCGTTTTCCTTGAAATATCGTATATCGTCTGTTCAAAGATCAAGTATCGTGTATCGAGTTCCTCAAGTAACAAGTATCGTGTCCTATAAATGTCATATATCGCCTGATTTGAAGCATCTTCTGAGAGACCCTGTTTCCCTGTTTTAACCCCCAAAACCCTGAACTGGCATAACTTTCTCATACGAAATCCGTTCGGAGTGATCTTGGAGTGACCAGGATTATTAGATAGGGTATTTTGAAGTTGACCCTCAGGGAAACTAGAAAATCAAGGTGTTCCAAAGGATTTTGAGCAATATAAGAGAACTTTGGGACCAGAAGCCAAGGCTTATGAACCTGAGATCTGGCAGACACTTAGGCAAGGATAGACAAAGCATTAGGTCATCTGAGGCTAGTGTCAACCATACAGCCAAGTCTTGGGCTCAACAGCTTAGTGGTTATCCTTACACACGAAGTTCAGAAACCAGTGACTCTGAAATGTCTTTTGGCATGGAAAGACCCACACGCAGCTCAGGCCTTGCCTATTTACAGACACCAGAAGGTCCCTATAAGACCCAATTGGAGTATATCAGGACCAATCAATTAGGTGCTCGCATCTATGAGGATGGTCTAAGACGATCAGTGGTTCAACTCAAAAATCCTGACCAACTCTTTGGACTTGAACACCCAGTGGTCAAGTTTGAAGAGGGTGCTTACATTGATAAGGAAGGAACCATGTATGTGGTTACCAACTTACCAGATAGGACAGATGAGTTTGGAAATATCATTCCTGAGAATGAGATAGGAGACCTAGAGCAAGGAGACCTAGGAGGAGAACCCAAGACCCCTAGAGGTAAGTCAGTCTTAACCAGAGTGCTCACTCTAGAATGGATTCCTCAAGATAATAAAAGCATAGAACTATTCGTGAATAGAGAAACGGAGGAAGCCTTTTGGAGATTTAGGCCGGATCAACCCAGCCCAGTAGTCACCATCTATGAATTCAAGGACCCAGAGACACCAGGGAAGGCTGTCTATCTAGATCACACATCTCAGAAATTATTCTTAGTATCAGATCATGACAGACATGCTTACACTTGGCAAGGTGAAGCAATTTTCCCTCCACCAAGATCTAACGTTTCCCAGGGCCTCCAGGGAGCCGGATCATCCAAGGCTCATGAAACCCAGAGGGAAAGAACTAGAGAGAGACCGGAGGTAAGCTTTGCAGACACTGTAGGCAGAGACAGATCAGGATATGGAACGGAGAGACTTGAAAGGGAGAGACATAGAGTTCATAGACATCAAAGAGACGATCATGATTTCCCATTGCCTAGACCACGAGAGCACTCAAGAACCCTTAGACCCTCTCAAGTGGTTAAGACAATGAAGAACTACTTTGATGGATTTGGAGATCCTTATGATCATGTGGCAGAGTTCAAACAAGTGCTAAGAGCTGAACAGGTTGAAGACTTATTCACCCAGTTCGAGGCATTTGGGTTGACTCTTAAGGGTACTGCCTTAGCTTGGTTTCAACCTCTAAACAGTCGCAACTATAGAGAGATAGGTCAGCTGCTAGAAGAATTCATTGTGGAATTTTCCAAAAGCGGTATCAGGCATAACACATCATCATTGATCCACAGCTTCAAGCAGACACCACAAGAAACAGTGCGACTTGCAGGAAGAAGGTTTAGACAGTACTTGGAAAGATGCCCTGTACCAGAATTACCCACATCAGCCAAACAGGTGGCACTGTTTTTAGATGGCCTATTGAGCACAAAATTAAGGTCATATGTATACCTGAAAGATCCTAGATCCATAGAAGAGTGTATACGGATGTGCATTGACATAGAAGACAACTTGGGTGAGGAATTAGGACTATCCAAACTCTATAAGGACTCTGATAGTTCTACAAGTCATACCTCTAAATCCTCCACTGAGATAGATGAGATAGCTGAGCAAGTGGCCAAAAAGCTAGGAGTCCAAAATAGACAAATGCCAAGGGTCACCTCAGTAAAGCGGTGTTATACATGTGGAGGAGATCACATGGCTAATGTCTGTCCGTTGACAACTCAAACCCAAGGAAACCCTAATGCTCTATATTGCACCATTGAGAGGAAATATACAAATCATACGACCCAAGATTGTCCCTATAACAGGCAGGCTATTAGACAAAATTATCAGCAACCTTACCAACAGGGTAGGTATCAGAATCAGTACCAACAGCCATATTATAGGCCACAACAATATCAACCTCAATACCAGCAGCAATATCAGGCACCATATAGGCCACAACCAGTCCTAGGAAACCAACCGCCAGCTCCTGCCAATGTGATCCCAGTTAAATATACGATGGCGGAGGAGAACCATAATAGAGCATTGGTGCCACTAACCCCATTAGTCTCAGAAAATGATTCTCACGCTCATGGTTCAGACTACTTCCATGAAGATAGTCCACAGGCTTATTATATAGAGTCACTTGAGCAAAGTGAGACTTCTCAGTATCAATATGAGGCACCACCTATGGAACAAAATTGGGAGCCAGAATACTCCAATGTCATGTATACGAATCCAAATACTAGGCCCCAATTGAGACAAGTAAGACCACAAGCCCCTAGAGGACCATGCTTTAGATGTCAGGGTGATCATTTCATTCGTGAATGTCCCCACCAACCAGCTCTGGGACTAGGACAAAACATCACAATACAAGGCTTTTGTCCTGAGTGCGGCAAGGAACATCTTCCTAGAGAGTGTCCCAGGAATCCCTCTAGTGCACCCAAGGTCACACCCATCAACGTGGTAGGCTTAGTGGCAGATTCAAGTTCAAGTAGCAATAATGTGGCTCCTGTACAGGCAGTTACTAGGGCACGGGCTGCACAACAAGCAAAACCATCTGAGCAATCGGAGTCAAGTGAGGCAGGAGAACCTAGTAAGAGGAAACCAAGAACATGGAAGGATACCAGAGAGAAGGCTAATCGCAAGTGGAACAAAAAGTTATCCGAGCTAGAAGAAAGCCTAAGGGATACCAAAACAAAAATAGAAGACATTGCATCTCAAAGCCCCTCGCATGCTGAAGCTCCATCCACTTCGCCTCATTCCACCCCACCACCCATTGTAAATAACCCACAACCAGGGTCTGTTCTTGCAGATCCAACCCCAGAAGGCTTGGACATGATGTTCAAGGCCTACCAGGCTCGTCTTCAAGAAGGGCCCACAGCTGCAAACCTAGACAAGAGTTACCCTAGAGCAGACTTAGAGATTGAACGGATGAAAATGTGCATGAAAATGGTAGAACAAGCTCAAGCTATACTTGAGACTAGTCAAAAGTTCAATCAGACAAACTCTGTCAAACCGGATTTGCATTTCCAAGGCTTACTAGAAAGATTAGAGCAGTTGGTAAACAAACCACAAGTTTCTTTACCTCCACAGGCTCAACCAGTTATTGGAAGAGGAAGCTCACCACCAATGGGAGCTTATGTTCCTAATTCTACGGATGCTGGAATACCTCCTTCAATTCAACAATACTCTCAAGAGTTCTTGCGGGAAATATAGGAAGAGAAATGGGCCAAGGAGAAGGGTTATTCCCCTCCTATTCCTGAGATTGATGATCTTCATGATCAATTTCCCCAAGACATTCCGTCTATCTATGGAGACCAAGCAGAGCAACAAGAAGATGAAAGATTAGATTTTGAATCTAATTCTTTACAAGAGTTGCCTCATTACACAGGCCCATGGGAATCTGAATCTCTCCAGATCAGAGCTCCCACAATATTGGTAAGAAATGAAGACTCGGTGATTCCAAGAAACACTGATGTTGTGAAGAACACTAAGGTCCAATGTCATCTCACTGTAGAGGAGCTGCTCAAGGCAAAACCGGAGCTATGGAATCATGTGAAGGATCAGGTTCCAGAACTTGAATCCAATATACCAAAAGTAAGCTCTAAGCAAAAAGTTCCAGAGATACCTCTCGACAAGATAGGAGATATGAGCGAAGGTGAAGAAGGTAATACTTATCTTCCGATCACCTATCAAGGTTACACAACCAAAGCAATTGTAGATTCAGGTGCTGGTGTTGCTATTGCGACCACCTCCCTGTGGAAGCAATGGGGCAAACCCACATTAAGACCAACAAGAATGAAGCTTCAAATGGCAGATGGTCATTTTGAAAGACCTCTAGGATTGCTCGAAGGGATAACTCTAACCACTTGTGGTGTAGAGTTTGAACATACATTTGCTATATGTGACTTTGAGAAAAATAATGTCTACGAGATGATCCTAGGAAGACCCTTCCTATGACAATTGCAAATAGTACAGGATTGGGGAACCAACTCCTTGTACTTACAACACTTAGGGGTCACAACCAAGGTCAATCTGAAGGATTACACCTTCAGAGATGTACCACCCCTACAGTGGAATCCTATCCACAAAGCGAAAGAAGATTCTATCTCAGTGCATTCTGGAAGTTCACCTGATCCATCATGGCTGCATGAAGATACTCACTTGTGGATGTGCAAAGTCGCAGAGGAAGAGGAAAAGCGCCTAAAAGCGAGAGAAGAAGGAACTTCCCCAGGAGATAGACCAATAAAAGACCCAGCCTACACACCGATGATATTTCCAGATGAGGAATTTGAGCCTCATGGTTGGGCAGAAATCTTAGCTACCATGGACATAGCAGTCAATGAAGAACAATGGACACCTCACTGTGATGAGGAGGGTTATGATATTTCAGTGTTCATGTGTCAACCCCTGTTGGAAGAGTGTGATCCTAATGAGTTCATAGAAGAAGAAGAGAATGACGATGATCTAGAATCCATTGTGATGGATACTTACTTTGACTCAGAGGAACACTATTTAGAAGACATAGGAGTGTTAACCCAAAAAGAAGAAGAACCCCTCACGAGTATTAAAACGATAAATTCAAAGGAAGGAAGTGCAAGAGGTCAAAAGAAAAAGAAAAGAAAAGCAGTGAAACAAGAAGAGGAAGAATCATTGTTTGAAGTACCAGAAAATTTCAAGAAATATGAAGTGGAAGACCGAAAAATTTTGGTACGGATGCCTAAGAGAGAGGCCATTATAGGAGAAGCCTATGACAATAAAGAAAAGACCAAAAAAATTGTAGTGACCATTGAAGGGAACGAAGAACGATGTACGTACATAGGAGATGACCTAAGTGCAAAAGAAGAAGCAGAGCTTGTAGCTCTATTAAGGGAATATAGGGATGTGTTCGCATGGCACTATAGAGACTTGAAAGGGGTAGATCCAAAGATTTGCTCTCATACTATTTCGATGACCGCTGATGCCAAGCCCACCAAACAAAAGCCCTACACATATAATGACAATTATGCAGCCAAAATAAAGGAGGAAATTGACAGGTTGATTGAAGCTGGATTCATTTATGAGATTGAGCACACTGAATGGGTGTCCCCCATTGTGGTGGTGCCCAAGAAGAATGGGAAATTGCGAGTGTGCATTAACCTTAAAAAAGTTAATGCCGCTACGATCAGAGATAGTTATCCACTTCCAATCACCGAACATCTATTGGAGCGTGTTGCAGGCAAGGAAGTTTATAGCTTCCTTGATGGATTTTCAGGTTACAACCAAGTAGCCATTGCCCCCGAAGATCAACACAAAACGGCCTTTGCCACAGAATGGGGAATCTTTGCATTTCGCGTGATGCCATTTGGGCTCACCAATGCACCTGCAACATTCCAAAGGCTCATGTGTCATGTCTTCAAAGAGTTCCTACGAAAGAGCTTAGAAGTATATGTGGATGATTTATGTGCGCATTCCCAACAGAGAAGTTACCACATCCCTGAGCTCAGACAAATCTTCAACAAGTGTAGAGATTATCGAGTTTGTCTGAACCCAGAGAAGTGTGTGTTCATGGTACGACAAGGTAAAATCTTAGGTCACATTGTTTCTAAGAATGGAATTTCAACAGATGAAGACAAGGTAAGAGCGATAGCAGAGTTGCCAAGACCAAGAAATGTTAAAGAGGTACAGGCCTTTATGGGCCATTGTGGATATTACCGTAGGTTTATCCACATGTATGCCATCATAGCTAAACCTCTTTACGGGTTGCTAACAAATTTTTGAGTGGAACGAGGAATGCGAGAATTCCTTCAACGAGCTGAAAAGACGTTTGTGCACAGCACCAATATTGACTACTCCGGATTGGAGCAAACCCTTTCATGTCCATGTAGATGCCTCCAATCATGCAATAGGATGTGTGCTAGCACAACCCACAGGTGAAGGAAACCTAGATTTACCGATAGCATATGCTAGTAGGCAATTAAATGCAGCTGAACGAAATTATACCACAACGGAGAGAGAAGGCTTAGGTATGGTATATGCCGTGAAGAAGTTTAGACACTATCTATTGGCCAATAAGTTCAAGTTTTTCACTGATCATCAAGCTTTACTATATTTGGTCAATAAACCTTGCAATACAGGCCGCTTAGTAAGATGGTTCCTCTTACTAATGGAATACGACTTTGAAGTTGTTGTTAGGAAAGGTAGAACCCATCTTAGGGCAGACCATCTTTCTCGCATCACTTCAGGAGAGCCACCGCTAGGAGTGTCTGATGAATTGCCCGATGCTTATCTGTTCAATTTGGAAGTTGTTCCTAAATGGGCAAATAAGTTGGTGCCAGTCCTAACCTTCGGACCTGCAAATAAAAATGTGAAAACAAGCAAAGAAGAAATTGTGAAATCACAAAAGTATCAAATATTGGCCGGAAGTATGTATAAGCAAGATACTGAGGGCGTATTAGCTTGTTGTGTGGAGGACGACGAACATACTAGTTGGATGCAACAAGCCCATGAGGGACTGCTAGGAAATCACTACTCTAAACAACGAACATTGCAGAATCTAAAACGTTTAGGAGTGTATTGGCCTAGCATGGACAAAGAAATACAGGAGTGGATCCAGAATTGTCCAGTGTGCCAGAAGAGACCCCCAGTGGAGTATGCCACTCTTTATCATGTGTCATTAATCCCAGATTGGAGTGCTCCATTGGTTGCGTTCATGAGATCGGGAACATTACCCAATCAGGCTAGTCTTGCAAGAAAACGGAGTATGGAGCAAGAGGCTCAAGACTATGCCTTAGTAGGAGACAACCTATATCGAAGAGGCAAGGATGGTTACCTAAGACTGTGCGTTCATGAATCAGACTATTTGAAAGTCTTAGAAACTGCACACAGCGGTGCTGCAGGTGGACACTTTGGGCCTGACAGAGTAATTAAGACCATTTTATTCTCAGGACTTTGGTGGCCCACTCTTCATATGGATGCACATACTTATGTGAAGAAATGTGACACATGCCAACGTGCCCAATATCCGATAAGAAAAGACGAGATGCCTTTAAGGCCAATGATGGGAGGACGTGCATTTTCAAAGTGGGGTATAGACTTTGTTGGTCCTATTAACCCCCCAGCTAGAAACTCCCATGCAGAATACATTATTGTAGCCACAGATTACCTTACAAAGTGGGTGGAAGTAAAAGCCACGACAAAGAATGATGCTCAAACGACGGCTAAGTTCTTATTCGAAAATGTGTTCACTAGATATGGGTTACCAATAGAGTTGGTTAGTGATAGAGGTACGCACTTCTTGAATGAGGTCATTGAAAATCTCCTTCAAGAATTCATGGTGATACACAAGAAGTCTGCACCTTATCACCCACAAGCCAACGGACAGGCCGAGAGCACGAATAAGATCCTATGTAACGTATTGACGAAACTTGTAAATAATAAACGCTCTGATTGGGACAAACAGCTTCATCATGCTGTTTGGGCATACCGAGTTGCCTACAAAACGGTACTCAATGCTACCCCATTTCAGATGGTCTTTGGACAGAATGCCGTGCTACCATTGGACTTCCTAATCCCAGCCTTGAAGGTAGCACAAGAGCATGAGTGGAATGGACATGAGTTGTCTTCCAGGATCTTTGATCTAGAACGCTTAGGTGAGACGAGGCTACGCGCAGCAGCAGGCATTTATGCTGCAAAGAAAAGGCAAAAGGCATACTTTGATGCCCATGTAAAGGACAAAGGATTGAAGGAAGGTGATCTAGTGCTGGTTTACACGCTAAAGCAACATGCCCGCAAATTGGAGAAACGAGGATATGGACCCATGATCATTAATAGACTCTCCACTAGCGGTGCAGTGCAATTGGCCACTTTAGAAGGTGATATCCTACCAAACTATATTAGTGGATGCCGAGTCAAGTTATATCAGGAACCTCTTATAGAGGAAATGCTCACGAGACTCAACACTGCTAAGAAGCGAAAAGAAGAGGAGTTAAGGGTTAGAGAAGAAGCACAAGCAGAGGCAAGAGAGCGCATCAGAAGAAATAAGCTACGGCGGCTAGGCCTAGATGTCAACACAAAAGCTCCCAAATATCACATGGACATGTGCCAAAAATCAGGCATAATTACTTCTCACATAATTGATCGACGGCCCTTTGTGACTATAGAGGTAGGACAAGGAAAGAGTGTAAGGACTGTGAGAGCATTGGTTGACTCAGGAGCAGCAACTAGTGCAGTTAGACTTTCATACTGCCAAGACTTGCATTTGGACATCAAGCCCATAGAAGCCTATCTCATAGGATTAGGAGGCGTGGAAACACCCTGTTTGGGCGAGGTGGAACTTCCCATCTACCTTCAAGATGTTCCAATAAAAGTCAAAATGCTAGTGTGCCATGATGAGGACCTCACAGAACCACTTGTCTTGGGTCAAGATTGGATTTACGACCATGCTGTCAACTTGAACCTAAGAAGTCAACTTCTTCAAGTGTGGGTATATAATCAATGCATTACATTAGAATTGGAGAATCACATGCCCACTGAAACTGACACCACACACTCTCTTTGTTCCTCTAAGGCTAATCTTCTTGAACAAGATGTTGTAGATGTCAAAAGCTCTATGATCCAGACGGACGCAAGCACGGAAGGACAGTCGCAAAGTCAAGATGAACCTTCTT